>JAJKFI010000027.1:4736736-4781044 GCA_029204185.1 Lerista edwardsae | reverse complement strand
CTCTCTCTCTCTCTCTCTCTCTCTCTCTCTCTCTCTCTCTCTCTCTCCTTATGCTGTACATCTCAGCAAATTGGCATTGCCCAACCAACTTCCAAAACCACTGGCAATAGTTTAAACACTCTGCTTGTCCATTTCTTGTGTTGTTGTTGTTAAGTATTCAAGTATTAATAGGAGAAATGCATCTACACTTCCAGGAAGTATTTCCTCATGCATTAAATTAATTTCCCTTTAACAACAACTCTTGGATATTAAATATACTGAAATGTTAATGGGATCTTAAGGCTGAACAGTTAAAATAAAAAATGATCCGGCATGCTAATGTTCACGACGGCATATGTGTCTTCACGTGGCCATTTTGCTGATGCATGTGCCTCTTTCTGTTCAGTGCTATACATGTTATTTATTATTTGGGCTTTGTCAAATATGGGCATTTGTCTGAATGGTTTTTGTTGAAGTGGAAGCTTCGCTGATTTGGCATAGTCCATGCCTGAGTTATTATGTTTGGATAGTGGTGATTAAGAACAACAATGCTACATTATATTTTCAATAAACAATAAACATTATTTCTGCAATACCAATGATAAACAGGGATGTGACAATAAAAAGGGGACAATATATTCCTTTTAGCTTGTTATAGCTGCTAAGGCACAGACATACAGTAGGCCTCATGCATATATTGCAGGTGGGATTGAGATCTATCCAAATCTATCTTACTTGATATTGATTCCCCTGTACCTCTAAGGAAAATGGTAGAGATCATTACTTTTGGTCCCAGTTCTCTAGCTTACAAAGGGTGTACAGTGAGTGGACCCGCCATATTCACGGTCTTAGCTTCTGTGGATTTGAACAGCCACAGATTGAAAATATTAGGAAAAAAAGGACTGTGCTATCATTCAGCCGCAGTTATGGTGCTTATGCTCAGTGGTGTGCCCAGCCCATGCACTGCTCCGGGTTGATGCTTGGTGCCCCCGCACCAGCTCCCTGCTCCCATCACCACCCACTGACATGCCCCCCGCTACGCCAGGCCCCATTTCGAAGCCGTACGGGAGCAAGAGGGGTGGGTGGGCCAAACAACGCAAGCCACCTCATCGCCACCCTCCTCATGCTTGTGTGGTGAGTCGCTCGGGGCATTTGCCCCTCCCATAAAACAGTAGGACCGCAACTGCTTATGCTTCTGTTAGCATGTCTGCATAGATGCTTCCCCATCCCTCTTGCATGGTTCCACTGAGAGCAGGAAGGAGCATAGCCACAGTCCATGATTAATTAGTCAATACAGTCATCCCTTGATTTCCATGGGGGATTGGTTCCAGGACCACCACAACCACCCCCGCATATATCAAAATCTGTGGATCCTCGAGTCCCAGCTTAAGGTGAGGTAGGGGCACCACAATACCTTACTGTGAGCCTCTGGAGGTTGCGCATGGCCTGTGGCCCACTCCATTGGCCTCCCCATAGCATAGGAAGCATCTAGAAGCAACCTGAGTAGTACATCTGTCAGCAGACCTGGAACTACAATGGCTGGATTGTTGTTGCACTGGCATTGCTATTCTTGCACTGGCACCCAAGGCCATATGCCGTATCCTTTGCCACTGGTTGACATTTCTGGCGCATAGGATTGCATCCTGAATCCAGCAGACTGAAAATGAAGGGCTTGTCTTTCTAGCTTTGAAAAGATAGGCTTCCAGAAACTATAAAATGGTATCCTTCCTAAACTTTCAGGCCATATCCACATAAAACAGTGGTTCCCAAACTGTGGGTTGGGACTCACCAGTGAAATGTGAGCCAATTTCAGGTGGGTCACGAAGCATCTAGGCAGCCATATTGAAAATATGGGAAGAAAGGGTAGCTGGAAAGGGAGAGGGCTGTGTGGTCATTTTGCTTGTGTTAAGGGTGTAAATAGGTTTTTTCTTCCCCTTTCTGATTTGCTTTGCTATTAGAAAATGACTGAGAAATAACCCAATTTATTGCTGCATTATCAGGAGTGCAACAGGTTCTGGCATTATAATGAGGGTACTTCTGGCCATGACATCACTTCCGGTGGGTCCCAGACAGATTGTCATTCTAAAAAGTGGGTCCCAGTTCTAAAAAGTTTGAGAACCGCTGAAACAAAACCTTTAGTGACCTCTCAGTATCCAACTGGTGACATGCAACTTTTTATGACAAAATTTCCATTTCAGAAGGACCAAGGCATTTCTGGAGGTGCAGATCTTTATTTCATCAAACCAATGCTGGAGCTGGCAGGACAAGCCAATGTCACAATTCATGAAGCTGAAGTTCCAGCAAGCCTAGGTTCACATCAGGCATGTCACGAAGCATCAGGCCATCCATTAAAATTCCACTCCTCAACTATCTTGATCTAGTTACATCTTTTACATATTGCTGAACTAATTTCCGCCATTAAGGTAAAATATACTATGCCCAAGCAACACAGATTGCAAATTGCAATCTTGAGTTCTGTGTCCCAAAGCTATTAAGATGCAAATGCATGTTTGCCTATATTTCCGTTAGTGTACCATATTTCTAATTTGATTTTTTTTCTTCCCTAGTGACTTTCATTCTCCAGAAGGAAGATAAAAACCCTTACTATGCAATAAGCATGCTGATAATGTGATCCATAATCTAGATTTGTTGTAGTATCAACTTCCATGAAAACCAAAATAATTGTGGTTTTGTTGTTCTTAATATGACCAGTTGTGAGACTGTGTTAAATCAAGTGGAGAACCATGGAAATAAACTCAGGCAATGCCCTTAAACAATGAACAAAAGGGGACCTTTTTTCCTCTTGTCCTTTCCATCGTGCTTTGGATGATGTCGTTGCCCAGCTTTGGGAGAAACGCTGTATCTCTTGTTCCCATAGACCAGTGGTTCCCAAACTGTGGGTTGGGACCCACCAGTGGGTTGGGAGCAAATTTCAGGTGGGTTGCGACACACCTAGAGCAGCCGTATTAAAAATATGAGAAGATGAGATGCTGAGAGATGCTATGTGATTGTTTTGCTTGTGTCAAGGTTGTAAATAGGCTTTTTTTCCTATTTTTTGTAAATAGATCAGTTAAACCACTACCATAGACTATACCCCTGGTTAGTGCCAGATAAGGCTGGTTGGCAGGAAAAACCACCATTTGTGCATTCTTATGCGGATGGCTGGAAAGGATTCAGGAAGCACTTGTAATTATTGTTTTTCTGCCTACCTTTGGAGACAGCAGTTAATGATCAAAATGCTTTCACAAGTAGCATGCTTGCCTGACGCAACACTGGTCAAATGCATTATTTATGAAAGTCAGCTGGCGAGATCTCTTCCTGGAAATAAGTTATCACAAGATCAGTTCATTCATCAGACAGTTAAGAAAATACTGCTGGAACAGAGTCTGTAGTTGCAATGTTTGATGCCCAGAAATCCCCTTTCTTAAGAGGTTGGGATGGGTTATTTGATATTCCACAGTTGTGGTATTTTGGGATTGAGGCCCAACCAATTGTTAGTTTTTTTTAGGGGTACTTTCCAGCAGGCATTGCCAAGCCACTGAAATATGGCTTAGAAGGCCATTTCCTGAACACTCCTCAAATAGACACGTCAAGTTTCCTTTTATCAAAGCCTGTTTCCATTCTGATGCATAAAAGCTCAGTAGCACAGCTAGAAGTCACATGCAGGCAAACATCAGATTTGGTGCTAGTATCCAAAGGAGAAACGGGCCAGTGTGTATGCTTACAGGTGAATCCTACCCCACCACCCATTTTACACTATGTAGCTGTGTTGACAAAGTGCATGCTTGAGGGAGGGGCAGACCAGATGGCCAGAGAGAGTTAAATAAAAATATTGCTTGCTGGCTAACAGTGGAGCCCTCTCTCACAATACCAGAACTAGGGGACATCCACTGAAATGGAGTGTTGGGAGAGTTAAAACAGATAAAAGGAAATACTTTTTTATCCAGGGGGTAATTAACCTATGGAACTCCTTGTCACAGGAGGTGGAAATGGCATCTGGCCTAGACGCCCTTAAAAGGGGACGGGACAGATTTCTGGAGAAAAAGTCCATCGTGGGCTATAGGCCGTGATGGGTGGTGCAACCTCCTTATATTAATAGTAGGCTACCTCAGAATGCCAGGTGCAAGTGAGTGGCAAGAGGATGCAGGCATCTTGTTGTCTCGTGCACTCCCTGAGGCACCTGAAGGGCCACTGTGAGATACAGGAAGCTGGACTAGATGGGCCTTTGGCCTGATCCAGCAGGGCTCTTCTTATGTTCTTATGAGCTTCTTGGACCAACACAAGCTATTTTGCTGGCATACATCTGGGAAGAGGCGGGTGATTTTGAGACATATTTATGTTGAGACATATAAAATTATGCATGGGAGGAACAGAGTGGCTAGAGGGATGTTCATTTCCCTCTCTCACAACACCAGAACCAGGGGACAGCCACTAAAATTGAGTGTTGGGCAAATAAGTTACAACAGATAAAAGGAAATACTTTTTTACCCAGTGGGTCATTAATCTGTGGAACTCTTTGCCACAGGAAATGGTGATGGCACCTGACCTAGATGCCTTTAAGAGGAGGTTGTGCAACTTCCTTACCTTAGTAGTAGGCTACCTCAGAATGCCAGGTGCAAGGGAGTGGCAACAGGATGCAGGCATCTTGTTGTCTCGTGCACTCCCTGAGACATCTGGTGGGCCACTGTCAGACATAGGAAGCTGGACTAGATGGGCCTTTGGCCTGATCCAGCAGGGCGCTGCTTATGTGATTTATCAGGCTGGGAAAATGGGGATATGATCTGGTGAGTGCTGCCGCCGCCAAGATAAACCCTTTCCCCTTCCTATCTGCTCCGGTTCTGTGCTGTCCTCACCCAGATCCATCCCTTCACCTCTCCCAAACCTCCCACAATCCCTCCTCACTGACACTTTACCTGCACCAGTGCAGGCTGGGTCCCTCTTGCCTGGTGCATTCAGCCTCCAGCCATTAGTGCCCCAACACACACAATGGCAACACATTTGCCATAATATGATCAACAGTAGCAGATTGAGAGATTGAGAGTGCAATCCTAACCTGGAGTTAGGCCAGCACAGTTAAACTAGCAAAGTTTGGCTGGCACAAGGGACACCATAAAGTATGTTTGGACCACTCTTTGAGCCAGAGAGACCAGCACACAGATGTACACCATCCTCCCTGATTCCAAGAGTGGTCCAAATGCGCATTACAGTGGCCCTTGTGCCAGCCAAAACTTTGCTGGCCAAGCTGTGCTGACCTAACTCCAGGTTAGGATTGTGCTCTTATTGCCTTAGGCCTTCTATAAGATTGGGCTGTTAGGAAAATATTTGAAGAAACCCTATGTCGTTTCTTCCTGAACATAACATGTTTACTGAGGGCTATTTTGTATTAGTGTAAAAGGGATTTTCTCACTTTTTTAGTATTCCATCTCTATTCTGTACATTTGGCACTCTATACTTTTGCTGCTCAGTGCCGTACATTCCTGATGTATTGATCATATTCGTCATATCATGAACAGATTATGTATATGGAACTTTAGCCTATAGGTGTTCATTCCAAAATGCCCCTATGAACTAAAACAGCAATTGAAAATTAAATTTCTGCCTTCCAGAAATGAATGCCATCCAAATCTATTCCATTGTTTCTCTATGCCTAAAATGATTGTTCTAGTGGCAATGAAACATGACTGGGTCTCATATTTTATGTTTGGTATTCCCCCCACCCCTCACAAGCTCCTCTCTTCTTTTTCTGTTGCTAAGAGAAAAGGGATTGTTGCCAAGTAACAAGACACAGTGTCCGGCATGTACCAATATGTTCTGTGTCACATATCAAATGCAACCAGCCCCACGATGGTTCTCAAGGACAAGAAGAGCATCTATATTCACAGAGTGAATTTACAGGAGGATAGATACAGCATAGAACAGATAGAACAGATAGAAACAGCATTCAGTGGGTTTTTCCAATCCATTGGATTTCTTTCCTGAGTTGTTGCAAGGACTAAATCAAGATAATACATATATAGCACTTTAAGCACTCAAAAGCATAATACAAATGCAATGCTTATTGGCACCCCAGGTTCAGTTCTGGCTCTATTTCAAATAGTCTACTGGACTCCACTTCTCATGCATTAGCTTCCACCAGATTCTGCTACTGAGCCCTTTCATCTCATAAGGACATAAGAAAAGCCTTGCTGGATCAGGCCAAAGGCCCATCTAGTCCAGCTTCCTGTATCTTACAGTGGTCCACCAGGTGCCTCAGGGAGCACATGAGACAACAAGATGCTTGCATCCTGTTGCCACTCCCTTGCACCTATCTCTACCATACAGGAAGCCAGCATTTTTGAAATCAAGAGTTAGCAACCCTATCCAAGCTGTAGGGGAAGCAGCAAAGGCACATTGTGCTAAGCATTGTGTCCTTAGATACCAGCCTGCTGCACACAATGGACACATTTATGGATCACAGTATGATCCTATGAATCTTTACTTGGAAGCAAAACAGAAATGGCTTCTTACCCAGAACATGCAGCTGTGATCCAAACCAGCAGATAAATATCTTCCCCGTCCTCTGTAATGGTGAGGACAACAGTACGGGTCAGTGGTTCTTCAACATTTTAGCACCAGGATCCACTTTTTAGAATGACAATTGATCCAGTCAATTTAGTGGGGGGGAAAAACCCATAAACCTTGAAAAATTCCTCCAAAAGATCTGTCAACTGTTCTTGTCAGTACTAGGTGTACTGATTGACAGGAAAAAAACTTACCAAACCTTGACAACCGGAAGCTAGTTATTTTCAAGATGGCAGCTGCAAACCATGAAAATCGGCCAAAACCATGTAACTATGTTATTTTTAAGCTTAGAACCGTTTTTTTTTTCCAAACTCAATTTTTTTTTTGTGGTCAAGTGATTCATTTTAACCAAGAAAATGATGATATTTGTAGCAATGAATCATCAGACGAGGCGTGTGCAGTTTGTTGGAGCATCAGACATAGGAGCATCAACATAGGCTTAGGCGGTTTAATTTTATCAGGTTCAGCACCTCTGCACTACTCCAAGCTTTTTTCATCACACAGTCACTAATTTCAATTGGCCTTGTGCACAATACAAGTAATACCCCTGGAGTTCATGCTCAGCAGCCTTTTCGAAATGCAATACTTGGTAAGATTAAAAACTTTAGGCAAAAATCCTGTGCATGTCTACTTTGTTGTAAGTGTTGGAGTTGGCACAACCCCGTCTGCTGTCTGGAGGGGGCAGTCTAATGTCCACAAGGGGAAGATGTAATGTCCTGTGGGCTAAGCCTTCTACCTGTCCTCTCTCTGATACCTGCAGGGGTGTGGCCATGAGTTTACTTCCTTCCTTCCTGCTCTAAGCACATGCTCTCTTTCTCTTCTGACCACTGACCAGATAAGATGTGGATACCAGAGGCTTTGCAGCCACAGCCATTTTGAGCACTATGAACTGTTATGCATGGTGATGCAGCAGTACATGTACCTCTGATCCTAATCAGACGCTGTAGATATGTATTGAATGGAATTGTAAGTAAACTTCTCTTTTTGCATTAATACCAAGTTTCTGCCTGTGTCTTTTGTTATGTCATGAACCCACTCGAAGTGATGTCATGGCCGGACGTTCCATCCATGTGATGCCAGAACCTGCTGCTTTCCTGATAATACAGCAATAAATTGGGTTATTTCTCAACCATTTTTTTTTAATTTTCCAGTAGCGAAGTGAATCAGAAAGAAAAAAAGCCTATTTACACCCTTGACACAAGCAAAACAATCACACAGCCCTCTTATCTAGCATACCATCTTCCCATATTTTCAATATGGCTGCCCTAGGTGCTTTGCAACCCACCTGAAATAGGCTCCTGACCAACTGGTGGGCCCTGACCCACAGTTTGAGAATCACTAGTGTAGGTAATGGAGACTTGGAGGATCTTCTATTGGGGTAGAGACTCTCAAGGAAGACACACCTTGTAGGTCCAGGCACCATAACATGTAAAGAAACAGAGAATGAAAGCGGCAAGGAGCCTGCACACATTGAAGAGGGAGAGAAGGGGGGGGGGACCACAACTTACCCTGATTCACTCTGTGAGAAGACAGTTTGAGGAACTTTATGTATTCATTAAAAAGTTATACTGCGTTTTCATTTTAAAAATAACCAGAGTGATGCACAAAAATAAAACATTCCTAAGTAACACTTTAAAAATGATATTAGCTACAAATAACCACGAGAAGGCAATTGTTGTCTCACGATGCATCTTTTTGCTTTGATTTCAACTTGCAGCCTGCTTTTTCTGTGTGGGTGCTTAGAAGTTCTGTTTTCTGTGTCTCTCATCTAACAAAGTGAGCTGTTCTCTGACCCTTCATTTTTAACCATCCCTGCATTTTGTCGCTTCTCAATTTGAGAAAGCAGAAAATACTTTGCTTCTTACAGCTTGCTTTTGCTTGTTATCAGAAACAGTCCACCTGTTCTGTCCAGATGGTGTACCCTCTGTCACTGCCTGTTAATTAATAAGTGTTTTCATTCAGTGGAAATAGCAGAAGTACCCAAAATTGGATTTGAAAATCCTGTCACATTTGTTTTACTCTTTATTTTTTTTTGCAGAGAGGTGCACCACCACCAGTGGTAAAGCGGTATGTTCTGAAACAAGAAGCATGTCATTAGCACTCCTCCCTCCAGTCACGTGATGGTGCTCTGGGTTAAACCGCTGAGCTGAGCTTGCTGACCCGAAGGTAGGCAGTTCAAGACCATGCGACGGAGTGAGCTCTTGTCGCTTGTCCCAGCTCCTGCCAACCTAGCAGTTCGAAAACACATAAAGTACGAGTAGATAACTATGGACCAGTGGGAAGGTAACGGCATTCCGTGCACTATGGTGTATAGTCATGCCGGCCACATGACCATGGAAGCTTGTCCTTGGACAAACACCTTCTCTACAGGCTTAGAAACGGAGATGAGCACCGCCCCCTACAGTCGGTCACGACTAGACCATTCGGTCGTGGGGAGACCTTTACCTTTACTTCCAGCCACACCCCATAACAACTATACTACAATAACAATGAAAATCAACTTTCAATGTCTTAGAGTATTTTCTGCTCTTGCCCCTTATTTCTCCTTTGAAACTTATAATACTTTGTGCATTTCATTCCAAACCAAACACTTGGAATAGATTGCATTTAAAGCAAGTGTATAAAAATTGGAAAGTGGGATTTAAAAAAAATCCAGGATTCATAGAAAATGTGTGTTTGAGTTTAGAATCTGTATGTTTTGTTGTTGCAAATGTATAAAATTCGGAAAGTGGGATTTTAAAAAAATCCAGGATTCATAGAAAATGTGTGAGTTTAGAATCTGTCTGTTTTGTTGTTTTTCAGTCGCTAAGTTGTGTCCGACTCTTCGCGACCCCATGGACCACAGCACACCAGGCCTCCCTGCAGGCGCGCCCGGAGGCCCAAGTGCGCCCCATGGCAGGCACTGAAACCGTGTCCCCCTCCATGTCGCCCCGCCCCCGCATGTCATGCAGACACGCCTCCCTTACCCCAGAAACGCTCTATTTCCGAGCGTAAGGGAGGCGTGGGCGGGCGGGAGGGCCAGAAACCGTGCAGTCTCTCCCGGACCGCGTGCGATGGCGCCCCGCCACTGCCCGGCACCCCATGGCTCGTGCCATGGGGCGCTATAGGTAAGATACGCGCCTGCCTCCCTGTCCTCCACTAGCTTCCGGAGTTTGTCCAATTTCATGTTCACTGCTTCGGTGACACTATCTAACCATCTCATCCTCTGCCTTCAGTAAATTGCACTGTGTTTAGTAGGATCTACTCCCAAGTAGCTTTGCATAGATTGTAGACCTACAGCTCAATTCTATATAGGCCTTTGGTGATAGCGAAATGATAGTTATGCTGTTGCTAAAGGCCTGGCAATGGTGTGAAGATTACACGATCACTGGGCCAGTCCCAGCTGCTGCTGCAAAGCAGTAGCAGCATCAAAGTCAAGCTGACAGGGACCCCAGGCTCTGCCTATGATACATAGGTGGTGGGGGTGTGGGCAGAGAGGTAAAGGCAGGGCATAGATACGGGTGGATCAGGGGAAGGCAGGGGGTGGATCAGGGAAGGGAGGGGATGGATCCTGGCAACACTATACAGGTGTAGCCTTTTTATCCACAAGGGTTCCATTCCAGAAACCCTCATGGATGCAAAAAAAAGTGTTAAAAGAAATCATGCTATTAGTTACCATTTAGCCTTTTAAAAAGCTGCTCTTACCATGGCAGCAGGCTGCAGCCATTTTCCAAGGGCTTAGAGCAATTAGTACCCATTAGCTCAGATAAAACCTCTTCCCTTTGCCCTGAAGCAAGGCAAAAATAATGCAAAACAAAAGTGATTAATCACACTTCCAGGGATGAGGGAGGAAGTCTTATCTCAGAGCTAATGAGATTGGTTGCAGATCTCATGACTGAAGCTTGCCTTGCCATGGTAAGAAAAGCTTTTTTATATATATGTTTTTTAAAATGCTTAATTAATAGCACGTGTTTGTTTAATAAAGAGCCCTTCTCTTTTGGGGTTGTGCTGTGTCAAATCAGTGGATGGGAAAACCACAGGTGAGAAGGCTCCACTGGTACAGCTGACATACTGTAGGCCCAAGGAGATCCATAGGCAACCTGAAGGCTTAGACAGAAGTAAATAAAAAAAAGGTTTTCCTTACCTCTGGTTTGCCTTCAGGTTGTCCCCTCCACCATAGCATGCAGCACACATCTTCTTGGTGCATCTGCATGCTATAGAATGCAGGTGAGATGATGGCTTGCCCTACATAAATGGATACAAGACATCACACAATTGCCATGTTGGGTAGTGGCCTGCTCTTTACCATTACAACTGGTCTGGCCATCATTCTCTTAGCATAGCCACTTGTCCAAGCCTGGGAAAAAAATCCAATACTTAAAAAAATTAAATATGTCAATTCAGTTCTAAAAGAGCCAAAATAATTCACCAGTTAGTATGATTAGGCAGCTAAATAAAGCCTTCCCTGGAGAAATTCAGTAATGTGTAGTCTTTACCCAGCTGTCTGCACTGGGCTACAACGTCCAATTCTAATCCCTTTTCAAGATATGTGTGACTTCCCTGATTGTTTTCTTTGACTGCCCACACGCTCCCACACTGAACTATGCTGTGGAAAGTTTGGAATATATTTTCATGCTCCCCTGAACATGCCATCATGTTATGAGTTCCCTCATGTAAAGAGGATATTACGGAGGGGTGCTGTGATTTTCACTGGAAATTCCCCAGTGGCGCCAGAGAACTTTTAATATGCAAACGGAAATCTGGAGACTGGGAGTCAGTGAATCTCTCTCTCTCTCTCTCTCTCTCTCTCTCTCTCCCTCTCCCCCGTCCCCCTTTTTTACATGTACCGTATTCAGCTTGCATGCACTCAATTTTGACTTCATTGTTTAAAAATGAGCATACACGTGACAGGCTACTTGGCTTGAGAAAGCCACTGTACTGCAGCTTGATATTTTCTTTGATCTTCTAGATAAAGGCTGGTTTTTGTTAATCAGCTTGGCATGCAGCAAATTCTCCTCTTTCTTGTTTCTTTAAGGCAGCATTATTTTGCAGGAAGAAGCCAGGGGAGCTGATGGAGGTGTTATTTGCAATCGGCTGTTTTCGGTGATGGGCTATTGTCTGAAAGAACCAGCTTTATTGTTAATTGAATAGGCACTCCATTAAGTATTATGCAGTAGTAAGTTTTCAATTCGGAAATGAAATAATGTTGTAATTAGTGTGGAATAATCAGGCGGCAGTGCTTGGAGCACGAAGGACACATAATAAATAAAAATAATAATTAAGGCTTATTTATTAATGTTTGAAAAAAAATTACCTTGCTTTTTTATTTGTTTTGCAATCCACATTCCACACTGGCTTAGACAAAACAATTTAAAATCAAAACACAAACTGGATCAAAGCAGCAAGGACCTAGCCAAAAAAAAAAAAATCAATGCGACAAAGGAATTTGAGCCCACAATCTTTTCTTTTGACTCATGTTGGAAGATTGCTGGGAGTCACTCTGCTTTTTTATGTATAGAGACCCCAAAAGGTAAGTATGCTGCAACTATATACATAGATTCCTGGAAGTAATGTTAAACTTGTCAATTACAAATGGGCTTTGGACAGGAAATGGACTAGAAGTGGGCCTTTAATGTCCCAAAACAGCTGCATGGGGTGGATTTGGCTCAGAATCTGAGCATGCCATGTGTGTAGAGATTCATAGTTTCTATGCTATTTTTGTGCTTAAATAGCCGCCTGAAGCATCTATTTGACCCTTGAGGAACTATTAAGACTTCTGAAGTCCAAACTGCTGCTTCTTTGGGTGGGGAGTGGATGCAGCATTTTTAGCACAATAATGGTACAGGGAGGGGAAGTGTTATTCCCCTCATGCACGCATACACTAAGAGTGCTAATCTGGAGTTAGACTCGCCCAGTTAGGCCAGCAAAGTTTGCCTGGCACAAGGGCCACCGTAAAGCATGTTTGGGCCACTCTTGGAGTCAGAGAGACCGGCACACAGATGTCCACCATCTCTCTGACTCCAAGAGTGGCCCAAACATACTTTACGTTGGCCCTTGTGCCAGCCAAACTTTGGCTGGAAACAAAATGTGTATTTGGTTCATAGAATTGTAATAACATATGTAGAAACCGCCATCAGCATTAGGTCTTATGAGAAGCTTTCTGCAGAGCCTTAACACTGATGCAAAGTTATTAAGTAATACACGCACCTCTCTTGTAAAATGTCAAGCACAAAATAGGATTAAATGCATGGGCCAAGTTAAACATACGCTTAATTTTGGGCCAGAAAGATGAGCACTTTCTATAATCAGGAACACTGTGGACAACTGGCATATAATAGAATTGACTCCACTCCCCCTTGCCTGTGTATCTTTTGTTCCCCAGAATGGGCTTTACATTTATACATCAAAGGGACATCCAGTTAAGACTTCTGAAGCTCATGGGCCCTGCATCCCTGAAAGCTATTAAGTCTGGCTTGCCACGTGAAACCTTTCCCTTGCCGCAGCAGCTACCTTTATTCTTGATCTCAGCCCCTGCTAGTCCAGTCCCAGGCATTTCTGATGCTGCTGAAGCAAAGTGGCTTTGCAAAAATCCTGCCTTGCCTTTTGTAAAAGTCGGGTGCTGTAGGTGGAGTGCTCTGATGGCTGCCTTGACGTAGAACTGCATTATGCTCTAGGATTTTCATCCCTCTGATGGGCTTTACCTCAGCTTACCTATTATTACAATTTAACCCTCAGAAGCTAAGGGGAGCTTAACTGTTCATGCATTTCACTTCACAGCAGTTCATCTGCCTCTCTCTGTTCAACTTCTTCAAACCGTATTAGTTCACTTTTTTCCACGCTTTACCATTATGAAACTTGGACTGCAGTCCTACACACATTTTCCCAGGAGTTAGCCCCACTGAACACAATGGACTTACTTCTGAGTAGACATGTATGGCTTGAGCTGTTGGATGGCAATCCCTATGCACTTACCTGCGAATAAGCCCCATTGAATGTAATGCAATGTATTTCAAAATTGCATAAGATTGCCCTGTTAATCCTTTTTTCTCTAGATTATTTTCTCTCTCTCTCTCTCTCTCTCTGTGTCTCACTCACTCACACACATACACACACACACACACACACACACACACACACACACACACACACACACTCCTAACCTGGAGTTAGGTTGGCATAGTTAGGCCAGCAAAGTTTGGCTGGCACAAGGGCCACCATAAAGCATGGTTGGATCATTCTCTGTGTCAGGGAGGATGCCATATGTCTGCGTACTGGCCTCTCTGACTCAGAGAGTCGTCCAAACATATTTTACGATGTCCCTTGTGCTGACCAAACTGTGCTGGCCTAACTGTGCTGGCCTAACTCCAGGTTAGGATTGCGCTCTCAAAACCCACTCAGAAAAGTACAAGGAAAAAAGGACATGTCAGCAATCATCTATTCTTCCTTACAGAAAATCCTTTATACCAGGAATGGCCTCCAGGCAGCCCACGGGACCATTTCAACCCTAAAGAAATATATTATTTGGCTCCAGGGGCTCTACTGTTTTGATATTATTATTATTATTATTATTATTATTATTATTATTATTATTATTATTAACATATACACAGTCAAAATGATAAAAAGATCACAAATATCACAGATTGGTCTTTTTATTGGCAATTCAAGCTCTAACCAAGAGCCTAAGAATTGTCCAAATATCTGTCCAAATAACAACAACAACAATAATAATAATAATTATTATTATTATTCAATCAATCCGTCAAACAGTATGTATATACAGCTTTTCAACGAAAAGTTTACAAACCGTTTTACAGGCGAAACAAAAAGATAAATGGCTTTTATTATTAAGAATATTGCTTTTCAAGAAAACATTCCCAGGTTCTGCTTTGCATTTCCTTAGTTAAGCCCACAGTCCATAGCAGCCAACCCCTCACCACCGAAGGGCAATGTTGTTCTTTCTCAAATGTACCTGCTGTTTTTCCCTTACAAATGCTCAAAGTGGCATTCAGAGAAAAGAGCCTGCAGCCCAATCCAAACTAAGGCTCCGTCACTGATGTAGCTGCACCAATAGGACACACACTGCAACCCATGGGGAACGTTTTGGGTCCTAGAAGCCTCCTTGAGGTGAGAGAGCATGTGTTCCTTTGCCCCAGGGCAAATCTCCACTTGGTGTCCTAGGATCTGTGCAATTAGGAGCGCAATCCTAATCTGGAGTTAGGCCAGCAAAGTTTGGCCGGCACAAAGGCCACTGTAAAGCTCATTTGGACCACTCTCAGAGTCAGGGAGGATGGTGCATGTCGGTGTGCCACCCTATCTGACTCTGAGAGTGGTCCAAATATACTTTACGGTGGCCCTTGTGCCGGCCAAACTTTGCTGGCCTAACTGTGCCAATCTAACTTCAGGATTGCACCCTTAGACTCCAGGCATAGATCCTATCCCACTCACACACAAAGACTGATCATATGGTAATCTGGTGGGTCCTGGCTCTCTTGGGCAAGATGGTTTTTTCTTGTTTTACCAGCCCTTTCTACTGTAAATAGGTTAACGTGCCCATCTCCCCAGCTATGCTGTCCTGATTGTTTCATTCAGAGCCTTCCTTGTGCCATGATGGAGTCTTGTGTTCTAGCCAAAATTCAAATCTCATGACCCAAAACCTTCCCTTTGCCCACCCACCTTCTCTGTGCCCAGATCTATCAGAATTCACCTTCTCAAGCCTCAGTGCCCTACAATTACCCGGGTTTTCACAGTGTTTTTGCATGTGTGTCCTGTATCCTCATGAGCTGCCACTGCCTGGTGCCTGCATCATGGCACCGCTTTAAGCTGAAGCTGCTCTTGGCTGCCTCGGAGCTGAAATCACAAAGGGAGAGGGTGCAACTCAGAGCCAAAACCACTGGGCCCAGGCCCAAGACCATTAACCTTGAAAGCTGAAATGAGACGAATTGCCCAGAGCCACGGAGAGGCACTAGGATTTTCTTGGCTTTGCATAACATGTTGTTGCTCCACTCAAGACCTCCCTAGGGTCCGCTTGGATCACTGTCCAGGTGCCCTTTTCCAGCTAGTCTACCTGGAATCTCAGCAACAGATTCCAGCTCAGGTAATATTCGATATTAGCCCTTCTAAACTAGTTCCTGAAAGAAGAAGAAAAGTTGGCAATGTTCTTCTGCATAGATGCTAGGCATTGGGTCCAGCAGTGGTAAGAATGCATGTGCATCCAATATGCATGTGTGAACCTCCCGATTAGGCCATAGAGCTAAGAAAAAAAGAAATGAGCATGGTACAGACGGATGCATCCCAGACAGAAAATGACACTTAAAGGAAGTTCCGTCCGTTGCGGGGAGGGCTTCCGTGTTGATCGGCAGCGTGATCGCTGCATTCCATTGCATAATGGTGGAAGCCCGCCCGCTGTAGCGGGCGTGCTTTCGCCATAACGCAACCGGAGACAGCGATCACGCTGCCGATCAACACGGAAGCCCTCCCCACAACGGACGGAACTCTGCCCAGCGAACCGGTAGGGTACAACACTGCCCATGCCAAGCCTGGGTGGCCCCCATGGGACTATTCTGATCTGCACTTGCTATTTGCCAAGTGCAGATTGCCAAGGAGACCCATATCAATCTCAGCAGTTTAGGAGTGGGAAAAGGATTTGGAAGCAGCATCTGTTGCCATCCCTTGCATCTGGGCCCAGTCTTCCCCTCGTTCCACCCTCTTCCCAGTTCCGCCGCTTCCCTGCCTCCCTCCTGCTTCAAAAAGCCTTCCTATCACCCAGCATGAACACTTACTGCCAGGAGCTCTTCTCCAGGGTCAATCAGACACAGAGGCCCGGCTCTGACTGGTACAGGCCTTTCGCCAGCACTGCATGTCTCCTGCTGGTGGCAAAGTGCCTTACTTAATACATTTATTGTCAGATCAGAATGGCTCGGGGCAACATAGGACTGGGCCGAAAGTGTCTCTCTTAGCCTGCATTCCAAACCAACTCTGGAACTCTGTGTTTTGTTGATTAATATAAGCCTAGTCTCCTGCTTCTGTCATCCCTTGCCCACTCACTTCAACACTTGTCTTTCTTCTCCAATTCTTCCACCCCTTGGAAAATTCCCCTCATCTCCATAGATGCAAATGTCTCTTCAGGAGCAATCTGCCTTTATCCCCTCCTCATTTTCCTTCTCTGCCTTGTGCCGCCACATGCCCATTCCTGTTTCAGGAAGTTAGGCTTTTGCTCGTTTTCCCGAGTAACTGAGGCTTCTTAGCTGGTTTAGCTGGTGTGCATGCTAGCCTCTTGCTAGCCTGACAGCGCAATTCTAAGCAGTGCTGGATCGCTGGATCCAGTGCTGCTTTTAGTAGGCTGGAGCCTCCCCGTCACAATGCTCCTTGCATGCGGAGAGGTGCCAGCCTCCCCTATGGACTCCTTGGATCTGCACCTGCTAAACAGCAGGCACAGATCCGAGGAGACAGCGTTGCCCGAATCGGGGCCGTGCGGCCTGGGGAACGAGTTTAGGATTTGACCGTAAGGCCGAATCAGAAGCCCATCCCCTTCCCTGGCCGGCATGCCTGCTGTAAGCAAATAGAGTAGTGGTTCCCAAATTGTGGGTCAGGACCCACTCATGGGTCGTGAACCAATTTCAGATGAGTCGCAAAGCACCTACAGTATCCATATTGAAAATATGGGAAGGTGGGATGCTGGAAAGGGGGAAACTGTGTGGTTGTTTTGCTTGTGTCAATGTTATGAATAGGCTTTTTCCTTTCTGATTCACTTTGCCTTTGGAAAATGGCTGAGAAATAACCCAATTTATTATCAAGAATGCAGCAGGTACTGGCATCATAATGAGGGTACTTCCAGCCATGACATCACTTCCAGTGGGTCCCAGACAGATTGTCATTGTAAAAAGTGAGTCCTGGTGCTAAAACGTTTGAGAACCACTGAAATAGTGGTATAAGGAATAGTCCATCGAAGACCTATAAAACATGCCTGCTTGGGTGCATGTGTATAAGTGTATGCATCTGTCCCTAACCACATGCGGCAGCATGTAGGTGTGAAACATCTCATATGACCAGTATGACCACTTGTAGACATCATTTTTCCACATTCCCTACAAGTTCCTACATTATGAAGCCTACATAATGTATAATGCATTATACATTATAATGCATAGATATATGCCAATTTATTGTGGACATATATGGGTATCCACGAACCTTATAAGAGATCAGACGTTTACTTGCAATGACGAGTCAAACGGAGGTTTGAGAATGCAAGTGTTGTACATTTCCCTCATTTTGATAATCTCAAATGCCAAAAATGTCTCTCCCACAAGTGTCAAAACCTGCTCCTAGCTGTCTTTCCATGTATGAAAAATTGCACAGGCAGTGCGCATTCTGGTTCCTTTAATGAAGGGGTAGCCGAAATCTTCATTCACTTTCCCAAGGAAAAAAAAGCATGTTTTCTGCTGAGCTTGTCATGTCACTACTTTATTATGTGTGTATAACAAGCAGAAATCCACGTACAACTTTTCAGGGTTTTTTTTTCTCCACTTGCAAGGTTGTCACTAACATTTTGGTAAAGAGATATGAATTAAAAGAATACTACTCCAAATAAGGAGCCTCTGAAAAGGAGGATGTTAATTGCTAGGCTTGGTGATTGTGTTCTTCAGTTATTGAACCAGAGGACATCCACTAAAATTGAGTGTTGGGAGAGTTAGAACAGATAAAAGAAAATACTTTTTTACCCAGTGGGTAATTAATCTGTGGAACTCCTTGCCAGAGGAGGTGGTAGTGGCATCTGGCCTAGGTGCCTTTAAAGGGGGATTGGATAGATTTCTAGAAGAAAAGTCCATCATGGGCTATAGGTCATGATGGGTAGTGCAACCCCCTTACATTAGAAGGAGATGGCCAGATGCAGGGGAGTGGCAACAGAATGCAGGCATCTTGTTGTCTACTGAGCTCCCTTAGGCACCTGGTGGGCTACTGTGGGATACAGGAAGCTGGACTAGATGGGCCTTTGGCCTGATCCAGCAGGGCTCTTCTTATGTTCTTGGACCACTCTTGGAATCAGGGAGGATGGCGCCAGAGGCGGATCTACAGGGAGGTCAATGCTCTAAGTGTTGCAAGAAGCCTTACCCTGTCATGTAAATCCCTTCTCTCCCTTGCTGCTGTAGCCAGGAAGCAACGCCAAGATGTTGCTTTTCCCTGTGAGGATTGGCTAAAGCGGTGCAGGAAAGGAGTGATTTCCACTGCAAGGTAAGGCTTCTTGCAAAACTTAGAGCTTTGCCCTCCCTTAGATCTGCCTCTGGATGGCGCACGCCTGTGTGCTGGCTCTCTGACTCCAAGAGTGATCCAAACATATTTTATGGTGGTCCTTGTGCCAGCCAAACTGCTGACCTTACTATGCTGGCCTAATGCCAGCACTGTCAATTTTAGTGGATGTCCCCTAGTTCTGGTGTTGTGAGAGAAGGAAAAGAACATCCCTCTATCCACTCTATCCATCCCATGAATAATTTTGTACTGAGGGGAATTTTCAGGTTGACAACCACCACAGTGTCACTTTTGGATGCAAACTTCCACTTTTCATTCAACTAACAATATATTTGCACCCCAGAATTGAGATTTACAATTACTGAATTCAGTTCAAATGTATCAGGATTTGAGTATGCAGTTTAACAAAAAATCCCTATTGAACTGGGCAAGATTTCTTCCTTAGCTTCCCATTGCATTTTCTTATTTCAGAAATCAAAATCAATCTCTGCATGGATCTTCTTTAACAGTTAAAGTAAACCCTTTGGAAAAATGTTGTTCATAATGTTATATTTCAATTTAAATTGCATTATATGCAGGTGATACAGTTGCCCTTTCACAGCATCAGGAAGCCTTGACAAATTGACAATTGTTCCATCTGAAATGAAAAGCAAGCAAGCTTTCCTCTGGTTAGTACATTGTGACTGACTACTGTAGTACCTACATGACTTATTCCTGCTGTAAAACACATTAGAGAGATTTTTTTTTTAATTGAGACGTGTACATTCTCAATTGTGTAACAAACTAATTGCCTTCCCACACATTCCTTAGGCCTTTCAGTTACCAACCTACCCAGGGCAAGATATTAACTAGGACCTCTATCCTGTTAATATCTAAAAAGATCACTTTAGAAACCCACATGCGCGCGCGCACACACACATTGCCTCCACGTACACCAATAAAGCATAAACCAAACTGGATTGGGTTTAAACAGGCCACAGGGCGCAACCTACCCCGGAGTTAGGCCAGCACAGTTAGGCCAGCAAAGTTTGGCCGGCACAAGGGCCACCATAAAGTATGTTTGGCCCACTCTCTGAGTCAGAGAGGCCAGAACACAGATGTGCACTATCCTCCCTGGCTCCAAGAGAGGTCCCCCAACCTCCCTCCCCCCCACCAATCCCCATCCCGGAATCGGACAGTTCCTCCCTCGTGCCGACCGGCTTCAGTTGGCGGGAGGAAGGCTCCCCGTCGGTGCTCTGAAGCCGATGCTACTCATAGCGTCGGCTTCAGAGTGTTAGTGCCGACGTGGGGGTGCTGTTCAGCGCCCCTGCATCAGCGCTAAATCCATAGAGCCGACGCAACAACATTGTGTCAGCACTGCGTCCATTATAGGATGGCGCTGTGGGTCCAATCCCAAGGCCCATAAAGGTCAAAAATGTGATATGTTTGGATCACTAGCTAAAACTCACAAACGTGCCATAAAGAACATTAGTGACACCGCTCTCACTGGGCCAAGCGCTAATAAATGCCCAGCCTCAGTGCCGAGCAGGAGGCCAGCTGGCTCTCAGCAGCACCAGCCAATGGTAAGGCGATTCAGTGTAGGGGGAGGTAGGGAGTGGGTTGAATGGGGCAGGGAAGGGGTGATTGAGACCACAAGGGGGGTTGGGGATGGCAGCAGACATCCTCAATTCTGCGCCTGATCAAACATGGATACAGAGCTGAGGAGACCCATTGCCACTGGCTACCTTCTCCCTGAAGGGAGGAAGCAAATGCTCCCTTCCCCCAAGGAGACCTCTGGTGGTATCCCAGCAAAGCCAGGATTCAGCAGTCACCCTTTCAGCACCAGTGAAGCCTTGGGCACTGCCAGGCTCAGGATTGGGCTGTTCGTGCCCTATAGTTTATTTGAATTACTCACAGCAGCATATCCTCATATATATTCCATATATCTGAAACACATATTTCATGTGATTTCCCCCATCTGTGCATTGTATTCATTCACCAGTCTCATGCATCAATCAAACAGTGCATGGACAGCTGACCCATAACTTCAGCTCTGCAGAAATGTGTGTGTCTTGCAAGGCTAGTGTTAGTCTTGCATGACAAGCAAGGGGATGTTGTTGATTGTCTTCTGTCAATCATTATTCATAATAAAAGTATATTTTGTAAAGGGATGATAACCCTTCAACAGCTTCATTGGAGCCACAGGTGTCCAAGAAAATTATTTGAAAAGGTCGCTGAATATATGCGGAATCATGCAATGCAATGCCATGCAGTGCCCTAGAAAATTATTTGCAAAGGTCATTGAATTAACAAATGAAACCAGTTTCTTGGCAAGGGGCAGCCTTTTTCACAGTGAATTCTACATGAGCCAGAGGTATGGGATTAGCCAGGGGATTGGCAAAAGCCTGGGATTCACATGAAATTTATTTGCACACCTTATGTTCAACTGTAAATTGAAATAGAAATAGTGTCATTCCATTTCAGTCCTAGTGGGTTTGAAGTTTGCTAACTCACAGCTGGGGATCTTCCTGTTCCACTGTCATGAAGATGACTCAGCTTATGGTTTTATCCGTTTATTTGGGGCAAAACGGCCTACATGCTGCCAAGTCCGTCAACCTGATGCACATCAAATTCAACGGCATGAGATAGGTATGTGATAAAAATGCTGCCGGTACATGATGAGGATGTTGTCATTTGATGCCCTCATTTTTTTAGGTTCAATGAAGCTGTGTAGCCATTCAGTTCAAATCAGGATTGAAGGTGGTGAGATGCCCACTGGTGCAGGGCAGAATTTGGGGTTGAGTTTGAGCAGCAGATCTCCTTGGACCACCTGTGCTTTTCCTGCTCTGAATGGTCTCTCTGGAACTGCTACATGACCCACAGGGCAAAACATATAGGTACCTGTGCCCGAGAAGTGACTTAGATCAGGAACATGACAGGAAGGAGTATTCCATCACGCTCCCTCAGTGCTAAGATCCCGATTCAAACTGGGCACGTTAAATGCTGCATTTAGCCTTTAAAAATTAAAGCAAGGGAGATGCAGTCATAGATTTCCTGACACTTTTGTTGGTTTCTTTGTTTAAAAGACTTCTAACCTGCCTTTAGCCTTGCAATCATGACACCCAAGGCCACGTAGTTTGCCCATAAGGCTCTTCTAAAATAAGCCAATCAGTGAAGTAGGTGTGAGGGAAGAAAAGCCACTATAGCCAGAAGAAAGTTGCTCTCTTCTCATGCCTCCATGTGCCACATGTGGAGGGGGAAAGAATTGGGCTGATTGGCCACACCCCTGGCCACACAAGCAACCACAAATCCCATCCCCTAGTATCTGCATTTTGGGTGAAATGTGAGCATGATCAGAAACTCTGGGAAGACCACATGCCAGCTCTATGTGTGTACAAGTAATATGTGTATAGAGCATGTTGTTGTATAGAGTAATATGTGTATAGAGCATGTTGTTATATGCACAGAGGGCAAGGGACAACAGGGCCAGCACCTGCATGCTAATGAAGAGCAAGCATGAACTTACTCCTCTTCAGGAATTGATTTAATGCTTGCAGGGGAGCATATTAGGAGACAAATTGTGTAGTATTCATGGTAGGTATCCAGGGGCACATGGGTGCAGTGTTAAACTGCTCTTATTAGGCAAAATGTGCCTCCAACTCTCAGCAACTTCTGTTTCCCATTAATATTGTGCCATACCCCCACCCCCACCCTCCAGGTGCCTTGTCCTACCTACGTCCCAGTTTGAGAGCCAATGTCTTCGGTAGGTTGTTCCCAAACTTCAACTGATGGCTCCCTTGATTTACTGACCCTTGATCTACTGAGCCAGCTGGCTGCAACTCCCCACTAGGGCTGCAATCCTAAAGATTTTATAGGGTGACTTTTTTTGTGAGAATTCCACGGCTCTGCAGGCTGGTTTCAGCAGCTCCTTGGGAAGACACATCTCATAGTTTGGGAACCACTGTTTTAGATAATCCTTATTTGCACAGCGTTCATCTTCCTGAAGGTTCTGTTCAAAAGATGCTGCTTAGATGGCTACCTGCCGCAGATTCCTGCATGTACTGTATGTACCGTTGAGTTACAACCCACCATCTATTCTGCAGAGTGAGACAAACAGTTGATAAAAGGTAATAAAACATTAATGGATGGTGGAGGAACCACAGCTATAACAGGAGGCTGGGGTTAAATTAAGGTCATGGCCTAAGTCATTCTTGGCATTTTAGAAAAGGTTATTTTCCCCCCAGTGCTATAAACAAACTGATGATCTCCCACATGCTCCGAACCACAGTACATAACACAACTCCAAGAGCAGCGATAGAGCTGTAGTTTTGTGTGTCCTGCCATTTTTCAAAAAGGGCATTTATCCAATCTGTGAAGCCGCCCTTCCCGTGAGCATCATATCCTGTTGTGTGGTGATCCAAAACTAAGGTCTGAGTAGTTAAATAGTTCCTACAGAAGACTTTTTTCATTATATGTCCCTTGAGTAGCCTACATCTATTGCCTGGTCTACAATGAAGAGTCCACATGCCAAGGCACTAGAACAGATTGCACCATTTCATCACCTGTGTTTCCCCCCCCCCCAAAAAAAACCCACACACACTACATGGGGCAAGACAGTAGAGTAGCCAGAGAGGGGAAGTGTGCTAAGTACTGCAGGTGCCTCAACTCGCCATGTTAGTGGCCACCTACTCACCATTGGAGCCATAAAGGGCAGTTGATTTGCGAGCGCCTGTGCATTGCCGTCATCGCCCTGAATGGCTCTGACAGTTAGTGGGAGGGGCTGCTTATACAGCGTATTGTGGCACCTGCCCCCACCCCTCTAGCTACATTACTGGGGCAAGGTTTAGATTAAACTGGGCCGCATTTGTTGAAATTAATGCTAATCAACAAAATGTTGCAAACATTGTTGAAATTAATGCTAATCAACAAAATATTGCAATCTCTATACGTTTCCTTCCATGTGATTGTGGTCACCTAGAAGGAGACCTGCGGCCCGGGGAGGGGGTGGAGCTTGGATATGGCTATACAGCAGGCGCAGATCTGAGCAAGCCTATTGGGGCGGTTAGCACCTACCCCGGGGCAAGGGCGCAAACGTGCCCTTGCCCCATGGTGGCTTCAGCACAGTCCCAACCTACACTGGATACAGCGCAGGCCCACCGACCTGTGCTGTTCTGCAGCAGGTTAGGATGGCTCCCTCAGTCCGTCATGGGTTCTTAAGGCATTAGAACCTTGCTCAAATGATTACACCAACTCAGAAATTTGTAAAAGACATTTATTCACTAATAGCAGACATTAAAGGGCTTCTGCCCCAGCCTTGCAGTATGAGAGGGTACAAAAGAAATGCCCCCACAAACATTAGTATCCAAGAGCACATCACCTAAAAGACCTCTCTGAGCTATTCTAACATATCTCATCCTGAGTAGGGTGCTCCACAGCAACTGCCTTGGGAGAGGTAATCAACTAAAAGTTCCTACCCTTAAGTTATACCCCTTAAGGCAGTTGCAGTCCCACGACCTGACACCCTGGGGTCACCCCCAATCTGCCGCCCCTGCTCTCAACCATATGCCAGCTCCACATGCCGCATTTGGACTCCAAGAGTGGTCCAAACATACTTTATGGTGTCCCTTGTGCCAGCCAAACTTTGCTGGCCTAACTGTGCTGGCCAAACTCCAGGTTAGGATTGCACCCTCAGTTATGTCCCCTCTAGAGTGCCTTTTCTCTAGACTGAAGATTCCTAAACGCTATAGCCGACTGACTGATGCCAGAAGTTTCCATGTGGACTGTGGCGGTTTGCAAGGCCACATCTTGCAAGGATTGCTTTTGTTAAACTAAATGGACATTTGTCCTGAGCAAAGGCAAAAAAGCAGCAGAATGATCCCTCATGTTGGCCCTTGAAATCTATGGGGCTGCTTTCTCATGTTTTTCCAAGTGCAAAGAATAGCAGTCTGTTGTAAGTCTATTTCTAATCTATCTTCGAGAAGTTATATAAATGGTCTCTTTTTTGTATGGAGCTGATGACCTTTTGCTGCTGTAAAACTTCATGGCTGAAATTAGACAAACTTGTTCTCTGATGTGGTGGCTGTTTGGCTCCCTGCTAGTGTCATCTAACCAATAATTGCAGGCTATCTCAACAGGGCCAGAGTTGACCCTCCTGGATTTCTTCCTATTCAATCTTTTTTTTTATTTTTTATCATGGCACTAGGCTAGCCTCCCGTTTCCTCTTTCAATTGTTTTGAAGTGAATTACAGTATTGGGTTAGATCGTGTCAGCCAGGAACACACTTATACGTTACGCGTTGACGTGCACTGGCTTCTTACCTTGTGTAATTAATTAAAGCATAATTAGGAGTCAACAATGTATTCAAAGAGTCGAATGAATGAGCAATTTGCAGCATCTGGATGCAACTGTGCCAAAAAAAAGGGCAAGTTTTGTTTTGTTTTGTTTTTGCAGGGAAAATACCTCTGGCAATTTGACAACAACGAAGCTTATCTCCATCCAGAACACGAACTCATTTGGCTATGCACACTGCTTTAGAGGTTTCATCTGTAAGCACATGCATTACAGATCTCGAGCACTGTACTTGTGCATGCTTTTATTATAAGGTAGCATTTCCCCCAAGCATTCAATGCCTTGAATAGATGAAACTTCTGTTGTCCTTGAACAGCATTATATTTTAGATTTGTGCAGGTAAGTTTCACCTACCTAAGTTGAGGAGGGCTCCATGTTTCTGGAACCGTTTCCTCATAACCACACCATAGTGCTTGGCAAACCACGTTTGAAACTGACAGCGCAATCCTAGCGGGCTCCTTGCATTGACGCTACGTCATAGCGTCGACTCGGGGCGGAGCACCGACACGGGAGCGCCGAGCAGCACCATCACGTTGGTGCTCCACCTCTGAAGCCGACGCTACACGCAGCACACGGCCAAATCCTAAATCCATCAGCCAGGCCACATGGCCCCGATTCAGGCAGCGTGGTCTCCTCGGATCTGTGCCCACTCTTTAGTGGGCACAGATCTGAGAAGCACGTAGGGGAGGCTAGAGCCTTCCCTACAGTAAGGGAGCGCATGCATCGGATATGGCGCTGGCCCGTCGGCCTTGCCAGTCTGGCGCTGCTTAGGATTGAGCCCTTAGGGGAATTTCAAAATCAATATAATATGTGCTGTAGCTTGGTTAGTACCAGTCTGCAGTTCAAAGACAAACACAAAAACGTACTGGAAGGGTGTGCCTAAAATAACTCTTCTAATTTGTGCTCCCATGATTTGAGGGAAGTATAGATGGACAACATGAGGAAAATCTAAAACCAAAAACGTGCATCGGAAGTCATGCCCAGGAATCTGGGGAAACAAATGTAATTCTGAATATGGCAAATGGGAATGCATTGGGGTTGTGCCGATACGCTGCCATGCCAGTGCAGTGCAATCCTACACATATTGATTTGGAAGTCAGTCTCGCAGGGTACCAGCGGCATTTACTCTCATGCAAGTAAGAATGAGATCCCAGCCTCAGAAATTCGTGCATCTGATGAAGTGGCTTGTGGGCCGTGAAAGCTTACACTGAAATAAATTGGTGAGCGTTTAAGGTGTTACGGGACTCCTTGTTCGTGTTGTGGAAGCAGACTAAGGGCCCAACCCAATGGGTGGTGCACTCGTACCGCCCTGGCAAATGTCGTGCAAGGCACCGTAAAGTGCCTCCAACCCCAGCGGTAAGCTGTTACTACTGGTCTGGGGCGGCGCCAAGGCAACAATAGCCATGGGCTCCCTCAAGGGACCCCACTCACCAGTGAGTGGCAAGTCCACCACCCTCCAGCAATGCGGCCGTTCTGTGTGGGACGGGAGGACCTTCCAGGGCAGGGGGAGGGGTATAGCAGGCGTGGGGCTGGCGGTGACTCTCGCCGCTTCTTCCCAACCTCCAGGTAAAGCTGCGCAGCCTTCCTCGGAGGCCCTTGCTTCTGCTCCAACCAAAAAGCAGTTGCAGGAGTAGGCCCATCGGTCGCCCTGCTCACTTACTGTGAGGCTGCCACGGGATGCAGCAGTAGCCACTTCTGGACTGGGCGCTCACGCAGCTACATGTCCAGAAGCCCCAGAAATGCTTCTCAGCCTGAAGATTTTTCTTGCGTGACGCTAATAGCTGCTGACAATCGGTGTGACAGGGAAGAGGGTCAGGAAACATCACCGTGACACTGATTCTGCAACCTGATATAAGAGCCCTTTCCTGGACTCACCGATGACATGCATGCAAAAGGGGGCCATGTGTGAGCTAATATAGTTATAGTTGAGGATTATGGAAGTGCCTGAAGCGGTTACCATAACTCACCCTTCCATTAATCTGTCAAGAGACAATATTCTTGCTCCAGCACTGGAAAATAGATTTATAGGCCTCCGTAGGAATTTTTAAAAATCCTCGGGGACAACTGGATATTAGCAGGATTTAGTGGGTTGGAGTGAATGAATGAGCTCACTGGAAATCAGTTTCCTTTCAGCCCCGTGGAAAGGCAGAAAAGTGAAGCAAATCATAAGCTGAACACTGCCACGAGGCATTCCTGGTTTCCTCTCCCATCTTTCTGACATCGTTGGGAATTTTGACACTTGCACAACTCAGGGCGCAATCCAACACCTTACGTAGTGCCGATGCAACATGGTTGCATTGGTGCTATGTCATTAGCACCAACGTGGGGTCACCAAGTAGCATGCCCTGCGCTGGCGCTACAGCATGCAGGGGAGGTTCTGGGAGGAGGGAGGGCAGGGAGGAGGCGGAACCTGGCAGGGTGGGTGAGAAGTGGGCGGGACGGCAGGTGGGGAGGGCTGTAAGGCTGCATTCAAGGCCCTGTCAGGAGGCCGTTTGGCCCCAATTCGGGATACGTGGTTTCCTTGTATAGTAGGTGCAGATCCAAAGAACCCCATGGGGTGGCCGGAGCCTCCCCTAGGACAAGGGGACAAATGTGCCCTTGCCCCGGGGAGGCTTCCCAATGCACAAGGTGCACTGCATTTGGCGCAGGCCCACCAGCCTCGCCAATCCAGCGCTACTTATTATTGTGCTGTCACTGTCAACTTAGTTCCAACCGTTTCACTTATTGGTTTAAAATCCTAGAAACAGTTGGCTATGATACCGCTGCCAGGGGCCTCACTGCTGCCATTCATCCTGGTGAGTAGGGGAGCCCCATGGGGAGACAACAAAAATATTCTGCATTGGGCCCTGCAGCTCCTAAAGCTGACCCTGCCTTGACTCTTTCCATTTATGCCACTCTCACATACCCTATTCAAATCCACACTTCACATGTCTTGTCATTTCTTGACACTGTATTGGAAAAGGCAGGAGATACCCCAAGGAGATAGGGAATGGTATCAGCAGTGGCTCCTTGTCCCAGATAAGCCAGGAAGTATAGGGTTAACCCCCAAGGTCTTTGCCTGCAGCAGGAACACAGCTGCAGGCTGATGAGGGCCCTGGCTAGGAAGGGTGATTAGCACAGGTGCAGATAGGTGTGGCAGATGAATTAAAGCCTGCTCAACAACAGACACTGATTGGCCTGCCTCAGTATAAAGTTGGAGGCAGGAGCTGCAGTAAGAGAACACTTGGGTAGGTGCTGGAGGGGGGCACCAGGTAGGTGCAGTTCCGGGCCAGTGTAGGAAGGAAAGTGGCTGTGGATTGACTGACTGATGGATTGGTGGATGGACTGACTGAAGGACTGTTGGATGGACTGACTGACTGTTACTGGATAAGGTAAGGTTATTGTGGGGAATAACTGTGGGGAACTGTTGTATGGCTGCCACGCCCCTGGAGCCACCAAGTGGAGGAGACAGTTGTAGCTTAGGCAAGCTGACTGCCTATTGTTTGGTGGTGGGGTTTTGTGGTGCCAAGTTAGACTTAGGGTATCTTGAGCTGAGCTGGTGATGAGGACGGTCTGGAGGAGGCTGTCCAGCCGGTGATTCCAAGCAAAACTGCTGGAAGAGAGGAGGCCCAGTGGGTGACTGAACCCCCTCCCTCTTGCCTAACTCTGAGGCTGCTTAAAGGGGAAGCTAGTCAGCCTAGTGTGGGCTTTGGGGCTCTCGGGGAGGCCCAGCAGGTAGAATTTGGCAGAACAGACACACATGTGTGTCCATGATACACGGCTCTCATACTCAGCATCCATAGACCAAACTACCCTGAGGTGAGGCACCTCAGGCTGCCAAATGATAAGAATTTCACCATACATCATATGCAGAGGTGAGATGAAATGTGCCATCAAGTAGTGTGCTGTAAATTACCACCTTCGTGCTACAGACCTTTCATTTTACACAGATGTCTCCTTATTACATTTTCACACCCACACACTCCACACTCTTCTCTCTCTAAACACACACACACACACACACACACACACACACACACGTCACTCAAACTCCTTAGCACTTTCAAAATAGAACAGTGATCACATGACACATGCAAATTTTAAATTGGTCACCTGCAATGTCATCTTGGGAAAGAAGATGAAGCCCAAAAGACTTCAGATTGTCAGTTGGCTTTGGGCAAGTTTCCAATGAAAAATTACAGTATAAATGCAGATATGTATAGAAGAAATGAAGATGAGCAAGTGAGAACAAGAGGAACTGCTTGGCAAATGATCAAAAATTATAGATACAGGACTCTGGTGTCAAGTGACTGATGAGGCAGTCCTATCCTCAAGATACACTAGTGCAGTGGTTCTCTAACCTTTTAGCACTGGGACCCACTTTTTAGAATGACAATCTGTCCAGGACTCACCGGAAGTGATATCATGGCCAGAAGTGTGATAGCATTGTGACGCCGGAGCCTGCTGCTTTCCTGAGCATGCAGCAATTAATTGGGTTATTTCTCGGCCATTTTCCAATAGCAAAGTGAATCAGAAAGAAAAAAAGCCTATTTACAACCTTGACACAAAGAACACAACCACACAGCACTCACCCTTTCCAGCATCCTGTCCTCCCATATTTTCAGTATGGCTGCTCTAGGTGCTTCACGACCCACCTGAAATTTGCTCGCAACGCACTGGTGGGTCCTAACCCACAGTTTGGGAACTACTGCGCTACAGTACCTTCACATATGCTGGTACAATGACGGCTCCACCAGTGTAGAATCTCAGCTGCCAATGGAAGTGCCACAGATACTGGTGCATTGCCGGGAAAACGCCACGTCCCACAGGAGACTGGAGATGGATCAGGGAGAGCACAGGAAAGACAAGGAGGAAGCTGTGTTGCTGTTTCTGTGGTCGGTGGGGTGTGTTACTGAAAAGGGCTGCCCCAGCGTTGCTTTGCCAGAAAAGGCTTGGCATTTGGCCCTTGCTGGGCTGCCATTGATGCGCCATTGCTGTGGCATTTCCAGGATAGGCTTAGGATATGATGGCCATCACATTGGTGCAGTGGTGGGATTCAAATAAATTAACAACCGGTTCGATGTCCTTCAGGGTGGCCGCTGCCTTTCTTCCCTCTCCCAACCTAAAATTAACAACCGGTTCTGCAGAACTGGTAAGAACTGGCTGAATTTCACCACTGCATTGGTGTCTGTGTGACATTGGCACAGTCTCTGAATAGGATTGGGCCATAAGACATAAGAGCAGGACTTTGTAAGAACTGAGACCGGCCACATAGTATGGCCACATTGTTGTTCAGTCGCTAAGTCGTGTCCGACTCTTCGCGACCCCATGGACCACAGCACGCCAGGCCTCCCTGTCCTCCACTAGCTTCCGGAGTTTGCCCAATTTCATATTCATTGCTTCGGTGACACTATCTAACCATCTCATCCTCTGTCGCCCCCTTCTCCTTTTGCCTTCAATCTTTCCCAGCATGAGGGTCTTTTCTAAAGAGTCCTCTCTTCTCATCAGGTGGCCAAAGTATTGGAGCTTCAGCTTCAGCATTTGTCCTTCCAGGGAGCAATCAGGCTTGACTTCCTGCAGAATTGACCGATTGGATCTCTTTGCAGTCCAGGGGACTCTCAAGAGTCTTCTCCAACACCATAATTCAAAAGCATCGATTCTTCGACGCTCTGCCTTTCTTATGGTCCAGCTCTCACAGCCATACATGGCTACTGGGAAAACCATCGCTTTGACTATGCGAACCTTTGTTGGCAGGGTGATGTCTCGGCTTTTGATTAAGCTATCTAGGTTCACCATAGCTTTCTTCCCAAGAAGTAAACGTCTTTTAATTTCATGGCTGCAGTCACCATCTGCGGTGATCTTGGAGCCCAGGAAAATAAAGTCTGTCACTGCTTCCATTTCCTCCCCTCCTATTTGCCAGGAAGTGATGGGAGTGGTTGCCATGATCTTAGTCTTTTTAATGTTGAGCTTCAAACCAATTTTGGCACTTTCCTCTTTCACCCTCATCAAAAGGTTCTTTAGGTCTTCCTCACTTTCTGCCAGTAGAGTGGTATCGTCTGCATATCTGAGGTTGTTGATGTTTCTCCCAGCAATCCTGATTCCAGCTTGTGAGTCATCCAGCCCTGCCTTCCTCATGATGTACTCTGCGTATAAGTTAAATAAGCAGGGTGACAATATACAGCCTTGTCGTACTCCTTTCCCAATTTTAAACCAGTCGGTTGTTCCATGTCCAGTTCTAACTGTTGCTTCCTGACCCGCATAAAGGTTTCTCAGAAGGCAGATCAGGTGGTCTGGAACTCCCATCTCTTCAAGAACTTGCCACAGTTTGTTGTGATCCACACAATCAAAGGCTTTAGCATAATCAATGAAGCAGAGGTAGATGTTTTTCTGGAACTCTCTTGCTTTCTCCATGATCCAGCGAAGGTTGGCAATTTGATCTCTAGTTCCTCTGCCTCTTCGGAAACCAGCTTGTACATCTGGTAGTTCTCGATTCGCATACTGCTGCAGCCGAGCTTGTAGGATTTTGAGCATGACCTTGCTAGCATGTGAAATGAGTGCAATGGTGCGGTAGTTCGAGCAATCTTTGGCATTGCCCTTCTTTGGGATTGGAATGTAAACTGATCTTTTCCAGTCTTGTGGCCACTGTTGGGTTTTCCAAATTTGCTGGCATATGGAGAGCAGCACTTGGACAGCATCATCTTTTAAGATTTTGAGTAATTCCGCTGGAATGCTGTCACCTCCACTAGCTTTGTTGTTAGCGAGGCTTTCTAAAGCCCACTTGACTTCACACTCCAGGATGTCAGGTTCGAGCTCAGTGACTGCACCACTGTGGTTATCAGGAACATTTAGATCGGCCTTATAGAGTTCCTCTGTGTATTCTTGCCACCTCTTCTTAATCTCATCTGCTTCTGTTAGGTCCTTGCCATTTTTGTCCTTTATTGTGCCTATCTTAGCATGAAATTGTCCTTTGACGTCTCCAATTTTCTTGAAAAGATCTCTAGTCTTCCCCATTCTGTTGTTTTCCTCTATTTCTTTGCATTGCTCATTTAGAAAGGCCTTCCTATCTCTCCTTGCTGTTCTCTGGAAATCTGCATTCAGTTGGGTATATCTTTCCCTTTCTCCCTTGCTTTTGGCTTCTCTCCTTTCCTCAGCTCTTTGTAAAGCCTCGTCAGACAGCCACTTTGCCTTCTTGCATTTCTTCCTCTTTGGGATGGTTTTAGTTGCTGCCTCCTGTACAATGTTACAGACCTCCGTCCAAAGTTCTTCAGGCACTCTGTCTACCAAATCTAAGCCCCTAAATCTATTTGTCACCTCCACTGTATATTCGTAGGGGATCTGATTTAGGTCATACGTGGAGGGCCTAGCGGTTTTCCTTACTTTTTTCAGTTTAAGCCTGAATTTGGCAAGAAGAAGCTGATGATCTGAGCCACAGTCAGCTCCAGGTCTTGTTTTTACTGCCTGTATGGAACTTCTCCATCTTTGGCTGCAAAGAATGTAATCAATCTGATTTCGATGTAGACCATCTGGTGAAGTCCATGTGTACAGTCGCCGCTTGTGTTGCTGGAAAAGCGTGTTTGCAATGACTAATGTGTTCTCCTGACAGAACTCTATCAGTCTTTGCCCTGCTTCATTTTGTACTCCAAGACCAAACTTGCCTGTTATTCCTCTTACCTCTTGACTGCCTACTTTAGCATTCCAATCCCCTATGATGAGAAGGACATCTTTTTTGGGTGTTAATTCTAGAAGCTGTTCTAGGTCTTCATAGAAGCGGTCAACTTCTTCCTCTTCAGCACCAGTGGTTGGGGCGTAGACTTGGATTAGTGTGATGTTGAAAGGTTTGCCTTGGATCCGAATGGAAATCATTCTATCATTTTTGAGGTTATACCCCAGTACTGCTGTTCTCACTCTCTTGTTCACTATGAAGGCTACTCCATTTCTTCTAAGGGATTCCTGCCCACAGTAGCAGATATAATGGTCATCTGAATTAAATTCTCCCATTCCTGTCCACTTTAGTTCACTAACTCCCAGGATGTCGATGTTCAGCCTTGACATCTCACGTTTGACCACATCTAGCTTGCCTTGATTCATCGATCTGACGTTCCAGGTTCCTATGTAGTATTGTTCTTTGCAGCATCGCACTTTCCTTTCACTTCCAGACACATCCACAGCTGAGCTTCCTTTCAGTTTTGGCCCAGCTACTTCACTCTTTCTGGAGCTACTAGTACTCGTGTTCTGCTCTTCCCCAGTAGCATAATGGACACCTTCCGACCTGAGGGTCTCATCTTCCAGTGTCATATCGTTTAGCCTTTTTGTTCTGTAATCCATGGGGTTTTCTTGGCAAGAGTACTGGAGTGGATTGCCACATCCTTCTCCAGCAGATCACGTTTAGTCAGAACTCTCTACTGTGACCTGTCCATCTTGGGTAGCCCTACATGGCATAGCTCACAGCTTCATTGAGCTACTCAAGCCCCTTCGCCACGACAAGGCAGTGATCCATGAAAGGGATGGCCACATAGTATCCAACTAATTCAGCTTCTCAGCAGCATTCAGATTCGATTGCCCCCTCTTTTACTACGTTTTGGTAGGTGACACAACCGCAGTAGAAGCAAATGGGGTTGGAGATTGAAATCTGCAGCGCAACTGAAAACAGGTCCACTCCTGAGGCAGTTTATTCTCCATGAGTTTAAGCACCTGAGACATGATTAGTTCTTTACCATAGGAACCACAAACAATGCTGACCTCCAGGAAAGAAACAAAAGATTGGCAATCTTGCAGAAAATAGCCTTATCAGGACAATTAGATTACTGAATGACTATCTCAGTAGCTTTTGTCAAAGATCAGAGCATGTCACTAAGCAGTTATTAAGCAGGGCTGTGCTGGAAAACATTTTCAAGAAGCCATAGTTATTTTATATGTGAACACCAAAGAGAGGAAAGCTGAATTTAATGTACAGCCAGAAAGAAGTCTTCAGCTCTGATGAGGAATCGATTTTCTTTTAGAATTAGGCCTTGTTCTGATGTGTTTTGTCAAAGAAATCATGTCCTGACAGTATACCACACCTCCATGTGTGAGTATGTGCATAGAGCTCTCATTTCCAGGCAGCCCAATTCAGAACTGCCTGGCCACCATAGGCACAGCAGGAGCCAAAAGGCTACCGCTGCATCCAGCAGCAAAAAGGCAGCTGCTGGAGTCTCCCCAAGAGAAGGGGACATTCGTCCCCTTTCCCCAGGGAAAGCCCCACCGCACGGAATGGGGCTTCTCATCTCACTGCCGGCTATTTTGCCCTGTGTTTGCCCTGTATTTGGCCCTGTGTTGGGCTGCCCAGGCCTCCACCAGGGATAAGGTCTGGTGGTGGAAGTCACTCTGGGTCCCACCCCCTTGCAAGGCTTCCCCATCCTTCCCCCCATCCAGGAATTCCTTCCCGCCCTGCCCAGAATCCCTGCCATGATTCTGGGCAGGGCGGGAACCTTCCCTCTCACTGATGTCAAGTCGCCGCCTCCGGGAGGTTCTGCAGTGCAGGCAGGAAGAGCTTACCACCCGTGTTGCGCGTGCCCCATGGCACTTTTACGACACCAGCGCAAGCTCAAATGGGTCTCCTTGGATCTGTGGTGGCCATTTTGCTGGCAAGGGTCCAAGAAGAGTAAGGCAGTAAGGAAGAGGAAAGAGGAAAGGGAACAGCACTGATGCACACCAGTGCTGCTAGAATCCACCCACTCCCTTTCCTGTCTGCTTCCTGCCAGCTCCCTCCCCACTCAGTGACTCCTCTTCCTCCCCCTCCCCACCCCAATCATCACCCTAGCCCCCTGCCAACTTACCAATGCTGGTGGTGAATGGCTCCTCCATTGGCGCAGATGTATGGCCACCAGCCATGTGCACTCTTGGCCTCATCATGTGCACCTTCACTGTGGTGCTTCCACCTGCAGCATGTACATTCCACTGGCAGATCTGTCACTTAGGATCAGCAGTTACTCCTTTTTTATTCATACAATTTCTAGGCCACCTTACTACTGGAGCTCCCAAGACAACCCACACACACACACACAAATTAGAACACCGTATATCACTGAGTCCTTTTATTGCTTTTAGCTGAAGAAAAACAATCAAAGGAAAACATTAAAACATAATAAACAACACAAAATATAAAATACAGATTATCATAACATTGGCAAGTACAAACAGTCTTGGCTATAATCCAAACCATCTATCATCATTCCCTACACAGTTATCTCGGCTAAATGCCATTTTTCTCATTTTTGTAGCAGCAGTGGCAAAAGGGCTACACACCAAGACATAAATCTATCGATATCTGCTACCAGGTAGGAAAACACATCTAATGGAGTTTGATAAGAGAAATTCTTAATCAGAGGTACACAAAATTGCTCCTGGGAATTGTTGCACAAAGGATAATATAAAACACAATGAACAAGATTTTTCACAATTGCCAAAAACATAACAGTGTTTGAATGCTGGAAGGCCCTCATCCATCACTATCAATATTCAAATTAAAATTACACCAATGGAAAAAACACCAGAACTTAAAAAGAGACATTAAAAAACTCAGTGGAATTAAAATCCTTTTTTTTTTTTTTTTGTCAATTTAGGCAAATATACCCAGCAGAATAAAGTCATCTAGTGCAAAACAATTTGGCTCCAGTCTAGTTCTGTAGTAAAAACATATAATTGGGGCCAATAATAGTCACTTGCTGGTTTTCCCAAAGACAAGGAAGTGATTTTTTAGGCCCCCTGAAGGTCTTAGATGGCTTTCTGAGGGTCGGGAAGGCTTCCCCCCCCCCCGGTGATCTGCTCATTCTGAGATATTTACTCCAGCACATTTAAGTCAGCCTGCTTGTGGGGTGGGGGAATGGGAGTCCATTAAAGTCTGTGCTATATTTCTGTGGTGTGTGTTGATGCTTGGAGGAATCCTGGAACTTTGAGCCCATTCATTCATTCATTCATTCATTCATTCATTCATTCATTCATTCATTCATTCATCTAAGTTCCATTTCTAATGTATTTATTTAAATTTTATATTTAAATTTATTTTTCTGGCCCTCGACACTGTGCCAGATATTTGAGGCGGCCCATCTCGTTAAAACGTTTGGAGACCCCTGATCCAAAGCTACCTGCTCAATTCAGAGTCGCCATCATTTCCATGATTCTAATTCTGAAGTTCTCTGCTTTGGAGGCGAAAGCCTCCCTTGCTGCTTGTCAGGAGTGTTCCCCCACCCCAGGGTAATTACTTTGTCCAACACTACTATGAAGTTGTGCTGTCATGCTTTGGGATTAATGTGTTAGCCAAGCTGGAACGGAATTGGCAGCGTTCACACATCGTCTTAAGAAGCAGGCTTGATAAGAAAAATGAATGATGGTGACTTATCAGCTTTTACGACAAATAAAAATTGTCAGTCAGAATTATTATGCATTCTGTTTGTGAGCCGTCGAGATTACAGAAGTTTGTCCCATTTTTCTCTTGTCAGCAGCTACATTAAAAAAAAAAAGACGGCTTGAAATTATGAAATTTGTAGATTGGTTTCATCCTGTGCGCCCTTCCTTAATCATTATGACATCCGAAAAATGCTCTCCTGGTGGATGTTTCATAGCACATGTTTCAAAGGTCGTTAATGATTCATTGGTGTTTTCCTTGAGCTCCTGGGGTGCCGCGATTTCTGTGCAGTGGCGCCTACACGCTTTGCGCTAAATTTATTCTGTGCTAAATATATAAATAAAATACATTTAGTGTCATTGAGCCTGGTTAAGAAACATTTCTCTATCCCGTTTTTCATGCTGTGATTCACAGTTGGCACTAATATTGCAATGAGGTTGGGGTCAAACACAGTAAGTAAGAAAATGCCCATCATGATGATAACATGGATGCATCAGTGGCGTATTGTGTGGGGTCTGAGGAGGCACTGGATTTGGGATGCCTTGTGTTAAATATTGAGTTCCATGCAACAGAAACTAAGACAAGGCAGGTGCAGCTTGAACATTTATTGCAACAGTTAGAACTGAATTGAACTAAAGGGCAACAGCCCAACCCCTGTATGTTTTTAACTCCACCCCCAGGGCTCCTGATTGGAGGAGTGATTAGCTCAACCCCTCCAGCTCTCGTGCTTGGGCTTAACCCTTGGATATCCTCCTGAACACATAACACCTTGCACCCCAAGTTGGTGCTGTCCCTGTAAATGCAGCCAGAAACCCTGAATTTCCAGGTTTGACAACAGTACGAGGAACACAGTGAGCATTTGTGGGCTATTGGTGATGTTATTTGTTTTATAGTGCAGAAGTGGAGAACTCATCAGGCAACAATCTAGGTTGTGCCCTCCCTGCATGGGTACATTAGAAATATAGGATGCTGAGTTTGGCTGAGCCGAACCATTGATCCCTCAAGCAATGGTCAACAATGATTGGCAACAGCTGCCGTAGGCCCCGTGGTGTCGCCGAAAACATGCTGCAGGAATGGCCAGTGGTGCCACGCACACCCCAGACTCACTTGGTCACTCCACCAGCGCAGGTAAGGTGGTGGACATAAGAACATAAGAACATAAGAAGAGCCATGCTGGATCAGGCCAAAGGCCCACCTAGTCCAGCTTCCTGTACCTCACAGCGGCCCACCAGGTGCCCCAGGGAGGCATGAGACAACAAGATGCATCCTGTTGCCACTCCCTTGCACCTGGTACCAGTAGCCCACCACCTTTGTAAGGAGGTTGCACAATCCATCATTGGAGGAATGGTTTGTGGGCCATTTGAGAGAGTGAAGAAGGAGGAGGATGGGAGCAGGCTGGAGGGGGTGGATCTTGGTGGCAAAGGCACATGCCAGATCCTATATACCCAGTGGTGAAATTCAGCCAGTTCTCACCAGTTCTGCAGAACCAGTTGTTAATTTTAGGTTGGGAGAGGGAAGAAAGGCAGCAGCCACCCTGAAGGACATAGAACCGGTTTGTTAATTTATTTGAATCCCACCACTGTATATACCCAGTGATGTCATTCAGGGGGAACGGACCAGAATGGGCGTTCCGGATCCTAACGGGCTCCGTGGCTGGTTCCGGGTTCCCAACAAGTGCCAATCAAAAGTGAGTTCCTGTTCCTAAATCATTTGAATGACACCACTGTATATACCCCATATTTCAACCTGTGCCACCCACTTCTACTCCTTCTATATATTCCAGCAAAATAGTTGGTGTGGCTATGAGGAGACCCATAGGTGGCCAGAAGGCCTACCGAGGACAAGTAAACATAAAAAAAGAAACGGCCTGACCAAAACTCACAGTTGTGCTGGCACAGGCCTCCCTGCACTGGCTCCGAGTGTTGCAAACCTGCTGCAAGGCACATTTGCACCTCCACAGGAGCTGGCAGCACCAGCACAAAGTCATGCACCAGCCTGTTGGCCCTGGGTCTATTCCTCACACCAGCCAGCACGGGTTCATGGTGGCTGGTGTGAGGGGTGGGAGAAGGTGGCAGGAAGGCACGTTGCAGGCAGAGAGGGGGTATTTTTGGGTGGGGGAGAGAATAGGTCCTGGGAGCGGGCAGGAGAGGTGGAGTAAGCTTCTGCGGCATCCGAACCCCCTGCCCAGCCTGTCCAGTTACACTTTGCTTCCCAAATTTGTGCTGCTAAATAGCTGGTGCAGATCCAAGAAGCCCCATACAGGCAGCTAGGACTTTACTTGGGGTAAGGGGAAATAAACCCCCTGATCTCGATGTGACCTCCAGCCACCTTCTAACCTGTGTAGGACACAGCATAGGCCAGGCAGTACAGGTTAGGACTGCACTGTAAGTTTTTTACGTACCTCTCATGGGTCTTCTTCATACGACTTGTTTTTCAGACCCTTCAGGATTGTTGTTGCCTTTGAACCCATTCCTATTTGTCTACATCCTTCTTAAAGTATAGTACCAAGAAAGGGACACAGTCCTGGCCTGCACTTTGCCATCACTGCCCGGAATGGCTCTGACGGCGAGTGGAAGGGGCTGCTTACACAGCGCATTGCTGTGCCTGCAGAACTTATTGCGCCACCCCTCTGTTCCATGGCACTCCATACTTGCACAGTGCTTCCTGTCTCAGCTGCTACCTTGCATTTTTCTTCAGAAAGAATGTTGGGGCTCCCATTTCCTTCCCAACCTCTCAACTTCTGCCCTACACCTCACCAGCTACATCAATGCCATTAAAGAAGTTTAGAGACCCACTCCATGTTTTACTAACTACCATGCCAGAATCTGGACTAGTTCTACCTCTGGTTTTCTTTAGGACTCAAGTGCACCACACCAGCCAGACCTGGTCCTGCATAACAGCAAACTTAAGGGGAACACTGAACTTTCATGGCATCACAAGACTAATGTTTGGCTTCTGTTACACAACTTCTTTCTGTAATGGCATTGTCACTAATTGCAACGGCAACTGTCCTGTGTCTACATTTGAACACCTGCCAACTCTCCTGATGTACCATGAAGAAAAATGAAAAAGCCACAGAACAGCCAGGCTCATTCATTCTGCAGACAAAGCATTCTGTCTATTTGCAAAATTGGCAGGGTGCCCTTAAAACATATCACTTTTCCATTATGTGCAAAGTGTTTTAATCCCGGTCCCTAATCACCCATAATAATGATATTTACTGTGGCACTGTATCTCAGGGTCCATTATTAAGCCATTCATTCCATTACCAAATGTCTTCTTTATACATGTAGGGGCCAGAAGCAATTATGCCTTAAGATTTTCTAATATGCAGGGTCCTCATTATGTATTTCAGCTCCAGGGTTACCAGCAAAACCAATTTTGAATTGCACTCTATAATCAATATTTTTATTTTGCACTAATGGCTTTGCTGCCAAATAACTTGCTCCGATCCGTATAATGTTCCACAATGTAATTTTTTATAGTGTGACTCCCCTTCAAAATACAGCAACATCCTTCCACAGCTAGATTCTTGATTAGAAAGTGGTTAGATATTGGAAGTATTTGAAAGGTGCATGGTAATTGGCCACTGATTTAGTTGAAGACTAGATTATGCCATCAGTTAAGTCAGCAGACAGTAACATCAGAATTTATTTCATAGACTCAAGTACCCAGGGCCTAAATGGTGTGTAATGCTTTGAGCAGGGCTGTCACTCATTTCGTACAGCTGGCCAAATAGCAGTCATGGTGCCTGATGAGGGCTGGAAGTGATATCATTAAACAGGAAGTGACATCATTATGGGCGCAATCCTACCCAGCTCTAGGGCAGGAGTGCCGGCCAGCCAGTGCTGGGTAGGCTGGAGCCTCCCTGTGGCAAGGGAGCATGCACTCCCTTACCGTAGGGGAGGCTCCAGCCTCCCCTATGTGCTCCTTTGATCTGCGCTTGCCAAAGAGCCTGAATTGGGGCCATGCAGCTTCCCTGACAGGCTTAGGATGTGGCCATATGGCCACCTCCCAAGCCTACCCACGTCACGCCCAAGTCACGCCCTCAGCTCCCTCCCTCCCTCCCTCCCCCCATTCCCCGTGCTGCCTTGGCACGGAGCCCCCCTCACACCGACCGGCTTCAGTCGGCACGAGAGAGGCTCAGCACAGGTGCAGCAGGGCCGGCACTGCCTGCAGCACCGGTCCTGTTACCTTAGCGCCGATGCGGGGGTGCCAATCGCCGCTCCCTCGTTGGCGCTATGGGCGCAGCATCAATGCAACCCTGTTGTGCTGACGCTGCGTGGGGTTTAGGATTGCGCTGTGAGTGAGTAATGGCCAGAAATTAGCACTTTTTTCTCATTTAGGAACTCATTTGCCACACAGAAGAGAAAATACGCAAACCCTGATCATATCTTCAAGATGAGGGAGAGCCCAATTATCATGCAGATCACCCTTTCAGCAGCGCTGCTTCTGCCAAGGCATCACCTCACAGCTCAGCAGCTGAGAGCTGCTCTGCAAAGGAATGCCTCAGCCGAAGCAGTTCTGCTAAAATGGTGGTGCTGGGCAAGCCCAATGATCATGATGGCTGTTCTTTCAGCAGAAACACCTCAGCAGAAGCAGCTGATGGTAAGACTGGGAATGGCACCTTTAAAATACCCTGGTCCTGAAAAGGGCTTTAAAAGTCAAAACTAGCACTTTGAATTCAGCCTGGAAATGAACCGGCAGCCAGTGTAGCCACCAAAGCAGTGGCCCAACTGAACTGAACCGACAAACCCCAGCAACTACATGAACTGCCGCGTTCCGCATTACTTTAAGTTTCTGGATCGTCTTCAGAGGCAAACTCAAATATAGCGTGGTACAGTAATCTAACCTAGATGTCACTAGGGCTTGGGTCACCATGGCCAGGTCTGAGTGACCCAGGTATGGTTGCAGCTGGCGAATCAGCTGTAGCAGAGTAATGGCTCCCCTGGCCACAGCCACCACCTGGGAGTCCAGGAGCAACTGTGGGTCCAGGAGAACCTCCAGGAGCAGGCCTGAAGGACCTGCTCCTTCAGAGGGAGTGCAACCCCATTCAGAGCAGGCAGACAGTTCAACACCTGAGTCATAGATTCTGGACCAGGGGACCCTTTGTCTTATCAGGATTTAATTTCAGCTGGTTCGCCAGCTGCTGTTCCAGTTCCCAACTGCCTCCAGACAATGATCTGGGACCTCAGCTGCCCCCTTGGACTCAGGAGGAAAGGAGAAAAAGAGCTGGTGTCATCAGAGTACTAATGGCACCCTACCCCAAACCTCCGAATGACCTCTCCCAGCGGCTTCATGTAGATGTTGAACAGCATGGGGTTAGGATGGAATGGAACTTTGTGACACACCACACCAAAGAGGCTAGAATGCTGAACAAGCATTGCCCAGCACCACCTTCTGGGATTTGTCAGCCAAGAAGGAGTGGAACCACTGCAAAATGGTGCATCCAAGCCCCAACTCAGCCAACCTACCCAGAAAGACACCATGGTCAATGGTGTTGGCCACCAAGAGGTCCAGCAAGACTAACGGGCGCACTCCCCCTGTCCATTCCCTGGTGCAGGTCATCCACTCTCTGTTCCAAACCCCAGTCTGAAGCCAGACTGGAATGATTCTGATAATAGCCATGCTAAACATTTATTTTTGAGATGTAGCAACCAGAACTGCACATAATATGACAGATGTGGCCTTTCCATCAATTTGTATGATGGCATAATAATATTGGCACTGGACTGCAAGGAGATCCAACCGGTCAATCCTCCAGGAAGTCAATCCTGATTGCTCCCTGGAAGGACAAATTCTGAAGCTAAGCTCAAATACTTTGGCCACCTCATGAGAAGAGAGGAATCTTTAGAAAAGACCCTCATGCTGGGAAAGATGGAAGGCAAAAGGAGAAGGGGGCGGCAGAGGATGAGATGGTTAGATAGTGTCATTGAAGCGATGAACATGAAATTGGGCGAACTCCGGAAGCTAGTGGAGGACAGGAAGGCCTGGCATGCTTTGGTCCATGGGATCGCGAAGAGTCGGACATGAACAACAACAAAAAATAATATTGGCGGTTTTATTCTCAATCCCTTTTTTACTGATCGGGAGCATGGAATTGGCCTCCTTTAGCTGCTACACATTGGGTCAACACTTTCATTGGGCTGTCCACCACCATCGTTGATGGAGATTTTTCTTTCCCAAGCAATTGTATAAATCTGACACAAAACGTAAAGACAACAGGATAGAATGTGGGCACATAAATGGAGGTCTGAAATTCAATCCATCTGACTGGTGCAAGGAAACTACTATCCTGGCAGTTGCCCAGATGACTCCCAGTCAACATTGCCTGCCAATCCAGAGACGAGCTTTGTGTACCTTCCATCAAATCCAGGGCTCATCCTCTCTGTGTTCCCATTCAGAACTCATTTCACAGACATGGGCCCGAGCTTAATGCAGATAATGCAGTCCAATCTCCTGGGTTGCAGGCTTTAACCATAGACTCTCCAGAGTATGTTTGGTCCACCTGTTTTAAAGGCATTAAAAGGAATAAGCTGTTGCTCCAAACAAGCACAGCCTGTCTGACTTGGGAAATCTTCCCAATAGAAGACACCATTCAGAAGAGAGCGGTACATGGCGTATGAGCTCTTAACACCAGTGTGACCTCAACTTAGAGGATAATACCTAAATTCTTTAAAAATGGATCATTTTCAATTGCACTGTACACTTATCGGTCCAATTTCACATAAATCAGCCTCCAGCTCAGCCACAATGAAAGCTATTTTGTCTGCAAAGTACATTGCACATATGTCACCAAGAACTGTAAGTGACTCGACAAGGAAGTGAAGGCAACAAGACCTCAATAAGCCATGTACCACATACACAATGGCAACAGAGAAAAGGACTTATTTGGCTCTGTCAATGCAGAGTAGTTGAAATGAGACCAGTTGTGATGGGTCACCGTCACCATAAGTTGAATGTCAAGTCTTCTTGGCAGGTCCCTGTTGTATTTTTAAGAGTTACAAACAGAGCAGAACTTCTGTTTTAATCCCCCCCCCCCCGTTACGGTGTGAAGGGATAGAAGAAGTTGAACCTAATCAAATGTTCTCTTCTTTACAACACCAATGAAGTAAAGGAATCCTCTCAATCTGCAGCTGGAAACCATTAAGTCATTCCTAAGTCATTGTACTAAGTGGACCTTGTTGATGAAGCAGCAGGAGAAGACACATTACGATACCTTTCTGGATCAGGAAAAGAAGCTATAGCACCATTTTGGAAGATGCTTTCTTTTGACCAGCACAACGCAATTAAAGATGCGTGCATTTGTGATGCATGCACCCCTTGACCCCACCTCTCCCTGTACATGCTCATCTGATCCAACTTCCTATATGCTCTGCATGCCCATTAACATTGTTAGCTTACCATAGCGATTTTTTTTCCTTTCAAGGGGCTATAAGCATGTAAGGTTATAGTGACATGTAATCAGGCAGCCTGAATGCTTGAAGGGATTAGATTGAATACTAACAGGAAGCAGGAAGTTAAGGAAGGATGGTGGTACTTGTACATGTTCTCTGTGTAAATAAATGAAAAATTACAAGCACTTGTTGCCTGGAACAGTATTTTTCATGGTGCTAATAGTAGCATTGTACAGTCAAAGAATAAAATAATTACTTATGGAACATAATTTTAATTGCGGTCCATTTAACTTTATGGTGTTTTATTTTTTGATTAATTATAGTTATGTTTTAGTATTGTTTTATCTGTAAGCTGCATTGAGTGCCCTTAATGGGGTAGAACGGCAGGTTATAAATTCGATAGATAGATAGATAGATAGATAGATAGATAGATAGATAGATAGATAGATAGATA
>JAJKFI010000027.1:4724073-4736726 GCA_029204185.1 Lerista edwardsae | reverse complement strand
ATAGATAGATAGATAGATAGATAGATAGATAGATAGATAGATAGATAAAGTAATCTGCAAAAGACATTGGGGACATTAATGGAATTTTTCCACTATCGCTCATTCTCCCATACAAGAAGCGAACATACTAGTGAACAGCTACAGCTTGGCACAAACCAAGCTAGGTTAATTGAGGGAAATGGGTTATGTTCATCGTATGGCTCTTTCTTATCTTATTATCTTCTTTACCTTCCATTCTCTTTTGGTTGTCTATCTATTATTAACAATCTGCCTAGATTCCAGACATGTTGCATGCATGCTCCAGAGTAGACTTTGTACTATTCTCTCTCTCTCAGTTATTTCTGTAAATGACTTTGGAATTCCATCTCTGCCTCCCAAAAGATTTGCTGCCACTGGGATATGCATGTTTGCAACCTATTTTTTTTTACCTAACTAGGCAGTGCTGTCACTAGGGTGTGTGTGTGTGGGGGGGGTGCAGGCCTCAACAGGTGACATGCACAAGGGAGGTGACACCACTACTGCCCCAAGTGGTAAAATCTTGGTATTTTCAAATAATACCATAATATATCATTCAATGCTGAATTCACAGGCAAATGCAATGAAACAAACCACGTTGAAATATCTGCATTCTATCAAAAGTTATAGCCAAAAAAAAACTTCCTTCTGTAACAAAAAGTGGATTTCCTTAACTCAAAACTAGCCAATGAAACTGATTGTTCTGTGAGTCAATGAGGTGTTATTATGACACAGCAAGGAACCAATAAATATGAGTCAGCTCTTATTTCCATGTATCAGGCAATAAAGGTCACCCAATGAATCCGTAACAAAAAAACCAGTGGCCAACTCGATGATATCATGAAGTTAGCCACTGTTGTTGTTGTTGTTGTTGTTGGTTACGGATTCATTGGCCCACCTTTATTGTTATATATTAAAAGTAAATAAATTCTTGTGCTGCCACTGCATTTAGGTTGCACATATGATGTTGTAATTTTTGCTGTATGGTCTGGTACATGGTGCATCATAGTGGTGATACTGTTGAGATTTGGTTAGTGTACTTCCAGACTTGAGGGCTCTGCCTGGCAACGCAAGAAGCCCGGGTCTGGCATCTGTAACCAAAAGCAGCATAAGCAGCTCCCAGCAGTGATGACGGCTGTGCTAGCAGACACGAAGAAGCCACGACACACATTGTTGTGCTGAAGATAAGACTTGTATTTGTTACAGCTCACAGTCAAGGTCCAAGTAAAGGTAAACAGAGGTTGTTGTACATCAAGGCAGCAAAACAGGATACAGCAGTTGGTACAGAACAGAATAATCAGGTATATAAACGGACAGCGTTTCACCCCTCCTCACGTTAAAGACCCACACAGGAACTGGGACGCAGTCCTTCCTTAAGTACTTATCTGGCTGATCATGCTGCCCTATCAGGAGTCAGCTTGCAGCTCCATAACAGACATGCAGTGTTGCACGTCTTCACCTCAACACAGGTGTCTTCTATCAGGACTTAATTGTAGGCAAGACAGGTGCAATAGCTTGCTGGCCTGATGCCATCAGCCATCCACGAGGGAACAGAGACTCTAGGCCTGGGTCAGACCTTGACCAGTCCTGACAGCCCCTCCTCTCTGTTTCCTCCTGGGAACACAGATAACTTTTGCAGATAACCAGTTACCCTCAGCATTGTTTTTCTCACATTCTCTCTCTGGACTTTTACACACTTTCTAGTCCTTTTAGAATGGGTACATCATGCTTACTGGTTACCTTATGCACAGATACAGAGGATCACTAACAGGCTTACACATTTTACATTCATGGTTCCACTGTTAGACAATGCAGATAGATACATAGTCACTTAATCATTTTACCAGTATCACAACACTCTCAATATCCACAAGCTTTATTTATCACCTTTTTGAGCTATTTCTAATTCATAGCTTTGTCTCAGCTTGTTATGGTTTCCTGCATTTCTTTCCTCTTTATCTGGCTGTCCTGGTTTACTTTCAAGGACACAGGCAGTTCTTGCCTCCCTTGATCAGACTTGATCAGGCTCCGATGCTCATTCATACACAGAATGCATCGGTACACTTCATGGATGCTTATTTGTATCCATATGGCACACATATACACAATATCATACCATTGTGTTACATATAGACATTGGCTCAATACTTTATTTAGTTCTGGTGTTTTAGCTACTCCAGCTGACTCATAGCATCTACCATGCTGTTTACAGAACATTGCCAACATGTCTACAAACATCTGCCTGCAAAGGCTCTTGTGCCATTGCCTGGCATTTGTGCCATTACCAAGTCTTAGGCTTTGTCATTAAGACTGGTTTGTTTTCTGGCTGGTTTCTAGCTATCACTCCAGCCATTGCATTTGTCCCTCTGGGAGAAGGGAAAAACTCTCATATCACTTTACTCCCTTTTGCCTTACTGCAAGGACTTGGACAAATGCTCTGAGGTATTTGAGGTTCCTTTTATTGCTTTTTCACGCCTCACTTTTACCTCATGTGGGCTGTTTGGTTAATAGCCCCCTGGGAGATACTATTACACTTACGTCTCCCACACCCGTGTGCAAATTCTCAGCACACTGCCTGGCTATGCTTAGCCTGGCGCTTTGCTCTATCCTCTGCAAAGCTGAAAAGATTACATCTTTTGTTGCAGCCCCTTTTTACCAAGGGTTTCTTAGCTGCTTCACAGGCTGACCGATATGCAGTCCAGCCTTGGGAACTGTGAACACATACACACACGCTTCCCACCTGGCGCTCATACCCCCCAGGTACATCAGTCTGCATCTCTCTACCGAGATAGCCAGACCATGGCAAGGTTGGCAGAGTTTGGTTAGACTCAATACATTATGCCATACCTAAGCTCCAGTGTCATTACATCAATTTACTCAGATGCAGTGGGAGTCAATACATCAGCTAGTCAATACATCAATCACTTAGTACAATGATATATTCAGACCATATCAGTGCTTTTTGTCATATTAGTCTGCATACCCACACATACACAGGTATACAGGCTTGCCTAGTCTCTTCAGTTAAGAACTTTTGCTCTCAAGGAAGCTACACGCATTCCTAGTGGTTCACTTTAAGGATTACATCCCTGTTTACCACTTTAAAAGAGACATTGTGCACTTAACCCTTATGGCTTCACTTTGCCGGCCACATAGAGAAATTTTTCAGGCAGCACTTTATATTTCAGCTGTTACCTTTTAAGACCTACCGGCTTGGGCTACTTCACTTTCACCTGGGGCATTTTATGCTAGAGGGATTTACAAACACACAGTTACCAGCTTCGCACGTTGGTGCTACTGGCCCCCTGCTTAGCATGATGTCTGCAAGACCTCATGTCTCAGACATTCCACTCATCCCTTCAGCCTCAGTAGACAAACAGCAATCACATCCTAGTTCCACAATGCACACACCTGCACTCTTCAGTGGACTGGACACATGTTACGGATGCTAGGTTACACTCCCAGCTTCCCATTCTTACAGCTGATTGACTCCACAACCACTTGACACATTTACACAACCTAACAGTTGGTTAACAGACAGCTTATCCATGATCAATTTGTTCCTCCACTTTTCCTCAAGTATTCCAACAGTTTTAAACCTGGTGATCTGGATGCGTCATACTTGTCCCATTCACACAGTGCTTAACATATGATTGCACTCTTTGGGTTTCACCTATGCCTTCTTAGCTCACTGCTGACCGAGCATGCAACTAAGGCTTCATATTACCAACATTTTGCATAGGCAGTTCATCACACTTTGCAAGAGTTACTTCCACAGGGTTGCTTATTATTTTACAGGATAGCAAGTCCCTTCCAGCTAGCTCTGTGTGTGCCTACACTTGGCACACCCCAGAATAACTATTGTTTCCCCTGGACACCTTGCCTGTCTGTGGAGGTTCAATTAAGCATACTTTTGTGGCTTATCTTAACTTTGTTTTCCTGATTCCATCCTCCCACATCTGGTCTCTTACACCCAGACTTCTATTATTCATACAGGGAAGTGAATGGAGGTTGCTGGCACATTATATTTCATTCGTGAGTATCAAGGCTTTCTTTCTTATTCAACTCACAACCCAGCATTTCTAGGGTTAACAAATCCCATTCTGTCCCCTCCATCTCAGGAATGCCACCAGCCCCGCACCCAACGCTCACTCAGGGTGGATAATCACATGAAAAACAGGGCTTATTTGTTCTTCACTCTTCTACACAGCTTTTAAAGGTACACGCACATAAATTTAACACATTGTTTCCTTTTTGAGGTTTGCAAGCAGCCTTGCTTTAGAGTAGACCTCGGATGACTTTGCCGCAACCCCACTATCTCAGGGATTCCCCACGACCAATTTGTATTCACATGGGTCCCAATTTTCTTTCGGGGGTTCTGACAGGCTGCAAAAGCATTTCGCCGCAAAACTCTCCCTTGTAGGTTCCCTGTCGGGTACACAAACTTGCTTTTCGCCACTTGGACGGCACACACACCCCTCCTGCCTTTCCTTTCCCACACAGCCTGCATTAGCAAAAACATGCTCCTTGCTTTTGACTACGTGGGGTGTCACTACACAACATATACAACAGTGACTTAGGCTTACTCAGATTGAGGAAAACAGTGCGTAGCAGTATTTGTGCCCTTGCTCCCCCCCACAAGCATGCCCGCCTCCCCACAACACATTTAATGGGTGCGACGCATACAAGTCGCTGAGACGGACAAAGGGGTGGAGCGGCTTCTCGGGAACGCGTTGCTCCACTCTCGGGAGTGTATTGCCAGCCCCTCGCAAGGCACCTGGCACAGTCCCAAAAGATGAACGCGGCTTCTTGTGAAACTTTCTTCCTGCGTGCCTTCCACTGCGGGACGCCTTCCTTGACAAGGCTGCGATGCTTGCTTCTTCTCTGCAACAGCGTCGCTCTTCCCTCGCAGTGCGCCATGCTGCGCCGTGCGCTGCGCCTTCCTTCGGGCAAAGACAGGCTGGCTTGGCTTCTGCTCCCTGCACGCCATGCTCCCAACTCGAGCGGCTGCACAAATGAGCCCAACAAACTATATGCCAAGCATACCCAGGCGAGAAACTTAGGCCCAAAACAACGGCCTTTTCTTAGCGCCATGCCACACGTCGCGCCTCCGGCTTTGTTGCAAACGCCGGCTGTTGAGGAAGGAATGCTCACACTTCCAATCCTCGGGAGGGGTTTTTCTCTTTGTTGTCTCCGCTCCTGGGGTCTCGCCTCCACCTGGAACGGCGCTGACCTCATTCTGCTAACAGTGGGTCGCTCCCTGTAATTCGACTCCGGCCTTGAAGAATGCAGCTGGGCTCTCTCAGCAGACGCAGCTTCACACCTCCACACAAACAGACAGACTCTCTCTGCAGCAATCTGCCGGCTCTCAGCCTTCACTGCTCGCAGCAGCAGGCTCAGGAACTCTTGACATGCTCTGGAGCTCTGTCGCCTGCAGTCTCGCCTGTCGCCTCTGGGTGGCACCGCTGGGGCGCAGCGGAAGCGTGCTGGGCCCATAACCCTTGTTGAGATTTGGTTAGTGTACTTCCAGACTTGAGGGCTCTGCCTGGCAACGCAAGAAGCCCGGGTCTGGCATCTGTAACCAAAAGCAGCATAAGCAGCTCCCAGCAGTGATGACGGCTGTGCTAGCAGACACGAAGAAGCCACGACACACATTGTTGTGCTGAAGATAAGACTTGTATTTGTTACAGCTCACAGTCAAGGTCCAAGTAAAGGTAAACAGAGGTTGTTGTACATCAAGGCAGCAAAACAGGATACAGCAGTTGGTACAGAACAGAATAATCAGGTATATAAACGGACAGCGTTTCACCCCTCCTCACGTTAAAGACCCACACAGGAACTGGGACGCAGTCCTTCCTTAAGTACTTATCTGGCTGATCATGCTGCCCTATCAGGAGTCAGCTTGCAGCTCCATAACAGACGTGCAGTGTTGCACGTCTTCACCTCAACACAGGTGTCTTCTATCAGGACTTAATTGTAGGCAAGACAGGTGCAATAGCTTGCTGGCCTGATGCCATCAGCCATCCACGAGGGAACAGAGACTCTAGGCCTGGGTCAGACCTTGACCAGTCCTGACAGATACATGGACCTCCTGCACCGGGTAACTCAAACCCTAGCAACGCCACTGCTACTAGTACAGTTACCAAACAAAATTAGCTTCCCTCTTAACATGCAACATCTCATCCAAACAGGCCTTCTAGACTGTGTTTTAAGTTCTTACTGAAAACTTAAAAGGGCTAAGGAAACCATTCTCAATGAGAGACTTATGGCCCCCTGGGGAGCCCTGGCACATTTGAAGGGGGCCACAAATTGGGGTTCAATAATACATGATTTTATATTTATCTGTTGGTTTTATACAGTGGTGTCATCTAAATGATTTAAGAACAGGTACTCACTTTTGATTGGCATGTGTCGGGACCTGCCCACCGGAAGTGACGTCATAAGCCGGAAGTGATGTCATGGCAGGAAGTGACATGAAAAAAGCCCTTTTTGAGGCCTCAGACAATTTTAAACTGATCCAACAGTTGCAACAGTATTCCACAGCACCCCCAGAACATGTTAAGGAGGTCTGGCATCATGTTAAAGTGACCCAACAGTTCCAAAACCCCAGAGCAGCTCATTTTTCAGTGACAAGGCAAGGCAAGGCTCCGCTCACTGCATGCCTGCCTGCCTGGCTCTGAGAACGTGCAGGAAATTCAAATGTTGCAGGGGGTGGAGTCGACAGGTGGGCGGGCGAATGGGCGGGGCCAGCCGTAATCCTAGAAACCGGTACTCACGTACCCCCGCGTACCCCCTGCATGACATCACTGGTTTTATATTCTTGATTGACAGGGGGACCTGGAACCTGAGAAGAGCTTCTAAGGGGCTGTAGGGCCCCCCGCCCACCTAAAACGTTGAGAATAGCTGGTCTAGGGAACACCTTATGCCCCAATCCTATTCAAGGCCTGAGCTGGTGAAATGCACCTGCCGCAGAAGCATCGTACAGCCTCAATGCATTTATATGAGTTGGAGAGGAACACAAGTACAATTCTATTAAGTACTGACTCCCTACCACTTCCATGGCTCCAAAACATAGTTTCCTCACAATTCACAAACCCGAGTGATTTGTGAACTCTGGGGATCTATCTCACATGAGCAAAAATGTTGGCGCAGTTGGATTTACCTGTGCGAAAGTGTGGTGTGCCTGTCCTTAGGATGGGTTGGAAGTCCTTAGCTAGGGGACTACCTGCATTGAGAACATATCACAAGCATCCAGAACTAGATGCTTCACCCAGCCCAAGAACTTCACCCAATGGGACTGACCCCCCCTCCTCCCCCGGAATTATCAGAGGGGGGCTGAACAGTTCCAAAGTCTCATGAAATATATCACACCTGGGCAGGCCTGGAACAAATTGCTCTGCCCCCCTTCACACAAAGACAATGGGCAAAGAGGTTGTCCCAAGCACTGTTGGTGGGCCTTTCTAAGATATCTCAGTAGCTGTCCAGAAAAGCTACGGCATTGCACTGGCCCTGATGTAAACAAAGGGGAACAGGGAAGAACTCAGGACTGTCTTTTTTTGGGAGAAGCCATTCTGAGTTCTAGCTAACTTATTGCTCCACCCGGAGGAAGAACCACTTGGTTCCCTTAACTTATTGCAGCCATTCAAGCAATGAAGAGGCTTGACGCGATACTGTCAGTCTCAGTTTATTGAAGTACAGCCAAAGTGTAGGTTACAGTTGCAAAATGTGTACCTTCTTGGGGCTGCCGCTGCTTTTGATTAGTGGTTTTGTGACATGAAGACAAGGTGCAGATTTACTTGCAAACAAAGTTAAGCCATCATCGAGCCACTTGAGAATAAAACTCTGTTGTAAAGCCAATATACAGTATTTCACCTTCCTATCAAAACCACAGCAGATGTATGAGATGGGAGAGCCTGAGACGTATTTTGAAATGCCAGTAACTAGAGGGGAGTTGCTGTGTGGATAGACAGACGACCCCTGTGTTGGATAGTCAGCACCGTATTGGGGTATGAGCGCTGATTCATTGGATAGCCCAAGCATTGAGAGCAAAACACATAAAGAGTCATGGCCTGATCTTATGGGCATGCTGTGATGCTGGAACTCATGGGCTTTATGGCAGCCCTGAGCACAGTGTGCTTTTTGGCTGTTGCAAACAGTGACACTTCATTTCGCCCAGCTGGGTCGCCACTGCAAGACATGCCCCCGACGCCAAAAAAATGTTTTGCCAATGACTGAGCTGGCATAGGTGGAAGTAGCCCCATGAGCTAGAATCGAGAAAGAGTGGAAAATTGCATCTCCACTCAGCCCTCTGTTCTGCCCAGTTGCCTACACGATGCTACACTACACTATGCCCAGTTGCATAGCGTACAGAATACATTGGCCAATCACATCACACTGATCCCAGTATTAAAGTATGTTTGGACCACTCTCAGAATCAGAGAGGCCAGCACACAGAAGTGTGACATCCTCCCTGACTGAGAGTGGTCCAAACATACTTTATGGTGGCCCTTGTGCCTGCCAAACTTTGCTGGCCTGGCAGCCTAACTCCAGGGTAGGATTGTGCTCTAGATCTCTTTGGTCTCTGGATGGGGAACTTTGGCAATGGGATTAGTGTGTCGGGTCATTCCTTGGTTGGGCTCAATCCCATCACACTTGTTTCCCAGCCTGTGTTTTTCTGCAGTGAGCTATTACTAAGACCTGCTTTCTCTACATGCTGTTGAGGCTTCCCTTGTGTGACCTCTCCCATTCCTCCCCCTGGCAAAAGGATTCAATCCAGGGGGTGGATTCCCCCACAGGGACTCAAACCTTCTCCATGCAGAGACTTGCATGCTTGTTGTACATGGCTGCCCTCTTCTGAAGGAGCTAACTTTCTGCTCTTCCTCTGCTGTAGTCCAAAAAGTCTTCCTTGGATGAGTGGGTGGAATGAGGGGACTTGAACCATGGGTGCCCCAGGTCCTGGTGGGACTTTGCTGTTGTCCCTTCTTATCTGACATCACTGTAGCGCTCATACAAGGTAAGGGTGATGTGGCATCCTTGTGACATACCGTATGTGTGTGCTCGTGTGGTGTCTTCGGGGCTCCTCCCTATGGTCAGAGGTGGTGCCTCTTGCTGTGCTGTTCATTCCCAGTGTCTGGCAGGGTACTATCCCTCCACTGCTGAGCACTCATGGGCACTGCCTCTTCTCCTGCCTGCTTCTCTGTTCACCCCCAGCATTGGAGCTGGGTGACTGCAGTGATTGTCTCCATGGATATCATGCTGATGATGCAACACTGATTACACAAGGGTGCTGTCTAGGTGATGGGCTGTGTTTATTGGGGCTTCCATGTATGCTGCCAGATTTGCTTGGAAGGGATGTGCCAGTGTTACTGGGAGGGCTGTGCTGGCATGGCATGGCCTTGATGGGCCTAGGATATGATGGATGTCAGGCTGGTGCCCATGCGATGTTGGTGCAGCCTCCAAATAGGACTGGGCTGCAAGAAAATTATGTTGTGTTCCAGTCCAACATAATGCATAGTGTTGCCTTATGCCTCCTGTATCAGTTTTTTTTTTTTACTATGGACAAGCCACTTTATCTCAGAAAGTTTCCTTTTCCAACATTTGTCCCGTGTTAAAACGCTTCAAATCTGAGCAGGCAAGAGAGTCATGGTCCAATCCCATAGACCCACTGCATCACCAGAACTTATGCAAAATACAACTCGCCAATCTATGCAACTGGGTCATCATTGCAAGCGGTGAGTGGCCGTGGCCATGCACCACTCCAGAAAGTCAGCGGAATATGTCACCAGTAAGTCAGCACAGGAGTTGGGTGGAAGGTGGGCAGAACAAGAAGGGGAGGAATGGGGTGGAGACCAGAGCAGGAAGGGGTGTATGTCAAGACCAGGAAGGGGCGATATTGGTGGGTTACCAACTTTGGCAGGGCTCCTGTTTGCCACTGCCATGTGTGGGGTTCTTCCTGTTGCCTGTGGCAGCATCCCAGAAGTGTGTGGCTATGTGTACTTCTGGATTGGTGTTCACAGTGTCATAAAGTATGTTCCACCACTGGAATGCCAGTGGCATTCAGGCTGCAAAGATTGGGTTGATAGTATTAGTCTGTGAGTCTCTTCACTGTTACCTGTATTGCAGATTGTTCTGGGTTTAATGGGGGCCACTAAATGTTGCAATAATTGTGCTCAAATCGTCCTTCAGCATAACACTTTTTTTGGGGGGGAAGCAAAAATAAAAGGACTGCCCCTAATGGCTCTTGAAGAGCCCCAAAGGATTACGAATAGCCCAATAGTTTAGAAAAAAAATCATTAAAGCAGCGGGTGTGACAATTATAGACTGATACTTATTTAACAGGAGCATCTTAATGGAGATAATGACACTGAATGTTTTGGGGGGGAAAATGTGTGGCTCATCTTTTGAATTTCTCTGCTGGCAAGTTAACAAGTGTACCAGCTGAAACATCAGGACGGCAGATAAGGAAGGGTGCATCTGTCAGTTTTTAATTGTTCAACTCATACTCAGGATTGATGTCTTATTTAAACAGACCTGAAATTATAGTTCTGGAGACAGCGCGAAGAGGTGACAGTCAACCACGGAGAGATCTTTTTGTCTTTCAGTGCTTTGAGATAAGTGCATGTGCAGTTTTCTGCTTCGGATAGAAGCTTATGCGATACAGACAGCTAACCAATCCCTGAATGTTGGAATTCCAAGTATTTGTCCTAATTTGCTGTGTATTGCACATTCTATTTTAGACAGGAAGTCACCTTCACGCCTCCTTCAGAGGTGAGAAGCATTGCAGCTATTGATTTATCATCAGAAGGGGGGCGACTGGATGCACCGGGGCTTAAATGAGTTGCCCACGGCCACAAAACAAGTCCAACCCCATCCTCAGACCAAACCTAATGATATTACTATCATCAATTAAATCTTCAGGGCTGTTTTCTGCCATGCGGTACATATGAGGAAGGTCAGTCAGGAATTGTGACAATGTACCTTAGAACAGTGCGTGGTTATCATGGTCAGCTCCCTCAAACAGGCAAGACTAGCAGACTAATGCAGTGCGGTCCTGAACGTGTTTCCTGGGAAGCAAATTAGAATTTGCTTCGTAACTATGCTTCTTCTTTTTTTTTTGCTTCATAACTACGTAACCATGCATTAAACCTTCCCAATAGCTAATGTTACTGCATACATTTCCCCTCCTTACATGTAATCCTTACATCCTTCCTATCCTGACAACTAAGCAAACTTTCCCACCTGATCTCACACCCAATGCCTGCAAACCCTACCCTCCAGTCAGGCCATTCATTAATCCCCTTCTTTTCACTCTGCATCTTGGCAAGTCAATGGTCACAGCTAGCCCTCGACAGCATTCCATGTAAGTGGTTTGAGCTTCTGTGGTGATCCCTCTCATAACTGGGTGGGATTGCAACCAATTGTGACACCGCCTCTGGACACTTAGTGATGACATCATCATCAGACTTCCAGGTTGCTGAGCTCTGCGCTGAGTGGAGGGAGGAGCTCAGCAGGGAGGTATGTGGCCACACAGCCATGTACCTTAGAGGGAACAATGGCCTCTAGACCCTGCTTACATGTGCTTGGGGCTTGGAACAATGGCCTTAGACCAGTGGTTCCCAAACCTTTCCGACTGGTGGCTCTGTTAACCTACTGAGATGCCTTTTGGCAATTGATGTTCTAATTTAGCTTTTCTTTTTCGACAGTCCAGAAGACACAATCATGATTTGTCCTTCTCTAGTACCACAGCAATGGAGGGCAGAAGTGTGGTAAGTATTGCAGGAGCTACAATGTGCAGTGTAAGTGGCCCCTCCCACTCATCATTGGAGCCATTCTGAGCAGCAATGACAATTTACTGCCCAGAATAGCTCCAATGGCAAATGGGAGGGGCTACCTATATGGTGCATTGTGGCACCTGTAATACTTTCCCGTAATACTTACCCTGTAGCTACACTACTGTCCCTATCAATAGGTGTTTTGCATCTTCCAGGCAACAGGATCTCTTCTATCCCCAACCAGACTGGGACAACATTGGTGAAGGAGCAGCTAGCCCATGGTGTGGGTCAAAGAGCAATGCTTCACTAACAGTTCTGAAGGTATATTGAAATTTAATGTCTTGCCTAAAAGGAGGATGAGGGAGATAATTAAAAAGGGACTTACACCCCTAAGGTACTCCAGAAAGCATAAAGAACACACCACACATTTTCCATCTTTCTTTCCTAATTTTATTATATGTTGTATGCATACCAATCCAAGACTCCCCTACCAAGGCCTGACCCAGCCAGACAAGATGCTCTTGGATTCCCATGAACCCCCTGCCTGTTCCTCCCCTTGTAATCTTTCCCATCCCCCTCACAAAATCAGGAAATCACCAGGAACAAGATAACAAGGCATTTCCTATGGTGTTGAGATTCACTGTCTATCTTGCTGCTTGTTGCGTCCCTGCATGAATGGTATTGTTGTCTGGAGATATCAGATATTTATTCTAGATTTGTGTAGATGGATGTGGGTGGGTTGAGTGTATAAGGTGTGTGTGGGTCCATGTCCTGGAATGCTTCAAATTTCATTGTACGTTACGTATAATGACAACAAAGAATCTATCTATCTATCTATCTATCTATCTATCTATCTATCTATCTATC
>JAJKFI010000027.1:4660372-4724063 GCA_029204185.1 Lerista edwardsae | reverse complement strand
ATCTATCTATCTATCTATCTATCTATCTATCTATCTATCTATCTATCTATCTATCTATCTATCTATCTATCTATCTTCTCTCCAATCTTATTTCCCTTCTCCTCCTCCTGCAATTGCTTCTCTTCCCTTGGTACCTTCTCCCTTCCCTTCCTTTCTCTTCCCTGTTGCTGCTGCCATTTATTTTCCTCCTTCTCTCTCTTTTAAAAAGGCAGAGGGCCAGGAAGGAAGTGTGGCAGAGTGGAGCAGCAGTGACTAGAACATCCATCCTTGAGCCCACCACCATTCCACTCTAGCAAAGGGACAGTGTAGGCCAGCAGCGTAGGCCCGATACCTACACTCAGTGGCACAGCTAAGGCATCTAGCACCCAGGTGCACAAACACACATACCCCGTGCCTCAGATTGCCTTCTGGAGGTCTCTAAAAGGCACTTCCTGGTTTTGTGAAAACCGGAAGTACCTGTCAGACTAGAGGCCTCCAGCTTGACTCCCCATCAGGCATGGTACCTGGGCCCTGTTCACTCAGTCCCCCTTAATGTCTACACTAGTGCCTGCATCACTTACAATACACCACTTGAAGCGGTCGCCTCACCATACCCCATTGGCAGGTTAGCCACAATTGTCTGAGATTTGCCTTATACGCTTTGCCTTTTTGAAATGCATGTTGTTCCGTTTTGACCACAGCGTGTTCATTATTTATTATCTTCCTTTTCCTATTAAAAAGCTTCTTACTGGGGACATTCTGCCATTAATATTTGAGACTGATATTATCATTCTTTCAAAGATAATTTTGTACCATTAATATGATTTTTGCAGCAGTTTCTCCCATACATCTCAGTCTCCATTGGGTACATTCACAGACTTTTCCATTTTAGTGTCATAAGGTGATGTACGGGGACATTATGAAAATGAAACAACAGCTACTCTTTGCAGAACAAGAGATATCTCTGCATTAAACGGCCTTATACTTGCCTCATTATTATATTTCAACTAGCTTTTATGTACCCGGCTTCGCCCAGGTGTTTATATCTGCCCTCCCTGACCCATCCCTGATCCATTTCCCAATTTCAGGCGTTTTTGACCATTTTCACTTGGGGGGCCCTGTGCACCCCCACCCCCGGGGGCACGGGGTGGGCCTGACCCCCACAGTGTTTGTCGCCAGGCCGCAAGGCATACGCATGCCGAGTCTGGCGCCAATTGCTCCAGGCGTCACAGTGGGGCATGGTGGACATCTCGTATCGCACCCCTTCCCATCCCCCACATTGGGGGGTGCGGACCCCAACTCCCACAGTGTTGCTGTTGGCCTTGGTGAGCCCAGAAACTACAGAACCGAGGACAATCTCGTCCATTTTTGACCATTTTCACGCGGGGGCCCTGGAGCCCCCTCAGGGTGGTAGGGGGGCCAGACCCCCAGAGTGTCTGTTGCCAGGATGGAAGACACGCGCTTGCCAAGTTTGGCGCACATCGCTCCAGGCGTTGCAGCAGGGCAAGGCAGATATTGTGTCTCGCACCCCGTCTCGCACCCCACGCCGAGGGGGGGGCGAACCTGGACTTCGACGGTGTCAGGAGTATCGCCGTTCGCTCCTGCAACCCCGGAAACTATGGATTCGACGCCGAGTTTGGCCGTTTTTGACCATTTTCATTTGGGGGCCCCCACGTCCCCCCGGGGGCGCTAGGGGGGTCTGACCCCCGCAGTGTTTGTCGTCAGGCCACAAGGTGTATGCGTGCCAAGTTTCGTGTCAATCGGTCCAGGCGTTCCAGCAGGGCATGGCGGATGTTGTGTCTCGCATCCCTTCCTGCCCCCCACGCCGAGGGGGGGTGAACCTGAACTCGCATAGCGTGGGGAGCGTCGCCACTCGTCCCGGCGACCCCGGAAACTATGGAATTGACGCCGAGTTTGGCCATTTTCGACCATTTTCATGCGGGGACCCCCACGTACGCTCCAGGGCCCTGGGGGCGCTAGGGGGGTCTGACCGCTGCAGTGTTTGTCATCAGGCCACAAGGTGTATGCGTGCCAAGTTTCGTGTCAATTGGTCCAGGCATTCCAGCAGGGCATCGTGGACGTTTTGTCTCGCCCCCTTCTCACACCCCACACCAAGGGGGGGGGCTGAACCCAGACTCCAACGGCATCGGGAGCGTTGCCACTCGTCCCGGTGACCCCGGAAACTATGGATTTGACACCGATTTTGGCCATTTTCGACCATTTTCATGCGGGGACCCCCACGTACCCCCACCCCTGGGGGCACTAGGGGGGCCCAACCCCCACAGTATTTTTGGCCACGCTGCTAGGGTTCCGCATGCCGAGTTTGGTGCCAATCGGTCCAGGCGTTCCAGCAGGGCATGGCGAACATTGTGTTTCACACCCCTTCTTGCCCCCCACGTGGGGGGGGGGCTAAACCCAGACCTGAACTGCATCGGGAGTGTCGCAGCTCATCTCGGCAACCCCGGAAACTGTGGATTTGACTCCCATTTTGGCCGTTTCTGACCGTTTTGACGTGGGGACCCCCCCGTACCCCCACCCCTGGGGGCTCTAGGGGGGTCTGACCCCCCACAGTGTTTGTCGCCAGGCCGCAAGGTGTATGCGTGCCAAGTTTCGTGCCGATCGGTCGAGGCACCTATTCAGAACATACGGACACACACACATACCCACGTCCGTTTTTATATATATAGATACATTGCAATGAAGAACATTATATTTAATCATGAGGAATGCAGAGCAGTTTTATATGCATTTCTTAATCTAAAACAGTTTCCAAATTTAACACTTGACTGCGTTGTTTACTTTCCTTTTATTATAATTAACTGTATACCTTTTCATTTTCAAAACATATGATGATAGAAAAGCAAATATGAATGACAGCCAAACTATAACGGCTTGGATAAAAAAATGCCCTTCCCTTCCTCAAGTAGAATCTTTCACTCATTGCAGGACTCTTTCCAATTAAACAGAAGAGAGTTGAGAAAAGGAAGATCCAAATCCAGAGAAGTTCTTCTGTTGTGTAAGACTTTACATGCATTCCTACCAAGACCATTTTATGTCGTTTCCTTTTACTCTGATCTACATGGGTGCCACGCAATGTACCTCTGGGGTGGCCTGCTCTTGAGGTGTAGTGAAGTGACTGTCTCCTGTAACGGGCTGGCCCTTGACACACCCTGCATCTGCTTGCTGCCTCCTCCAGCTGGCCAACCAGTATGTTTCCCAGGGTGCAATCCTAACCAACTTTCCAGCACTGGGGTAAGGCCAATGTAACCCAGAAATGAAGGGACAAACATTCCCTTCCCTTGAGGAGGCCTCTGTGACAGCCACCCAATTGCAGGATGCAGCACATGTTCCATTTGGCACAGCTATGCCACTGCTGGAAAGTTGGTTAGGATTGTGCCCCCAGACATGCTCTAAGGGCACAATTCTAACCTGAAGTTAGGCTGGCACAGTTAGACCAGCAAAGTTTGGCCAGCATAGAGGCCACCATAAGGCGTGTTTGGACCACTTTTGGAGTCTGGGAGGATGGTGCACGTCTGTGTCTTGGCCTCTCTGACTCTGAGGATGGTCCAAATGTACTATATGGTGTCCCTTGTGCCAGCCAAACTTTGCTGGCATAACTCTGCCAGCCTATCTCCAGGTTAGGATTGCACCCTCACTCTCTTAGCTGGCCAACTAGCCTGGCCTCTCATTCTATCTGTTACCTGGCCAATCAAGAGAGTGAGCCAGCAAACCGCCCAGCTGGCTGAGAAAAAACAGATTAATTGCTTCATCTCTTGGCCTTCCTTCATGCCAGCCAGTAGCATAGCTATAGGAAAGACAAAATGATAAGTACTGCAAGCATCACAATGCGCCACATAAGCAGCTCCTCCCACTTGCTGTTGAAGCCATTCCAGGCAGCAATGGGAGCATGTAGGCTATCCTGCATGTTGCCATCACTGCCCAGAATGGCTCTGATGGTGAGTGGGAAGGGCTGCTTACATGGCACATTGCGGTGTCTGCAGCACTTTTCGTTTCTCCCCTCTAGCTACCTGATGCCAGCCTCTGCCACCTCCATCTCTTTGGGCTTCCTTCCCATGAGAAAAAAGCTGGTCAGACCTAGGGAGTAGATCAGAAAGTGTGTGGAGAAAAGAGGCCAAGGTTAGTCTCTGGTTTTGTTAGCAGGTCAAAGGTCCATTGAAGCAACGTCTAGAACAGCCATTTTCAACAATTGTGCCATAGCATACCAGTGAATAGGCCCCAGGTGTGCCATGGGAATTGGGAAGTAGTAGGAATTAACATGGGAATTAGTAGGGCCATTGGGGGATGTGAGCCCCCCACTGGCAGCACAGTGTGCCTTGTCAATTGTCAAAAAGCTGATGGTGTGCCTTAACCACTTTAGTGCCTTGCCAGTGTGCCGCGAGATGAAAAAGGCTGAAAATCACAAAGGGCCTTCCTGGAGAGTTGTATCAACAGTCCTGGCAGCTGGACACCTTTTGAGCCAGCCAGAAATGCATCAGGTGCAGCCCCCTGTGCCTGCATCTCTTTGCTGGGAAAGTGGTGCCAAGTGGGAATTTGGCAAGCCCGACAGCTGTTACAAGGGAAAAGGTGGCCACCGTGCTACTGAAGAAAGGGTAATTAAGGACACGAACAGTGAAAGGGCTGCATTGTACTGTGTGGTCTACATCCAATTAAAGGAACAAGGCACACAGTACGTATGACCTTGGCTGACATCGCAGCCACAGCCACAGCAGAGGAAAGAATTAATAAACCCAAGGACAATCGAAGCAGCCATTCGCTAGACAATGCTGACAGCAACCGGGGGGGGGGGAGCATCCCTCCTGGACTAAATAAGATAATCTTGAAAATAGTCACACAAGATATACTCGTGCGTCGCTCTGGCAATACCACAATTAGGAGAAACTGCACACGATGGACTTTTCGGACAAAAAGTGATCTATCCCACAACATGGCTATTTCATTCATGGATTGAGAGAAGCCTTTGGGGAAACTGAAACACGGAGACAACCAGCTTGCTTGTAACTGAATTTCAAATATTGAATTCATCTCGGGAGAAACCCCAGGTGGAGAATGAGAGCAGATGGGAAACAGTTTCAATGCAGTTATTTTTCCGTGTACCTATTAATTAAGCATTATTTGGAGAAATCGTTTCCTATTACAAAGGAATACATTTGGTGGTACGTGGCACAGTTGAGTCTGTGGGGAATAGAAAGGAAAATTGTTTAGGGATGCAGATAAATATCTGAGAGGGAATTTGCTGTTTTGCTTAGAAAATGCTGGAGCAAAGGAACAATTCATTGTTATGGGGTAGTATTTATAAATGTTGGGATAAACAAATACATACATAAAATACCTCCCCATCACCAAACTCTTTGATATAGCAGTGTCTATGGATTAGTTTGGGAATAAATGAGCACTAAATTGAGAGCGCAATCCTACAGTGCATGCTGGGCCAACCAACATGCTTGTGTCGACCCAATATCACTAGCAGCAACACAGGGGTGCCGATCATCACCCCCAAATCGGCACTAGTGCCATTGGGCCAATGCTAGCTGCAGCATTAGGGGGTTATTCAAGAACTGTTTCATGACTCTTGAAAGTACTACCTTTAACCCCCCCCCCAAAAAAAAAAGGCTGCTTTGGATTAGGGCCATTCTGTGTAATTATCCAATTCAGTGAAAGTGTATGCAGGAGCATTTCACAATTGAGTTGAGTGGAAGATATACAGCACCACTTGGTGACTGGGTTCCATCCATTGATCCTAATCAAGCAATTGTCTTGGGTAAACAGTGGAAGCAGCACTGCGGTGCTGGAACAGCTGTTTTGTATGCAGAAATCTACACAGCCTACCATAGCAGAAGACAAAGAAAGATCTAAAGAAAGATCTAAAGATCTAAAGAAGACAAAGAAAGATTAAAAAACACACAACATATTTGAGCGTATAGATGTCTTATGCTGCTTTATGCTGAGACAGACCATTGAGCTATCTAGGTGAATAGTGTCTAGACTGGAGATCTTCAACCTTTTTCAACTCACGGCACACTGGCAAGGTGCTAAAATTGTCAGACACACCATCAGCTTCTGGACAATTGATAAGGCACGCCATGCTGTCGGTGGGGGCTTCACCCTCCCAATGGCCCTACTAATAAATGACCCCTCCCCACATTCCCAGGGCACATCTGTAGAACATTTGCGGCAACCAATGTGCCACAGCACAGTGGTTGAAAATGGCTGCTCTAGAGCAATTCACAGCAGGTCTTTAGACAGGGGTCTTTCCCACCTTTAGGATGTGGACCTTGGACCTTTGTAAGCAAAGCAAATATTTTGCCACTGAGTTACGGCTCTTACGGACCAATCCTGTCCTTTCCCCTGCCATAGCATGCCTTCCTATTTTCTACCAATGATGCACTGGAGATTGCATTTCTACCAATTGTTGCTGTAACAACAATTGATTTAGCCGAAGATTTAGCCGAGAGGGTTAATGCCTCTGTTTGCCCGAAGATAACAGCTGAAGATCCGAAGGTCGTGAGCTCGAGATGTCTCTGTGAGAGGCAGACCTTGCAAAACTGCGGCTGATTAAAAGCTGAGTTCCAGCTGCCTCGTGTGAGGGGGAGTGTGCTGGTCAGCTGCGTCTCTGGGGGAGCAGGGAAGCCTCTTATCAGCCAGCAGAAGGCAGACGGTGGCTAAGAAAGAAGGCTAAATCCAGAAAGATCCATCTGTATGCGTGTTGTTCTTGAAAGATAGAATGTTTCTGTAAATTGTAAAAACCTTCAGGTTTGTGAATAAAAGTCTGCCTGTGTAAACTGCCTTGAGTTACAGTCATTAGAGAAATCTAGTGATCTTAAGAAAGGCGGTATATAAATACAAGTATTATTATACAGAACTAGCTGTTTGTTACCCGGCGTTGCTGGGTTAGAAAATGATCTTCCAGAGTTTATGGGGTTTGTGTTAGGATTTGGTGAGTGTAGCACCCCCCCGAAAACCAGGCTCAGCCTGGGAACAAAAGATGCCCAGGTCTGGTAGCAGTGAATAGTTGCAGCATAAGTGTGCCTCCAGCTGTGACGGACGTTTCTGCTTTCCAGAGGCGAAGAAGTCACAACACACATTCCTTTCTTAAGATAAAAGGCTTGTATTGTGCAACAGCTTACAGTCAGGTTCCAAGCAATAAATCAGAGGTTGTTCACACATAAAGGCAGCATAACAGGATTCAGCAGATGGTATACAGCAGAATACACAGGTATATGAACGGACAGCGTATCCCCTCCGTACGTTAAGACCCACAGAGGACTGGGACGCAGTCCTTCCTTAAGTACTTATCTACTGATCATGCTGCCCAATCAGGAGTCTAATAGCAGCTCCATGAAAGACATGCGGGGCTGCACGTCCCACCTTAACACAGGTGTACAATATTACTGCTTTCTGTTGGCAACTCAGGCGCATTAACTTGCTGGCCTGTTGCCATCAGCTGTTCACGAGGAAACAGAGATTCCAGGCCTGGCTCAAACCTTGACCAGTCCTGACAGTTTGCACCCATTCTCGCCCCCCCACGCCAACGGGGGCCGAACCCGGACACCAACTGCGTCGGGAGCGTCTGTGGTCGCTGAGGCGACCCTGGAAAGTATGGCCTCGAAGCCAATTTCGCCCGTTTTTGGCCGTCTTCACTTCAGGCCCCCTGCGCACCCCCCCTGGGGGCGCTGGGGGGGCCTGACCCCTGTAGTATAGGTCGTCAGGCCGCAAGGCACGCATGTGCCAGGTTTGGTGCGCATCGCTCCAGGCGTTCCAGCACGGCATGGCGGACATTTTGTTTTGCACCTGTTCTCGCCCCCCATGGTGAGGGGGGCCTGAACCCAGACTCCCAGTGTGTTGGGAGCGTCGCCGCTCGTCTCACCGACCCCGGAAACTACGGACACAACGCCAATTTCAGCTGTTGTTGACCATTGTCATGCGGAGACCCCCGCACCCCCCCCGGGTGCACTAAGGGGGTCTGACCCCCACAGTGTGTGTTGCCAGGTTGGAAGGTGTATGCATGCTAGGTGTCGTGTCGATCGGCCGAGGCGTGCCAGCAGGGCATGGCGGATGCTGTGTTTCTCACCCCTTCCCGCCCCCAAGCCAAGGGGGGGCGAACCTGAACTCGTCCAGCCTCGGGAGCATCGCTGCTCGCCTCAGCGACCCCAGAAACTACAGAAGGAGTGACGATTGTGTCCGTTTTGGACCGTTTTCATGGGGGGGCCCCCGGGGGGGCCAGGGGGGCCTGACCCCCAGAGTGTCTGTCGCCAGGCTGGAAGGCACGTGGATGCCGAGTTCGGTGCACGTCGCTCCAGGCGTTCCAGCAGGGCATGGCGGATATTGTGTCTTGCACCCCTTGTTGCACCCCATGCCGAGGGGGGGCGAACCCGGACTCTGACGGCGTCAGGAGCATCGCCGCTCACCCCGGCAACCCCAGAAACTATGGATTCAACGCTGATTTTGGCCGTTTTCGACCATTTTCACTTGGGGACCCCCGCGTACCCCCACCCCTGGGGGCGCTACGGGGTGTGTGACCCCCGCAGTGTTTGTCGTCAGGCCGCAAGGTGTATGCGTGCCAGGTTTCGTGTCTATCGGTCGAGGTGTCCCAGCAGGGCATGGCGGATGTTTTGTTTCGCACCCGTTCTCACACCCCACGCCAAGGGGGGGTGAACCTGAACTCGCACAGCATCGGGAGCATTGCCACTCGTCCCGGCGACCCTGGAAACTATGGATTTGATGCCGATTTTGGCCATTTTCGACCATTTTCACGCATGGACCCCCACGTACCCCCACCCCCGGGGGCGCTAGGGGGGCCGACCCCCGCAGTGTTTGTGGCCAGGCTGCTAGGCTTCCGCATGCCGAGTTTGGCGCCAATCGGTCCAGGCGTTCCAGCAGGGCATGGCGGACGTTGTGTTTCGCACCCCTTCTTGCCCCCCACGTCGGGGGGGGGCTGAACCCGGACTCCAACGGCATCGGGGGTGTCGCCGCTCATCTCGTCGACCCCGGAAACTGTGAGTTTGACTCCAATTTTGGCCGTTTTTGACCGTCTTCACGGGGGGACCCCCCCGTACCCTCACCCCCGGGGGATCTAGGGGGGCCCGACCCCCACAGTGTTTGTCAGCAGGCCGCAAGGTGTATGCGTGCCAAGTTTCATGCCGATCGCTCCAGGCGTGGCGGAGCCTATTCAGAACATACACACACACACACATACATACATACATACACCCACACCCACCCACGTTCGTTTTTATATATATAGATTATTATACAGAAGATTTAGTCGAGAGGGTTAATGCCTCCGTTTGCCTGAAGATAAGAGCTGAAGAAGGTCGCCAGTTCAGGACAGCCGGAAGTCTCTGTGAGCGGCAGACCTCGTTAATTGCGACTGATTAACAGCTGAGCTTCGGCTGCCTTGTGTGAGGGGGAGTTGTGCCGAAGTTCAGCCGCTTCTCTGGTGGGAGCAGGGAAGCCGTTTATCAGCCAGCAAGAAGACAAACGGGCGGCCAGAAAGAAGGACTAAATCCAGAAAGATCCATCTGTATGTGTGTAGTTCTTGAAAGATAGAACATTTCTGTAAAAATGTAAAAACCTTCAGGTTTACGAATAAAGTCTGCGTATGTAAACCGCCTTGAGTTATAGTCATTAGAGAAATCTAGTGATCTTAAGAAAGGCGGTATATAAATACAAGTATTATTATTATTATTATTATTATTATTATTATTATTATTATTATTAATGCATTGGTAGAAAAAAGCAGGCTGTGGTGGAGGCTTGGGCAAGATAAGGGGAAATAGTTTCTCTTACTCCTTGATCAACAATGGCTGTTCTTGAACTTGTGGCAGCTATAAAGCTCACAGAAGTCTGAGGAGAAACAGGGGCATGTCAGAAGGCTGGAGGAGGTCACATCCAAGCACAAGTTCCAGGATAATCTCCCTCCCTCTACAATGTACCTCTGCCCCTCCCCCCATCCTCCCTGATCTCGCCTCTTCCTGCCCACCCCACCAGCTTATCTATATCGGTGGCACCTCTCCTGGCTGCCACAGTGTGGGAGATGCTCCTCAGCATCTGCACACCAGACTGGAAGCCCACAGCTATGCACACTTTCATAAAGGCATTTACAATGCCATCAAGCATGTTCTGTCACAGGAACACTAGTTCTGGCAATGGAACTGAAGCATCAGGCTGTTAGTACCCCAGAGGGTAAGCCGACCAAACTGTACAGCTTGGATCAATGAAATCAGGTGCCCATGAAACTGTGCATGACAATGCACATGTGACCTACTCATATGACCTGGCAGGAGGCCCTGCACACTGTTGATCATGATGTCTATTTGTGTCTTTTGATGCAGATGGGAATGTTCCAGGATCATCATTTGATTCTCCCCACTGTTTTACACATCATGCACAAGGCCTTTTTGTGCGCACTTACCATCTGCATCAGAACCAGTTTTAATTTTCTGGTGTGTTTTACCACTTGCACTAACACTGATTCTTCTCTCAATCTGTCCTGTGGATCAGCAGAAGTTTTGTGTCTGCAGTGCAAAGGCTAGACGCATGGACATATGTATGTAAGCTATAATGTTTTGAAGAAGCACTGGCTGCGCTAAAAGTGAAATATGGCAGGGTTTGAAAGAAATTACTAAAGATAAATACAGAGCATGCCGTCACACTGCAAAGCAAACATGATGTCTATTTTACATAAAATAGATCTGATTCTTTGAAAGTACAGGAAAATTGTGCTGTGTAGGGAATCTAGGTTATTTTGGTATTCATGTCTCTCTCTCTCTCTCTCTCTCTCTCTCTCTCTCTCTCTCTCTCTCTCTGTGTGTGTGTGTGTGTGTGTGTGTGTGAGAGAGAGAGAGAGAGGGAGGGAGAGGGAGGGAGGAAGGGAGGGAGGGAGGGAGGGGGGAGGGGGAGGGAGAGAGTTGATATTACGCTGTTTAAGTTTGGAAATCTGTGCAAAATTTGTGTAGGGACCATGAACATTTCTTAGAAAAAGTACATATCTGCTCAACAACTGTGGTTGGAAATGCTTCAGGTTCATTTAGAAAAGATCACTGGTGCCTGGATAGCACGATGGTATATTTGTCTGCACTGAACTCAAGAACATAGATATAAAAACAGCAGAGGTGGGAATGAAGAGAAAGTAAATTCTGCTGTTCACCAAGAATGGCATCCAACATAAAACTGTCAGCACGAGATGTAGCACAATTGCTTTCGACCCTCATACTCCAGAATTGCTAGCTCAGTCAGCAGATTAAAATGTGATCCCACAGTCAGAAGCAGTGCTTCTGGAAGACTGGTTCTATACACAGAGGATACGACACTCATCCTGAAGGTGACTTACTTTACAGCTCCCACCTTTGAAAAAGATGCCTTCCCCATTCTCGGTCACATTCAGGAAAGCTTACAGAAGATGAGCTGGACAAAATGGGCTGGGTGACGGTCGTCATCTCAAGGCTGCTCCTCACTTTATGTTGTGATTGATTATTCTTGGATCTATGCTTTGTAATTGCTATCAGCCAGCTTGGGTCCTCCTTGGGGGCAGAAAGGCAGGATACACATCTTAAGATGAAATAAAGTTCAAGCACAACTGTGGCCCAGATCCGCCACCAAACCTGGGCTTGCAACCAAGGGGAACACTGGAGAAGAAGCTATGGCCCATACCAGACCCCAGAGGAGTATATTGGTATGACACTGTACATCCAAGCATGCGCTTGTTGTGCTCATAGCCCATGCTTTTCAGGTATGCATATAGAGCATCTTGTATCCTCACCTAAAACACCTGCCCCAGCCCAATCAGTAGAAATCTGAATGTGAAAGTGGAGCTGTAGGAGCAGGTATATAGGACCCAGGAGCTGGGATGCATAGACAGGGTCCAGTGTGTGTTTGGGAAGAGGACAGAATAGGGACGACAACAACATTGAGCCCTCACTCACTGCAATGAGAATATAATCAGCCTGATCACTCTCTGTTGTACTCCTGGTTTTCAGCCTGAGTCACATACATGCTCAAAAATAAAAAAAGAACTTACCTACCCCTGTGGGTGCAGCCCCATGTGCCAGCACCAGTGATGTGCCATCACAAAATTATTTGTGGCACTTTTATGTCAGTTTACACTAGTGGAGCATCTGCTCTGCCAGTGCTAGTGATGGACAGGTTTGGACCACAAGTGTTACTTGAAGTTATGACCAAAGGACAGAAGCCCCTTTCTCCCATCTTCATACTCTTCTCCTGTTTTAACCCTGCCCCCAAATTAGATAGCTGCCAATCCTACTTGCATATTTGCCATCTGCTCAAAAAGCCAGCCATCTAAGTAGTTCAGTGTTTTCTGTCCAAGGAAAGCTGAGATACAAAGACTTTAAATAGACAGACAGAGAGACAAATGCTTTTTCAAACCATACTTGAAGTCCCCCTAAATGGCCAATATACTATAACTAATTTCATGCAAAACCATTAGCAAATGGAAATACATGGGAAGATTTAGCCAGCTATTATATGGAAAGAACAGAATCATCCTCTTCACGGCTATCTTGTGAATTGCTTCTGACCTCTGTGTATTATATGGCATGAGAGTCAACCTAGATGTGACTAAACACATAAATGAACTTGCCAGTTTTTGCTTTATATAGTTTTGCTAAATAGTTCTGTGAAGATGCTTTCACAACCATGATGGGGTGGGTAGGATGGCTTTAATACAATTCCCAGCCTTGGTTTTAATCCCAATCACACATGCCTCTCTGCACTATTTTTTAATAGGAAAAAGAGCTGATTTCAGCCCATCTTGTTGGGCCCCACACACGATTTACTTAAAAAAGTGAAAGGTTCATTTTGTGTTTAGGGTCACATTAAGAGCTCAATCCTAACCTGGAGTTAGGCTAGCACACTTAGGCTTTGGCCAACACAAGAGACACCGTAAAGCACGTTTGGACCACTCTCAGAGTCAGGGAGGATGGTGCACATCTGTGGCCTCTCTGACTCTGAGAGTGATCCAAACATAAGTTACGGTGTCCCTTGTGCTGGCCAAACTTCACTGGCCTAACTGTGCTGGCCTAACTCCAGTTAGGATTGTGCTCTGAGTTTGATTCAGTTACTATGTAACAAATGTGTGTTTTACAGAGCAATTAAACGTTTACACAGTTAAAAAGAGGTGACCATTTTTACCTGCTCGACATCTCCATTTACTTTGTGGTAGGGAATGGTGGCAGGAATCCTTTTCTTGCTGACCTGCACAACAGGAAACACCACCGGTATTCAAATCTGTTGGGTGTGTGTTTCTGACACTACACCAGAAGGGGCAGATGGTGGAGGAGAGAGAAAGCGAGTGAGTGGGGTGATTGGGCAAGGACTATACAACTGGGGCAATAGATTTGTCTGCTTGCTTCCTCATACCCTAAAGAAAGCCTCATGGGATGATGGGGTTGTGGCAGAAGATGGGTACCTAACAACTGGAAAACTTCTTTCTGCTTCATAGAAGCCTATGTCTGAACTGGCTGACCCGTGTTAGGGGTCTTCCTGGGCCATCTGTGCTTCCAAGGCAACTTTAGCTAATGGGCAGAGGAACAGTCAAGTCGAAAGCTCAGCAGTGCTTCCAGTTTTCAACCAGTGTGCTGTGGCACATTGATGTGCCATGAATGATCTGCAGGTTTGCCATGGGAGATATGGTCACTTATTCGTAGGGTCATTGGGGATGTGAGCCTCCTCCCAAGTGGTGTCATTCAAATGATTTAGGAACAGGAACTCACTTTTGATTGGCACTTGTCGGGAACCCGGAACCAGCCACGGAGCCTGTTAGGATCCGGAACGCCCGTTCTGGTCCGTTCCCCCTGAATGACATCACTGCCCCTCCCCCAACAGCTGTGTGGTGTGCCTTGTCAATTGTCAAAAAATGGATGGTGTGCCTTGACAATTTTAGCACCTTGTCAGTGTGCTGTGAGATGAAAAAGGTTGAACCTTGCTGCAGTAGCTTGTTGTGGCCTCTGCCATTGGTCTGAAAATTTGGCATTTCCCCAGTAAGTTGTACCAAGTCATAAAGTGGTGGCCTGTTTGTTAGCTAATATGCTAATTGTTGTCCTCTTTCCTCCTTGCTCAGTCCCTACTGTCGGGCACTCTGCAGATCTGTTATTGTTCACTGGCTGCTTTGGGCACAGCCCTGTGGAAAAGCAGCACACATAAAATGAGATGAATTAAATGACTGAAAAATTAGTCCGCATTAATGGCCACAGTGGAGTGTCATTTAACTGTTGTGATTGCTTTCCTCCTGCTATATTATTTTTTTCTACAATTTTCTTCACATTTCCTCAAGTAATTAAATTGTCTTAGTCTTGATTTGATTGTGTCTGAGTGCCTCGATGATGTAACACTATTTGGTGATTGCTCAGTAAGCTTTTTTACAGAGGCTTTTTTTTTTTTAATGGAGCAGGGACCAAACTATATACAACATTGTCACCAACCTGCAGGGATTTGCTAGAAACATTTCTTCTAGTACAAATGCCATTTTGTCTCCTGCTAACCAGGCATCTTTCAAAATGGCACCTTTTAAAATGATATCCTCTTGAAATTGGCACAGGGGGAAGGAAAGTGGACAGGGAAGATTTGGGAGGGTGTCTCCAATGACAAGTGTCGAATCATCTCCCCTCCGGGAGCAGCCTCCCCCCCTTCAAGGAGACACATTGCAGGAAGGAGGCTTACAAAACCTCCCCTCCCCCCATTGAATATGATGCACACCTTTTTGGTGTGGTTGCACCAGTGTGGGAAGAAGTATAGGATTGGGCTGTTAAATCTCTCATAAATAGACATACAGGCAAAAGGTGTGGACTGATGGTTGAGGTGCTGGTACTGCCTGAAGCTAAGCAGGAGAACCTGTGATCTAGTTTTTGGATGGGAGATGGAATGCCAAGTTATGACAAGCTGCAGTGCCTGTTGTGGCAGAACGGAGTAGCTATTGAGCTGATTAGCCAGTGTGGGAATGTGTGAGAAGGCCAGCTGGCCAAAGAATGGAGTACGACCTTGAGGACCTGTCCAGGCTTGATTACAATTGCCTGCCGAAGCATGATGGAACACTGTGAAGGCTATATCTGGGACTGATGTTCCAGTGAATCAAATAACACTTTATATTTGTAAAAACCCCATTGAAAAATGGTGGTTTAGACTAGCTTGCCCAAGTAAGCCACCTTGGGCATTTGCTTTGGCATGGGACCGGTGGGGTATAAATTCTTCAAATAAAGGACTGCAGCATTAGTGAGTTTGTTATGAGATGTGATCCAGCAACTTCATGGCTCACAGCTTGAGCTCTTGAAAATTATGCTGTGCTGCCTCTGAAGACAAGGCAGAAAACCAACCTGCTGCTCTGTGGAGGAAGTGAAGAAGGAAAGGACAACAATGATGACAGTGAGGAAGAAGACCAAAAAAACCTCTACCGTATTTTATTGTTTTAATGAGTTGCTGTTTTATTGATTTTCATGTGAGCCGCTCTGGGAGCCTGGTCAGCTGAAGAACAGGGGAAGCATTACTTAGAATATAATAAATTGGGGCCATTATCTACTATCCAGGATATTTTTCTTCCCTTTTTAATATAATGGTGGAGCAATCCAGTTCGTGCTGATTAGATTGGCCCTGTCTCCGTTTTTTAATGGCAACACTAACGGAAAATATGGTCAATTATTTTCTTATTCTGCTTTCTTCCACTTTTCAAAGCTACGTCAGGGCTGATAGTGCATTGTGCTTGTTCTAAGAGCATCCTTCCCCTAAAAGCCCTTGATGGCCTTGCCTGGCACTGCATGCTGTTTTCTAAATCTGTTGCCCTCATTATGGATAATTAACTTTCAAAAATTAGCCAATGTTAATGTGGTAGTTGATATTTTGACATTATTTGATATTTAAATAATATGTAAATGGCCTTTCATTGCAAAACACACACACCATCCCTCCCACTTATTTTCCACATTTCCAGCTTGAATCAATGACACCTAATGATATCAAAAGGCTACTGTATTCTCAGGGCTGAATGCTCATTTTCTAGAACACCTGTTTGATCTTTCATTAATGTTACCATCCATTCATTCCACATTTAATTCCAATATATAAATCAAAGGCTCCAATTCACTGCAGTTTGGTTTTTCTGTCAATAGAAAGTTTTTCTATATATGAAATGCACCCCTGCTAATTGGGTAAAAGGCACTTTTCATCAAGTAGTGTTCCTCTTGTATTTAGCAGGGGGAGAGTAACTGTCCCTCTTCACCCCCACACAGTGTCTTTTCTAGTGGCTGTTGCTTGTTGGTATTTTGCATTTTTTTTTTTTAGATTGTGAACCCTTTTGGGGCAAGAAGCCATTTACCTTTATTATGATTTGCCTGTAAACTGCTTTGTGAACTTTGTGTTGAAAAGCTGTATATAAATACTGTTTGAGTGATTGAAATGTGAAATGTTAGTGTGAAATAGACATTACTTGAATTTCACATCTGAAGTCAGTAGCTGCAAGGTCTAATGAATTTCAGGGTGCAATTCTAACCTGGAATTAGGCCAGCACACTTAGGCCAGCACAAGGGTCACTGTAAAGCGCGTTCGGACCACTCTGAGTCAGGGAGGATGGTGCATGTCAGTGTGCTGGCCTCTCTGACTCCATGAGGGGTCCAAACATGCTTTACAGTGTTCCTTGTGCCAGCCAAACTTTGCTGGCCTAGCTGTGCTGGCCTAATTCCAGGTTAGGATTGCGCCCTCACTTTATGTGTAAATTCTTTGTAGAATCAATGACTGTCGCTTAAAAGACAGCAAAGTTCAGAAAGTTCAGACTTCCCCTTGGGCGGTCCATGTTGGTTGAAAAGAACTATTCCTCTGTGCTTTGCCAGAGGAAAACAATAAACCAATGAACTATTATATGAATTTTTGTAATCCCCCTCCAAAAAAAAGTACAATATTGGCTCGTGATTCCACAAGCCAGGTGTCCTCATTTGAGTAAAAACCTGAAAAGGTTTTCATAGAATTTCAAATTTTTTGTTAGACAGGTTCTGTGCCTCCAGATCAGTCATTAAAACACAAATCACTGCTGTAATTGCCAAATTAGGATTACATAAACAAACACTTAGAGGCCATTGGGCCATCATTAAAACAGAAAGCACAATTTAGTCAATTATGCAGTAAATTATGCATTATAACCTGGCGCGTCCTAAAGCGAAAGAATACAAGGGACATGATTGCTGAAAATCTGGTCAGGTCAGTGCCTCAACAGAAGACCACCCGAGAATCCCATCTATGCAGGAGGAGGGATGTCAGATTGGGGGCTGACCCAGGTCCAACATCCATTAGAGGGCTCTTCTGGCTGAGCCTACTCCTAAAACCTCAGTGTTGATGGCAGTGGGATCACCCAAGGCACCATCAAGGTGTGGCAGGCAATGTCATGGAAGGGCAGGGGCAAAATTTTGCCCAAAGGCCCCCAGCAACCAGCCTCTCGTACTTCCTGTATGCCTCGTTGAACTGCATGGAAGAAAGGTGGGTCATAATAGAATAAACCCCACACACTGCCTTGGTAGACAGAAATATTCCGTCGTCTGAGCATCTCATATGAACTTGGACATTGCTGTTTATGTGTACCTAATGGGAAGCTCTGGTGGTCCCTTTCATGGGACCGAAGGGCAGCCAGAAAAACCTTTGAAATAAATCATAAAGCAATAAATGTGTGCCCAAGTGTGAAGTCTCATCAGATTAAATCAAAAGGACTTCGCACATGCTGTGACACAGGCAGGTCTGGTGTCAAGAGTACACATGCAGTCAATCCTCGTTCATGCCCCGGACTAAACAGAATTGAAAAGTTGCATTAATTAGAAGCATAAATTCCATTTTTAGCTGTAAACATAAAACCATCATGTGGGTAGATTTTAAAATATAACATGTGAAGTGGTCCTTACAGAGCAGTGCCAACACCCTGTTTTGGAACATTTTGAATAGTTTTGTACATTCCATTCTGTCTTAAGTGAAGCAGCAGATTCTTTTTTGCCAGGACCCCCACACACACACGCACGCACGCACACGCACACACACACACACACACACACACACACACACACACACCCCTTACTCAGGGTGCAGTCCTAACCTGTGCCAATACAGCTAGGCCACAGTGGGCTGTGCTATATCCAATGCAGGCTGGGAAGCTTCTGGAGGTTACCTTGGGCCTGGGTAAGAGGATATTTTTCCACACACCCCACGTAATACCCCAGCCTGTTCTATGGGGCTACTAGGATCTGTAGCATTTATTTAGCTGGAGCAAATCCAAGCAGCCTGTGTAAGGCTGCCCAAGTCAGGTACAGGGGGTAGGATCCAGCATGCACTGCTGCCACCAATCCCACCCCCTTCCTAGGCCTCAGCCATTCTGCCCGTTCCCTCCCAGAAATGCCCCTCCCCACCCCTGGAATGCCCTCTAGACACCCTCTACACAGCCTGGCATAAACCTACCCTCTCTGTCTAGCTCAGGAATGGGATCCGGTGCCGGCATGCCCGCGCACATCCTTGTGCCAGCACTGCCAGCTCTCAAGTTGGCACAAAGTTCTTTGGGGCACATTTGCAGCTATTAGGAGCCAGCATAGGAGTCCTGCATCAGCTCAAGTCATCGTTTGGATTGGGCTGCCCAGCAGGCCAAAAGACTTTGTCTTAAGCAAGTAATCAGTGATCAGCCTTAGGGTGCAATCCTAACCAACTTTCCAGCACCGGAGTAAGGACAATGCAGCTCTAAGGTAAGAGGACAAACATTGCCTTACCTTGAGGAGGCATCCATGACTGCCCCCCAACTGCAGAATGTAGCACATATCCCATTGGCACAGTTATGCCAGTGCTGGAAAGTTGGTTAGGATTGCACCCTTAATGCCCTAATCATGGTTTGCCCAAACCTCCTGAGACAGGGAGCAAAATGCTGTTGCCCCCCACCACCATTACCTGACAGTATGCTAACTTCTGCTCCTCCCACTCCCTGGACTGGAAAAGAAAAAGGGAGATTGAGTGAAAGTATGGGGGAGAAGAGAGTAGTGAGCTGATTTGTGTGTGTGTGTGTGTGTGTGTGTGTGTGTGTGTGTGGTTTAGCTTTTATTGGTTGATGTACATGTTGAAGAGAAAGTTACAGGAAATGGTGACCATAAGATGATGATCATTAAATGACTCTTTTCACCCAGATGGCCATAAAGATGGCCACAAGATGGTGGAAAACTAGGTTTCAGGAAGCAAGCAGATAGCTAAGTCTGTGTTTGAGCAGCTAGACTCAAAAGGAGCAGCTAGACTCCAACTGATCTGTGAGCTCTACTGTGGCCTGATCAAGAGACTTGGTAAAGGCAGTCGGGGGCATTACAGGTGAACCAGATGACCATGATGCAGGCAAGTATCAAATTGATGCCTCTGTAGCTCCATTTCTGCTCGGTAGTGCTTATTTTGGGGAGAGCTGTGGTCCTTAGAAGGATGTCTTATTAGAATGTCTAGAAAGGTGCAGGTCAAGAAAAGAGCTTGAGATAGTAAAAATCCCTAGACACATGAATCAGCTATGTTCATGAATTCTTTGGGCATTTCTCCTCGGTCTCCCAAGTTTTCCCAAGCTCCTGCCTGACTTCTGAGTGTTCTAAGTTGGTTGACTGGTCACCTTCTGACCTGAGGCGCAAGAGCAGCCCACTCTTGAGCAGCTTTGCCCAGAGACAGGGCAGTGACTGCCTCTGACACATGTCCAGAGCGAGTCATGATGTCACCCCCTGCATAACTGTGCCCCTAGCACCACCACACCACCCCCAGCACTTGCTCCATTTCAGAGCTAATTGAGAGCAGAGGAAGAAATGACAGCCAAAAAACATTCCGGCTTTTTTCCTCCGCTGTGCCCTGCTGTAACTGGCACTCAGAGCACCTGCCTTTCCCACAGAGCACCCCAAATAAACTTCTGCACAATTCCTCCCACTGTGGCCCACCACTCACCAGTCTTCCACACTTCCTGTTCTGCTACCTTCCCTCCTTTCCTTTTAATCCAGGATGTGAATGGAGGAAGAGAAGGGAAGGCAGGTGAGCAGGTGCAGGCAGGAGTCACCCACCATGTGAGGCAACTGCCCACAGCCCAATCCTACCAGCTATATAGCTGGTGTAAGTCCAAATGGGTCCAGGAAGGCAATTCAAGGTCAGGATGGGGGATAGGATATCAGTGGTGGCACTTCCTCCCTGACCCTATCTTTGCCCTATTCCACTCCATCCCTACCCATTTCACCCACCCCAACTCTCTCCTGCCCCTATGTTCATTGCCCCTGTGTTCCTTAATTGCAGGGGTCCTTCCCTGTTCACTGGCAGGCTGACCAAACCACTCACCATTTGCAGTGTCACTCAGGAGGTGCTGTTTGGTGTGATTTGCTCTGTGACAGCCACAAAAGACCATATATTGCCAATCAACCATATTTATATACCACTTTTCAACACAGAGTTCACAAAGGGCACAATCCTAACCTGGAGTTAGGCCAGCTCAGTTAGGCCACAAAAGTTTGGCTGGCACAAGGGCCACCATAAACTATGTTTGGACCACTCTCAGAGTCAGAGAGGCCAGCACAGAGACATGCGCCATCCTCCCTGACTCTGAGAGTGGTCCAAATGCGCTTTACGGTGTCCCTTGTGCCGGACAAACTTTGCTGGCCTAACTGTGCCGGCCTAACTCCAGGTTAGGATTGCACTCAAAGTGGCTTAAAGGCAAATAATAATCATAAAGTTAAATGGCTTCCTGTTCCGAAAGGGCCCACAATGAAAAAAAATGCAGAACACGACCAGCAACAGCCACTAGCAAAGACACTGCGCAGGGGTGAATAGGAACAATTACTCTTCCCCTGCTAAATATAAGAGGAACACCACTTAGATAAGTGCCTCTTGCCCAGTTAGCAGTAATAGGATTGGGTCATCCATCCATAGATGGGCTGGTCCTGTATCTTGCATTGGTTGTAAAAAAAATCTCAGCCCTTTAGCTATCCATGACATCAGGACAATGAAGAATAAAAGGGAAGAAAAATTTTCTATGGCAAGCCCTCTTGCTTCTCCACTGTACTATTCTCTTTTTTCATTTCCATTCATTAAATGTCTGGTTCTTAATGAGAGAGACTTGAGGAAGTCTAATTGGCTGGCTCAGAAGGTTGTAGTGCTTTTTGCATATGCTCCATTTCCCGGAAAGCTGAATTGCAAGGCAGTCCCTAAAGTAATTGTTGTTAATTATTAACAAAGCTGAGTGTTTTTCAATCATATTAATGTACAGCCCATTTCCACACACTCCTGTCTCTCACCATCTCTGTTCACAAACAGGGATGCAGCCTTGTATTCTGCCAGATTAAAATGGCTCTTGGCTTCAAATCATCTCACAAAATGGCAACAAAGTCATATTGTTTCATATTGCTTTCAATTCTTTGTCCTTTGAGCATTTTGACTGGCAGACATGTGCTTTTGCTAAAGTTTCTTGGATGCTGCCTTTAAGTGGTTTGATTTGGAAGAACTAATGGAAATCCTTAAAAATAATAGCAACTTTTTATCAGTCTTGCTTAGTGGATGCCAATTTGAAATTAGACAAGGTTATTGTGGGTGCAGTTCAAGGGAAGTTGTTGGACTGATGCTACATGCTAGCGTCAGCCCAATGTCACTAGCGTCAACACAGGAGCATCGACTGGCACCCCTGTGTTGGTGCTAGTGGTCTCGGGCTAATGCTAGCAGTAGCATTGGCCCAAGGGTGCCGGCCCAAGACTGTGCTGCGCTGCCCTTGCACCCAACCAGCCGAACTTGGCTATTTAGCAGGCACAGATCTGAGGAGACCAGAGGGGAGGCGCGAACATGCCCTTACCCCAGGGAGGCTCCCCAGTGCACCAAAGCTGTGCTGGATATACACCCGGCAGCCTTGCTATTCCAGCGCAGTTTAGGATTGTGCTCTGTCTCACAGCCTCAGTTTTCAGATCTGTAAAATAGGAATAGCAGTGACCTACACGGCATTGATTTAACTTTTGAGAGGCATAATTCTAAACTTAAAATGAAAGAAACGGAGACATAAAACAAATCGGCACATTCTGTGTTTTAAAAAATCATGAAATTTCATATCACAAAAATTCATGTCTCTTTCCAAATTTTGTATTGCTTTCTCATCTGGCTTCTTCAAAAGATTCTCTTTGCTGATCCAAAAGTGACAATGATGAAATTTCTCTGCAGGACTAAAAATAACTCCTGCCCAACTAGCATTACATATAAAATGGGAGCTTGAACCAGTCCTCAGGAGAGCTTGCTTTGAATACACAAAAGCACTATGCAAATGACAATGATGATCCTCATATACATTCGGTCTGTGAGCATCTTCTTATATTTATTTATTCTGCATTTTCCACCCAAATAGGCTCTCAGAGCACCTTCCAACAAATATCAAACCAGTGAAACAACATAAAAAAAACAACCAAAGAAAAGCAACAATACAGCAGCAGCAGCAACATGAAAACAAATCAGCAGCAACAATTTTAAATGAACTCTGCCATGAAAAGGGCATAGAAACAAAATACTTTATTCTGGACTTACCATCAAAACATAGCTGGATTAAGAGTCCAATCCTAACCTGGAGCTCGGCTGGCACAGTTAGGCCAGGAATGTTTGGCCGGCACAAGGGAAACAGTAAAGTATGTTTGGATCACTTTCTGAGTCAGTGAGGCCAGCACAGAGACATGCGTCTTCCTCCTGACTCCAAAATTGGTCCAAACGCTCTTTACAGTGGCCCTTGTGCTAGCCAAATTTTGCTGGCCTAACTGTGTCGGCCTAACTCCAGGTTAGGATTGTGCTCTAAGGCTTTTTTAAAGAGGTCATCAAGAAAATGCCTTCTTAGGGTTTCTTCCTATCTGGGTGGCTACCCAGTTTTGTGGGGAACTTACCTTAGGATTGCTGGAGATATTGGCATGTTTTGAAGTTCCTATCATGGATCTTCTTCACATCATCATCATCATCATCATCATCATCATCATCATCACCGTCATCATCATCTTACCACTTCCAGCTAACTTATGTCCACTCACAAATGGGAGCTTTCTTTTGGGGTAGGAAAGAGGAACCATTAACAGCCCATGGTCTGATCCTATCACCCATAATGCCAGCAATATTTGCATATCGCTGGCTAAAAGTGTCACAAACATGCCGTAAAGCAAGTTTGTGACACTGCGGGAGGACGGAGCGCTGGCGCTGGGCCAGCACTAGTCAGTTCTTGGCCTCAGCACTGGCCAGCAGTAAGGAAGTTTAGGGGAGGGGAGGAGGGGAGGGGTGGAACTGGGCCGGGGAGGGGACGATCGCACCCTTCACTGCTGGATCCTATGCCTCACTTCTGGTTGGGCAGCCTGATAGGGCACTGCTCCACTGGTCAAATAGCTGGAGGAGGCTCACGGAGCCCCATTGCAAGCCTAGGGCTTTACTTGGGGAAAGGGGGTGAATGTTCCCTTCCCCGAAGGAGACCCTGGTGGCTGCCACAGAACCCATAGAATACAGTGGTAGCCGTTTTGGTACTGCTGCTCTTCTGGACCCCAGGCAGCTCCAGATTGGGCTGCCTGAGAGTTATTGCATCCTTGCAGAGAAAAAGAGAACACTGGGTCAGAGATCAGCAACAGGCCCTTGGCAATTGGCAGAGTATGTCAACCACAAGCATCAGCTCTGAGCCAGACCTCCCTAAGCAGCTAATAGCAATCTGGGTGCAGACACTGATAAAAGCTGGTCGCATGTCCTAACTTTCCACACCACCCTGGACAGAGGGACATGCAACACGGCCTTTCTTGTTCACAGGCAGGCAGAAAGGGATGTTCCTTCACATGACTTTTGCTGTCAGTCTTCGAGAAAGGGGATGCCTGGAATTAGTTCTCTCTCTCTCTCTCTCTCTCTCTCTCTCACACACACACACACACACACACACACACACACATACACCTCCCAAATCGGGGATTGAAATTGCTAGAACAAATTCTGAATTGTTTTATTAAAGCAATTGTTTTATTTAGCAACTTACACACAGATCTGATCCAAAAAGAAGCATCCTACATTCAATTCAACAGCTGCAGTTTTTAGATGCACAACTTGTTCCCCCTGTGCAGTGAGGTGCCCTTTCATGCACCCAAGGGTGATCCAGGTGCAGAAATATTTTCTGTATCTATATTGGCCTACTTGGAGTGAAGCACATGTGCTCTTTTCTGGAGCTCTGGACTGTGTTTTTATCATGCTATTAATAACTACCAATTCCTATCTGTGCATTGTGCTGACAGACCTACCATGTAGGCCACTAGTGGCCAGTCTGTTGTTGTGCAGAGTGCTTCTGCTGACATTAGGCCCAGAAAATCACATCAGCCCACAGATCAGTGGTGTTATCCTACCAGTACTCTGGGCGGGACGTCTGGGTAATCGGTAGCCCGCCCGTCGTGTACCGCAGTGTTACGCCGTTTGCGTAATGTACGCAAGCGGCGTAACTGGTTACGCAAACGGCGTAACACTGCGGTACGTGACGGGCGGGCTGCCGATCACCTGGACGTCCTGGACGTCCTGCAGGTCCAGTAGGATAACACCACTGCCACAGATCAACCACCAATGGTCCCCAGCCAGCAGAAAGCATTTTGAGAGTGGATCAGGGGCAGTCTGGGGGATGATCTCAGTAGCACTGATGTACACCAAATCTTATACCCTCCTCCTTCATTGACATGCCCCCAGAAGGCTACACAGAGCTACACCAGCAAAAGAACTGGCATAGCTTTAAGGTGTCCCATAGAGTACCGGGGAGTGGCAAAGGAGGTAAGTGAATCTTTGGTTACTTACCTCTCCTGGCCAGCCCGCTCCCCAGCTTGCCCACAGGATGAAGCAGACATGGTATCAACAGCAATGCACCATGCAGATTGTCAAGAAAAGGATTTGGCCCCTAAGCTATTAATTGAGAAAGGATTGTATGCAAATGTCCTCACTCAAGTCTGTGGCCATGCAATTCAGGTGACGGGCAGGAAAACGAATCTCTTTCTCGCCAATGAAGTTATCAAAGAAAAAGCTCTTGATTGCAGATTAGCCCAGGAGAAAATTAGACACCAGCCTTGGCTATAGTCTTTAATGGAAATACAATCAGCAGTCTATCTTTATGAAATGTGCTCTGCCATCCCGTAATACACATTTGGAGGGGAGGCTGAAGGCAATGGTCCAAATGCATTAATATCCCCCAGGTGGACTTAATAGGATGATAAATGCTCACGGGGAATAGATTCATTTTGGTTTTCAAATGGTTTTGAAAGTAAAACAGAAAGTCATTTTATATCAATTTGGTCAGTTCAATAATCCAATTCAATAATGAAAGACTCCACTACCCTCCACCTGGACGTGTCTCTGCCAGGCCGTAATTAGAGTGAGTCAAGGCTTCTATTAATACAACAGAAGAGGGCAGCAAAGGGGGAAAGATTTAATTTGTGTGGTAACAAGGAAGGATTCAATTTCTGAGGCAGGGCAGGCAGTGGTGGAACTTTTTTCATTAGAATGGAATGAAAATGTCCGACTGTGGGTGGGCCTGAGCTTAGCAGCACTGATTTAACTAAAAAAAAGAGGCTGGATTGGCTTTTCTCTAAGTTTTTCAGAAACAAGATTGGGGAAAAACTTATCTTGATAGTTCTTTCTTCTGTGGAGTGTTAGCAGTGGAGCAATTGAAAACAGTGTGTGCTTTTGTATTTCTGTAACCATAGCAATGTTGCTGTGCTGTTGCTTCTGATCTTGAAGCAATTGTTTGTAAAATGCCCTGGCACCCATTTTACCTAACAGTGCCAAGACACCTCTTACATTTCTAAGCAGCGACACTCTTTTGTGGTGTTACAGTTCTGCATCCCCTTGAGAACCTTTGGTGGGCAAAGCAGTACATGTGTTGCCAAAATACATACCTCACATGACTCTGATGTCACTGCAAGTCAAGCAGCCATGTCTGTTTCACTATTGTGGAGTCTGAGAGGAATTCTGGAACAGAAACCCATTAATAATAATAATAATAATAATAATAATAATAATAATAATAATAATTATAATAATAATAATAATAAACCACCTTTCTTTGGTCATTAGATTGCTCCTCTGACTTTAATTCAAGGTGGTTTACATAGGCAGGCTTTATTTCTCTAAACCCCCAAGGGGTTTTTACAAATTACAAAGAATTTCTGTCTTTCTAGAACTACAACAACATACAGATGGAACTTTCATGGTCTAGTCCTTCTTTCTGGCCACACGATTGCCTTCCTGCTGGCTGATAGACGGTTTCTCTGCTCCCACCAAAGAAACAGCAGGTCCAGCACAACTCCTCTCTCACAGGCAGCTGGAGACAGCTCAGCTCTTATCAGTTGCAATTCTCAAGGTCTGCCGCTCACAGAAGCTTCCGGTGATCTTGAACAGGCGACCTTCAGATCTTAGCTTCAGGCAAACGAATGCTTTAACCCTCTCGACCAAACCTCCTGCCCTCTCGACTAAACCTCCTGCCCTCTCGGCCTGCCCTCTAGTCATTAAGGAGTGACTAGGCCAGTGATGGTGAACATATGACACGTGTGTCAAAGCTGACACACCACAACATTTGGGGTGACACACCAGCATTCACCAATGTCTAACAAAATCTGAGATTGTTTTAATTGTTTTTCATTTTTGTAATTATTTGATGCTTCTTTATATAATACATAGAAACGCAATGATTAGACTGTATTTTTTGTTTAAATAAATGAATATAAAGAATAGTTTCTCTTTTGTTTGGGAGGGAGTCAAGCAGAGTTGAGTTAAGACTCTTAGGGAGTCAAGCAGAGTCAAGTTAAGACTCTACACACCAGCAGACTTAAGTTAAACATTTTCCTATGTTTTGACACGCCAAGCCCAAAAGGTTTGCCATCACTGGACTAGGCAATTGTAGTAACGCAAGGCAGGTTGGAGTTACAGTACCATGAAGAGCTCCAACGGGGCAAGTTGTCCAGACAAGGGTCAGAGATATGCAGAGGCCTTGAAAATCATCTTGCTGAGACTAATCTCCCAGGTACGAGAGTGGAGGCCTTAACGTTGCAGCCTTCTGGCCTAGAGACCTGCATATCTCCTTTCTATCATGTCCCACCTAGCTCATTACCAGTGCTGGTTAGTCACCAGTTGACATGACATTCCTGGCTTGGGGGGTTCAAGAGAATCAGCATCTGATGGTACAGGCTCTCTAGGAGATGGCAGATTAGGGGGGTGAACTGGAAAAGGCAGGAGATACCCCCAGGAGATAGGGAATGGTATCAGCAGAGGCCCCTTGTCCAAATAAACCAGGGATTACTGGGTTAACCCCCGAGGTCTTTGTCTGCAGCAGGAGCCCAGCTGCAGGCTGATGAGGCCCCTGGCTATGAAGGGAGGTTAGCACAGGTGCAGATGGGTGAGGCTGATGGTAAAGCCTGCCCACTGATTGGCTGGCCTCAGTATAAAGTTGGAGGCAGGAGCTGCAGTAAAGCACCTGGGTAGGTGCTGGAAGAAGGGCCTGAGTAGGTGCTGGAGGAGGGCACCAGGTAGGTGCTGGCCGGACAGATGGAGTGCTGGCTGGACTAACTGCCTTTTGGACGGACTGATGAACTGGCTGAAAGACTGCATAAGGTAAGCTCATTGTGGGGAATAACTGTGGGGAACAGTTGTATGGCTGCCACGCCCCTGGAGCCACCAGGTGGAGGAGGCAGTTTTGGCTTAGGCAAGCTGACTGCCTATTGTTTGGTGGTGGGGTTTGTTGGTGCTAAATTAAAGTATTTTGAGCTAAACCAGAGGGCAGTCTGGAGGAGGCTGGCCAGCCGGTGATTCCAAGCAAAGCTGCTGGAAGAGAGGAGGCCCAGTGGGTGAATGAACCCCCTCCCTCTTGCCTATCTCTGAGGCTGCTCTGGAGGGGAAACTAGTTAGCCTAGTGTGGGTATTAGGGCCCTTGGGGAGGCCCAGCAGGGAATTTTGACAGAACAGGGGGCTGGGGGTCTAATCTAGTCCTACCGTCGCAGGATCAAACTATATTTAATTCAGAATTTGGGTCATAACATTTCATCTATAGTATAATGCTTAGCTCTGTGTTAGTCCTGCAAATATGAGTCCAATCCTATATGTCTACTCAGAAGTAAGTCCCATTATAGTCAATGGGGCTTACTCCTGGGTAAGTGCAGATAGGATTGCAGCCTATCTTCTCTAGTACATTCTTTGGAGTGTAAAATCTACACTCTTTGAATCCACTCTTGGATTAAGGCAAGCGATAACTGTCCAAACAAGCCAAATGGGGTAAGAATATTTTCAAAGGTACCAATGAAAATGTGTGCAATCCAAGGCTCGTATCTCAGCATTTTCTACTATCTGTAATGGGACATATTTATCAGACTGTAAATCTCACCAAGAATGCCCCCTTTGCTCTATGTGAACTTGCGCCTACTGAATAGCTGGCTCAGATTTGAGTTTGCATTGGGGACCATGCAGGGGTGAGGGTAAGTTAAACATTCTCTTACTTCCCTTACTTGCAATGGCATCTATGCAGTGTTGCTTCACCCTCTCTCTTTCTAGATATAGATAAACTGCCCACAGGTGAAGCAACACTGCAGAGACTCCATTCATCCTACAGGCAGCCAGAGAATATGGAGGGATGCATGGATGGAGATATATATATATATATATATATATATGTATATATATATGTATATATATATATTTGGAGCTAGAATATATTCTTACCCAGAGCCAGATCTAGGAACCATATTCCAAGAATCCATCCAAGCTATTGTGTGTCACACTGCCATACTCCTCCGGAACATAGCAGCTTGCCCCCCACCCTGCGACTCACATCTCCCCCCCCCTTCTTTCCTCAAATGGCTTGTAGAATCAGTAATCAGGCTGGCAACCCTACCACCATCCAAATTACTTCTCAAATGCAATCATGGCCACATTGTTCCAATACGATGGACTTCAGGATGTACAAAAGAGATTAAAGGGATGTGCTATGAAGAATATGAGACAGTAAATAGCACCAGAGACATTTTGATTGATGCCTAGAGCAGAAAAAAACACAGTGTTCTCCACAGTTATAAAAGTATAATAATAAATTCAAAATAATTGACAATTTGCTGCCCTTGGGTGAGTCACCTCACCCTACCTAATAATAAGGCTGGTCCTGAATGGAATAAAATGGCTTCCAGAAGAATCCTTAATGAACTGAAGGTTTGGGGAGATAGTTAAGAAATTGACAGGAGCAAAAACACTTTCTTATAAATTTCACAATGATTAATAGTCCGTAATTACTGCTGTATGGAAGAATAAATGTACAAGAAAAGGAGCTTAATAAATCCATATACTCTTGTCAGGCTTGGCAAATCTGGGCTAATTTTGTACTAATGATTCTTTGCAGGTGTAAGTCAGTGAATAATTTGTTCTGAGGCAGACCGATTTATTGGTTTATCTGAACACTTTTGTAACGTCTTTCCATCCCGAATTGTTCAATGCAGCTAATAGTTTAAAAAATGTAAAAATTATCACAGACATTTATTATAATTTTAGAACACAACATAAAATGAACCATAAAAGCAGTATAACCGTGGAATTGTGGGAGTTTGATCTTTGAGAAATACTGACTTGTCTAAGGCCATAGGATGACACAATTTGCAAAAGTCCATGACCAATTTATTATTTGATAGACGTGCAACCCAATCCTATGCATACCTACTCAAAATTAAGTCCCTTTATTGTCAATGGGGCTTACGCCCAGGTAAGTGTGGATGGGATTGAAACCTCAATGTGTTCTCTCTGTGAACTGTGGCTGCAATTCTATGCACATTTACCTGATAGTAAACCTCCTTGAACACAATGCGGCTTACATCTGATTAGATATATACAGAGAGAATTGGGCTGTGTATAATGTTTCTTATGCTTAGTTCATAATGATTTTTTAATAGTTGTAATGTTTTTTTTTTTAAATCTAATATGGATCCAAGTTTGCTGTCTGACTTCTGAGAATGGGTTGGTTGCTACAGTGACTTGGAATGGAAGTCAGAGATTTGACAGAAAAGCACTGAGCAATGCAAGCCTAAATATATCTACTCAGAAGTAGGTCCAATTGTATCCAGTGCGGCTTACTCCCAGGAAAGTGTGCATAGGATTGCACTGTAAATGTTCTTTCCTGTCTGTGGACTATGAGCTGAATGAATAATTAACCTATAAATAGGTGGGATCTGAGATAAGTGTTTGGCAAACTGTGGGTGAAAAGAGCATTTTGGCAATTTTTAAAACAGGAGACAAAAAAAGAGATTACTTTGGCAGAAAGCTGAAATTGGCAGGAGGGTGAAAAGACACTGAAGATGCAAGACTTCTCTGATGCTGAGAAGTGGATCTGTACCTAGTAGGATTCCCTGCTGCTTGCCTCCACTTATCCTCTGTGTAACTGCATATAAAGAACATATTGAAAAGATATGACAAGTCTTCAGTGTGTTCTCATCACAGTTTCTTAGGGTTGCAATCTAATACAACCTTACCTGAGAGTCTGTTCCCTTCAGCTCTGTGGACATTACTTCTTAGTAGGCGCACACAGGCTTGCACTGTAAAGACAACAGCACAATCCAATGCATGTCTACTCAGAAGGAAGCCCCATGCAATGCAATGGGATTACTTCTGAGGAAATGCACTTAAACAGCAGCCTGCAAATATGCTCCAACCAAAGGAAATCACTTGCAATTTCCAGTGGGAGTGTTAAGCACTTAGGCTTAACTCTTGCACAGAAAATGAAAGAAGGAAAAAAAGAGATTCACTTTGGCTGGCTTATGTCCTGCAGCCATCTTGAAAACCACAATAACAGTTGGTTCTAACTGTCACCCTTGTGCACAATAAGAGAGACTCAGAAAGGCGGGGTACAGAGAGTGAGCGAAGAATAGATAGGGATGGATTTTAAAAGAGCAATTATAAAATGTACTTAGTTTTGTATTATAAGAGATAATAGACTCCATCTTTGTAATTGAAATATTATCTAAATTACACTAATTATAGGCCCTTAGCATAAGAGAAAACCATGGTCTCAGTAATGTGAGCAACTAATTACAACTTCCTGGAATATTGACAGTATAATCGCTTCCTTTTTGCATATCTGTAGGTACATGTCGATTTAGGAATAAATAATAATTGGTCTGTAACCCATTAAAGTATAGGTTTAGCTGATCAAATATTGCTTAAATAATTAAAAATGAATTATTTGCTTGATACCCAATTAGCGAATTGAGCCAGCTGGGCATTTCTGATAGGCATATCAGATGGGGGAAGCTTTTTTTTTATTTTCAGCTATCCAAAGTCCTACATTAATATAATGCAATTATTCTATTTGTAAAATAAACCATGAAATTGACACTGTTGAGTTTTGCATTCAGGTCTTGATACTCAAGCCTAGAGGAAACATATCTAGACTGGGTCTCCTTGAAACATTCTTCAGATGATCATTGCTAGAGGAGCTTTTTCATGAGATATATTGCATCCGATTGTGACTCATCCCTCATACAATCTTTTGGAGCCAGTTACTTTTGTTTCAGAAAGATGAGTATTCACAGCCAGCCGGCAAGAAATGGCAAAAAGTTGTAGAAGGTGTTTATGTTCAGTGCAAACCCTACTTCCAATGACAGTGCTCCTGAAAAGAAACACAATAAGGATTAAAGAAATACTCTCCTGAGTGTTGAGGATCATTTAGTTATAGCATGTTGGAGTTGGAAAGGACCCTAGTCACGTGATTCAACCTCCAGCTCAAGCCAGGGAACGCAGATGCAATTTCCAGCACTGATGCAATCATGCCAATGGGACGTGCACTGCATCCTGTGTGTGTGTGTATGACAGGGGAATGCAATCACAAAGGCCTCCTCTAGGTAAGGGAATGTTTGTCCCCTGACCTTGGGGCTGCATTGTGTCTGTATTGGTGCTGGAAAGTTGGATAGGATTGGGCCCTGTGGCATCCCTTACTTTTGGCCTCAAAGCCTCTGCTTGAAAATTCCCCATAAGGGAGATAAGATCCCACTTAGAAGCTCAACTTGTCAATCTTTAGAGAGATGCTGCCCGCACACACACTAGCCTAATTTGTGACCCATCCCTGATTCCAAGTGTGGATGAGGAGCAGGGAAAGAGAGAGATGAATTGGTGTTCATAGAGATACTGCACTATTCTTTGGAGGTGTTGGTGGAGAAATGTCAAGAGACATGGCAGATGGTATGAAGGGAAATTGCAGCCCATGTGCCACCTTGTGGTTGACAGGCAGAACTACAATCACCTGGGACAGGATAAACAACACAAATGAACATCTTCGCCAAAAGCCGGCAAAGGGAGTAGATTTTTCCACAAAGTTTTGGTCCAAGTCATAACATAGAAATTCTATCAAATTATCTACAGCTCAAAAATAGTTGTGTCATCACTGCACAATGGTGTCTACAGTATCTTACACAATGATTGCATGTTTGACTAGGTCTGTTGTTTGCTGTACGGTATGTACTTGAACTCCTGCACAACATCATTGACACAAATTTTAATGCTGTGTCTTTTGTCTGCTTTTTAATATTCTAATTTTGCAATTACAGCCGCCGAAACCGCTCATCCAATTCTGCTTGGAGTTCCCCCTCCAGACATGGGTAATCTATTATAAGCTTATTGCGCTCAGACTGAACTAATTTAAGAATTATAGATAATTTAATTTTTCAGTATTTATGTTTTTAATACTTGAAAAGTATAGTCAAAATAAATTTGGGCCTTCTTAATAAACTAATTAGGTGGAACCCAGCACTTGGCTGGCACAGAGAAACTATCTCCCAATCCTGTTCTCTTAGACAGGGAAACATTTAGGCCAGGGAAACATTTGGAAACATCCAAAGCGTTATCCAGATGATCCATCGCCAATAGGTGCCCGTGACATTTCTGTAATCACATTCTGCGCAGTAATTGCCATAGTATTGGCTTTGCTATCTGGACTGAGAATGGCATTTTCCATAGCACAAAATATTGTGCATCGAATTTTCAGCAGGCACTACTGTATACTCACTTTGCACAGGAATATACTGCATTAGGTTATCTGAGTTAAATAGAATGTAAAGTTTGTGTCTGCATTGACTGGATTACCTGCAACAGCTAGTCATAATATGCTAGCATCTCTGTGCTTAGCATGTTATCTGACCTTTCTTGCCTTCTTCCATATAAACCTAGCACATTTCTCTTCTTCTCCTTCTCTCTCTCTCTCTCTCTCTCTCTCCTAAATATCAGGCTCCCATTAGAATAGTTCTTTGCATGGAAAACACACAGTGAGATTGAGAGAGAGATTAGTCCTAGGCATGTCTACTCAGAGTTTGTGCTCTCAGCTATAGGTAGTGTACAGGCATGCCACAGTATCCACTGATTCGGTATCCATGGTTTCCGTTATCCACGGATAACATGGATACTGGGACACCTACTGGGAAGGATAGGGAAACATTAAACAAATCTCCTTTTTTTATCTTGTTGCAGCAAAACCACTAATGTTTCCCTATCTTTAAAAAGGCGTCCCCGGTATCCATGGTTTAAGGTATCCACGGTGGGGCCTGGAATACCACCCCAGGGGATACTGGGGCATGCCTGTATAGGATTGCAATCTATATACACGTGGCTGGGAGTAAGTTTATCCAACTCAGTGCAATTATTTTACTTCTGAATAAACGTGCATAGGATTGTGGTTTTCATGTACTTATTTTCTTGCCTCCTGGATTTTACCTCTCACGTTGCATTAATTTTAATTCCTCCTCCTATTATAATAAGCAGTTCCTTAATAAAACTGTTTATGGTGATTTGAACCTATTGTATTCCCTAGCTAAAATTGGATTCGCTTTTAAAATACCAATTCCTCCAAGTGTATCATGACCAAGAACCCTTTACGCCTTTGTTTAGGTGCATATGTGAGCTCATTCCTACTTGTTCCTGGTATGGTAACACACGTACGCCAATTATATTTTTTTTAACAAAATATAAAACATTTTGCTCAATTTAATGGATTGTGAAATTATTTTTGTCATCATTTTCAATTTCTTCTATTATATTAGTAATTGTAATTCTTTTAACAGAAAATGTAAACACTTAGAAATGAAGGGATTGATCTGTAATTAACTGCTTCTGGGAAGAAGACATATGTTCAAATAATGCCATTTACATTTTCAATAAGGTTAATGGATTTCAACATCTTTTCCTTAATAGCTTTGACCCAAGTAGGAAGAAAAACTGTGCAGGCTTAATTACTCAACCACCTATTAGATGAGGCTGAAAGTGAACCTGCACAACAAATGAAAGAGGGGGGCCTGTTTCAGTTTGTGCTAATTTTTAGGCCTGTTGGAACATGCCTGCTGCTTCCAACCATTGTCAGCACTTGTTGAAACAAACCCACCTATTTCACTTCAGAATGACATTCCCTTTCTCTTCACATGCCCACACAGTTCTCTCTCATTTGCCCACGCTGTGGAAAAATCCTATTGGTTGAAGTCAGAGCCACTGAGAGGAATGAAAAAAAATTTCTTTTGGACCTCCCTTCAAATGTGAATTTGGCTCCAAGACCTCCTTTTGGGGGGGCTCCCAGGACCCTTTTTTGATCTGCAGGTATGATGTAACCCCTGCACCCCACTCTCAGAGGCCCTTGTTGGGGTGACTCTTCTAATTTTGTGAAGGGATGACACTTTATTTTGAACACACACACACACACACAGGCCAAGTCTGGATGTCACTGTCTCCCCCAGCCTTTTGCTGTGGTGGATATGTGAGAACATACCCTTCCCCCTCTAGGTTCACCTTCCGGATTCTTCTAATCACACGGGGAAATCATCTGAAGCCTCTCCCCCACATGCAATCTAAAGATTTAAAATTAACACAGAGCGCATTCTTTATCAGGAAGGAACACAGAATGGTAATTAGTGTTGTATAAGGTAATTAGTGTTGATAAACTAAAAAAAAATTGCCAAGTCCTGCCTCCATTTAATGGTCTAACAGCAAAATCCTATACTCAGGGGTAGGCAACGTGGGACTCGTGAGCTACCAGCAGCTCGTGGGGTGGTTACAGATAGCTCTCAGCCCTTTTTGCTCCGAGTAGCAGCTCCTGGTGGGCATGCACTCTTGAGAGCTCGTTGCTCGAAGCAGAACTGGTGACTGCAGCCAGATGGGGCAGCAGGAGAAGCAGCTTCTCCACGATGGTGAGAGGCGGAGCAGGCAAAGCACGAAGGGAAGTGAAAGACGGCTCCCTCTCCTCCCCAGAGTGTCCTTTGTGGGGGTTTTCATGGGTAGAAGTTCTCCATCCTTCAAAGCATGACCCGGTGACCTGTCCTTCTCCCTTGCTCTGGAGATTTCCCCCCCCCTACAATTAAATGGGGGGGGGAGGAAACCACAAGGCTGTATTTATTAATGATCTGCTGCTGTGTATGTGTTGCTTCTTGGATCCCACGCGGCCTTGCTCTGGCGATTTTTTTTCCCCTACATTCAAATATTTGAGGTGGGAATCAGAGTATATCTTTGCCAGTTAGTTATTTTGTTAAGTAGCTCACGTGCATCCGATGGTTGCCTGTTCCTACTATACATGCTTACCCGCAACATAGTCCCTCTATGTTCAATGGAACGTCCTCTCAGGTAAATGTGCACAGACATTTTAGCCTAAAGTTGCAATCCCACGCATACGGTCCTGGGAGCAAGCTCCACTGAACATAATGGGGCTTACTTTAGAGTAGACATGCATAGGCTTGTGCTATAAAACAAGTTCTTTGGCAAGTAGAAGGAAGCATTTGAATGACAGCATTGCTTGAGCCAGTGCCTGCATTAAAGCGCAGGATAAAGTATGTAATGGTGAGGCCTTATCACTTTTGGAGATCTTATACTTTCCTTTTACACAATGAAGGGAGGGAAAGCTAGAGATATATCCTCTTGATACATTCCTCCTGCTTGCTACTGTAATTCAACCACTTGGCAACCAGTGGCAGAAGCAGTTTCTACTGACAAATGTAGTCTGATTTGTTACAGGGCACAATAGACCTGTAGCCTAGGGAAATTCTCCCTTCCATCTTAGACAAAATGGGACACAGATTGCAACATTAGGCATCCCTCTGAGTTAATGAACAGCCATCAAAGTACTCAGGAAAGATGTCCAAGTGTCCCATCAGTTGGATAGATTAGATAAAGCGGATACAATAATTTCCCTCTAATTGGGAATTTTGCTTTTTAATGGGAAACTGGAGGTGAAACACTCTTGGCATGCTTTTGAACTAATTAGGCAAATGACTCAGGATACCATTACATGCTGTGCATTATTTTGCAACAATGTAAAAGCTTTTATGGAGACTTTCATTTAGCCTCTGCATTGCAAATGAATTGGTTATGCTTAAACAGCCTGACTCAAATTATCAGAATGATCGGCAGACCCATCTCTGATATGCCCCATGCTTGACTCTAGCAGGTTATAGTACTTGTTAATTATTTGTAATCAAGTGTAGAAAACCCCCAAATTAGTACTCAACTGCTCTCATCTTCAGCATAGAAACCATTTTCATTTGTTCATACAGAGCACACACACTGCTGACATGTTTCAGCACGTAGGTGCCTGCATGATTTTTTAAAATGTGTGCTATTAAGAGTGCAATCCTAACCAGGAGTAAAGCCAGCAGGCCAGCACAAGGGCCACCTTGTTTGGACCACTCTCAGAGTCAGAGGCCAGCACACAGATGTGCACCATCCTCCCTGATTCCCAGAGTGGTGCAAACACGCTCTACAGTGGCCCTTGTGCCAGCCAAATTTTGCTGGCCTAACTGTGCTGCCCTAACTCCAGGTTAGGATTATACTCTAAATATATAATATGTTGCATTCTTCAAATAAACCCCAAAACACTCCCACCCCTGCTTCTCCCAAGTGTACATCTGTCTAGCCATCCAACTATATATGGAAATAAAGAAATACATACTTGCCGAGTTGGGATGACACTTGATACATCTGATGAAGTAGATAGTAGATGTAGACAGCGTGTGTAGTTCATGCAAGCTGGTTTTCTGCCAGTCCATTTGTACTTTTCTTCCTCCAATTTTCTCCCATTTGGGTTTAATTCACTGTCTTTTGGTTTTTTTTTAAATTATCTACATATTCTTTGCTTGCCTACTCTATGTTCATGGGTAACGGACAGCCCAGTTTCCAGCTTCCCAGAGACCATGGCTCCAGTGGCACTGAAATGGTGACCGACGGTCCTGGTGGCGCCAGGACACCAGCAGCAGCCTCGTCGGGGTACGGGAGTAAGGATAAGGGAGTGCTTGCTCCTTTACATCAGGTAAAGCCAATGCAGCACCAATGTGACTCCTTAGCCCTGAGCCCACTATTGAGTGGGCACAGAGTTGAAGAGGCCTATGTTGGGCTTCCCAGCCTGGGAGGGAGTATATGATTCAGCAGCAAAGGCCGCTGCCATCTCCACCCCTTCCCAGGCCTGATTCTTCCCTTTGCCCACTCCCCACCTCCCCCCTACCCTGAGAATGCTTGCCACCAGCTGGGGTTGACACAACATCGGCTGGTCATCTTCACAGCACTGCAGCAGTCGTGGTCTTACCGTTTTTCGGGGATGGGGGCACATGGAGCATGCTATTGCCCTTATTTCTAAAGGAGTTCAATGCTATCCTGGGGAGGGGGGCAGAAAGCCCCAATCTGCTTGGTCTCTGTAGCCTGGAATGGTGGCAGCATATAGAAACTACCAGTCTCTTCCCTACTCAGCCTCTGACATAGTGAAAAGGAAACGTAGGGAACACAAATGGGTGTGCATGCATGCGCACTAACTACTAGGCTCTGATCTTCTTGAGCAGTCTGCCTTATTCTGGTATGATTCCTCACAAGTGCTTTTCCCCCATCTCCCTTTTAAATATTTTCATTTTTACTTGGACTGGGTACATTAAAACAGTCAATAAACTATATGAATACTGTATGTATTATCTGCAAACATATTGCAGTACATGATAAATATGCTCCATCTTTTTTCAAAAACAGCCCCTACTGTCTATCTTCTTGCAGTCATATGAAAGAAATTATCCTATCATCCTAACAATCTAAACCATATGCCATGCTTTAGAATACTAGTCTTTTTAGGTAGGACACTTTTCCTCTTTCAATATAATGCATTCCTTTTTCTCCTTATGGTCAAATCCTATCATGCAAAGTTCCACTGCCATAAATAAGTTGCCAGTAATGCATAGAGTACACCACCGGTGGCCATTTTTGAGGCACCACCTCAAAGCAATGGCAGCATTGGCTGCCTGCTGCAGTGCTCTGCAACCTGAAGCAGGTAAGTGGACATAGGGTGGATTATGGGAAGGGAGGGGAAGGCCCCAAAGCTTCCAGCAACCTGGTGCTGAAACTGAGCCTGCATCTCCCTAGGGTGCCATCAGAGCAACTCCAGCGCTTAGCATGGACCCAAGATTCACAACTCTCTGGGATAGCTAGTTGGACAGACCCAAGAATAATGGTCAGTGCCGATTTAACCATGAAGCAAGATGAAGCAGATTGCATCAGCAGCAGGCTGTGAGAGGTCTGAGGGGGCACTGGAGTCAGGTGCATTTCACCCCAAGTCTGCTGCTTCTCCCTCTAGTGCAGCCATTTCCAACCACTGTGCCGCACATTGGTGTGCCAGTGTGCCATGAGATGAAGATCTCTGCTCTAGTGTGCTGCGGATGCAAGCTGCAATCAACCACTTCCCACTTGTGTGAGTGAAAAGTGGATAATCTGCCTGTTTACCTGGAGACAGACAGACAGACAGACAGACAGACAGACAGACACACACACACACACACACACACACACAGAGAGAGAGCATTTTCTTAAAGCCAAAGTGCAGAATTTCCAATTTTATTTACAAGGTCAGCATGTACCATCTCTTTAAAGAAAATTGGTAGTCTTACACTTCCATGTTTGATGAAACTGCACAGAGAACAAGGTAAGGACCTTTTTTTCTTTAAATTTGGATATTGCCATGGCAGAGGTGGCAGCCACAGGATTTTATTTCTGTGAAGCAGCACCCCAGGCCGCGAGGCCAGGCCATGCTGATAATGGTGCAGACTTTCTTCTTTAAGGACGTAACTCGGGGCATGACACATGCAGCCATTTTTCTAACCTTATAAACTATCATGGGGTTGTACATAATTGCAAGCTATTTCTCTCCCAGCTGCACAATTTTTCCACAGTGTTCTTTAAAGGAGAAATTTATTTTTTCCCCTTCTATTACAACCCTGCCAGAAAAGGTACTCTAGAGCCTGCACTGCTGAATGCTAATAACTTTTCGTAATAATATAATCGGGCAGATTTATCCACGATCGACATTTTGTGAGAATGTTGTGATTATTTCTGCTTTCAAAAGGCCAAAAGGGGAACTGCTTCAGCTCCCTGAAGCTACACCTTTCTTTAGGCCTCTTGAAGCAGATGCAATCACTAATGAAACGAAGTGGTTCTGGCAAGTACCAATGCAATCTGAATGCCATTTAAATACACTTTTCTGGCTTTACAAGTTAGGCAGGGCTGCCAAATAATGTGCAGGGAGAGCAGACCCCTTGGATACCTGCTAAAAAGTAGTGAATGGAGATGTCACCCCCAAGAGATTTTGAGATCTTTTCTGGCTTGATATTCATTATTGATCCATCAAAAGGTGACTACTTAGCATTGTGCCATCTCTCTCTCTCTCTCTCTCTCTCTCTCTCTCTCTCTCTCTCTCGGGGCAATTTAGACTGTGCAAATGTTCCCAGATGCATGTAATTTTAGCACCTGCTCATATCAAGCATTAAATTACCTTCTCCGAGAGCTATTTATAACTATCACAGTTTGATTGACAGGTCTAATGTGTTACATTGCTTCACAGGGAACCAAGAAGAGGCCCAGATGAAGGAAGCAAAACTGTAGCTTTTGAAGGTCCATCACTCCATCACACACACGGAGTGTATTATGGGTCCTGCTACTCCCAAGCATGGGGTTATGTGAATGCCAACTTATGTTTGTGCTAAATCCAATTTCAACTATAGCATTAAGATTGACAGTAATGTGGGCCTTGAAGATTGCCTCTTAAAAAACTGTGACTAAAAGTCAATGGTTAGATTGCTCAGTTACCATATTTCAATCAATCACTGGACTTTGCCAGACTAATAGGCTTGAAGCCAAAAGTCCTCAACTATCAGCCATAATTCTTGGTTTTCTAGAAAGCTGGGGAGCTGAAATCTACCCTTTACTGACACTTGAACTGTGGCTCTAACTGCCATATGTAATATTTTCTGTTTCTAAATTGATCCCTCCAGTGAACATTAAGATAGAATGGTCTTTCATTACTTTTGATATCAGGAACACAGCGTTTCTGCATACAAGAGACATACTTCACAGTTACACTCAAAAGTTGCATATCTATTTTCTTGACGACTCCAGCAATGGATCATTCACTTGCAGCTATGGGATCCCATATTGTCCCATATTACCACCTTGTATCCCACAAGGATACAATCCCATGTATGTTACCTTGTACCAAATCAGATCATTAGCCCACCTAGATCAATATTGTCTGCATTGATCAGCTACATATCTCACAGGTTTAGAACAGAGGTCTTTCCTAGCCCTACCTCGAGATACCTAGAACCAGTGGCAGAATCCAGAAGGGATTTACAGCTATTTTCAACCCCTGCGCTACAAATTCCTGCAGCACACCTGCGGACCTTTTGTGGCACACTGGTTGAAAATCACTGTAGCGTAGGACCAAGTAGTTCCAAGTTGAATAGAGAACAATCATTTATCAAGTGGTAATTTGAAACACAGCTTTCACGCAGTAATAAACCAATTATGTGTAATGCCTGCCAAGCAATAGAGCAATGTTCAGCACAAATCTACACCATTTCTGAGAGCTAGTTTAGTTTACCCAAGTTACAACATACAAATACAGTACAATGTGATATGGGGCCATCGTGCAGTGTGTTTGACACAGTTGCTATATAATGATGCCGTATTGGGATGAGTTTTGTTACACGTTATGCCAAAGAGATGAAAAGTCATCTTAAATAAGTGGTTGGCGTATTTGAATGTCTAGACCAAGGACAGCAAACTCCTTTCATATACTGTGTCAAATAGCATTCAATAGTTCCTGCTGAGTGCTGGAAGTGATGTCATTAAGCAGGAAGTGATGTCATCAAGCAGATAACGGCCAGAAATAAAAACAGTTATCATGCATGCTGCATTTTCTGTAGCACCGCTTCTGTTGCAGTGTCACTTCGCTGATCAGCAGCTGAGAGGTGGTCTGGCTGCAACATGATGCCTCAGCGGAAATGGTGCTGCTGAAAGGGCGGCCTGCTGGATAATTTGTCTCTCCCAGCAACATCTCCATATGTTCCAGATTGTTGTTATTGTTTTAAAGTCATAAGAAGAGCCCTGCTGGATCAGACCAAAGGCCCATCTAGTCCAGCTTCCTGTATCTCACAGTGGCCCACCAGACACCTCAGGAAGCACATGAGACAACAAGATGTCTGCATACTGTTGCCACTCCCCTGCACTGGCATTCTGAGGTAGCCTATTTTTAAAGTAAGGAAGTTGCACCACCCACCTTGGCCTATAGCCCACAATGGACTTTTCCTCCAGAAATCTGTCCAACCCCCTTTTAAAGGCACCTAGGCCAGATGCCATCACCACCTCCTGTGGCAAGGAGTTCCACAGATTAAATACTCGCTGGGTAAAAAAAGTATTTCCTTTTATCCATTCTAATTCTCCTAAGACTCAATTTTAGTGAATGGGTCTGGTGTTGTGAGAGGGGGGGGAAGAACATCCCTCTACCCACTCTGTCCATCCCATGCACAATACTGTACATCTCAATCGTGTCCTCCCTCAGGCGCCTTTTTTCTAGAATGAAGAGCCCCAAACACTGCTGTTTTTCTTCATAAGGGAAGTGCCCCAGCCTAGTAATCATTTTTGTCGCTCTCTTCTGCACCTTTTCCAGCTCCACTATGGCCTTTTTGAGATGTGGCGACCAGAACTGAACACAACTAGTCAGCTTGTTCAAGTAAATGCATTGTCAATATACTGTTAAGGTTAGCAAAATCCTCATGTCTCATGTTTTCTATGGGAAAAGGCAAACCAACATAATTAAAGATAGTTTTTAAAAAAATATTTTTTTTTGACCAACGGGGATATATCTAAAACCTGAGCAGCAACATGTCTTCTGAAAGGCATAGACACAACCTGCTAAATCAAATTAACTTTCCCCCTTTGTTATGAACGTATAAATCCTGCTTATTATGTTCCATGGACTAGCAGAATATTATGCCCCAAGAGTCTCTTTCTGGGAATGAAACTATTAAAATAAGCAATTCGTAATGAATTTATTGTAATTGGATTATTTGTTCAAGATCCTAAGGGTCTTTTCAGGGACTTTACTGTGAGTAAGTAGCACAGATTTTTCTATTACATTATAACACACTGGTTACATTGATAATATGCTTGAACTGTCTGTCATACTCCCTTACGGGGGCTGTCTGTGTATCCATTGGTCTGTAGGAATCCTGGTTTTATTCCTTATTTGGTAGCAAAAGGGACATTCTTTTTATGCAGGATTATGAATCCTCAAAGCTCTTTTCCAGGTCCAAACCCAGCAAACTTTGTTATCATATAGCTAATGATTTTTCCCTTCCCCAAGATAAAATACAGATTTGCATGTTGAGGAGAAAGGTTTTGGACTATATGTGTTATAATGGAAGATGGACAATCCCCCATATATCAACAGATAGGTAGTTAAGGGTTTGTTTGGCCAATATTTTAATGTTCAGCTAACATGAAAGAATTACCTGTTTTTAGCCCCTCATCTGACATCTGGGGGAATTGGTGGTACTGTCTTCATTGCACGTGTGCTAATTAACTGGAGCATGCTGATAGCCCTATTTTTTATATCAAAATAGCTTAATCACTGCACATACAGTACAAAAGTGGTTCAAATGAACTATTCCATGATATAAGGAAATGATAAGAACTCACCCGTCTTATTAGAAGGGGAAGGGCCAAGATACATTGGGGTCAGTAACACACATGTCATTATCAGTGGGACTGGTTGGGCTGTCAGAGGATCATTTAAAAAAACCCCATTGTTACTTACTAATTATGCTCAGCTCATAGCTTTGGCTTGAGAGTGCCAAATTTCCCAAGCAATGTATAAGGCACGATTGTGATAATCAATAAGCTTTTCCTGACCAGATCAGGGGCGTAGCTAATGAAAGTATAGCCTAGTGCAGAGGGCAAAATGTTGCCCCAGAGGTAACATCACAGTTGTATTTCTGTTTTCTGGGTTTTTCGCCCTAATCTTTGATAGAGTAAAGATATTACACTCTGGTTTGTTTCATTGCATTCTGCATTAAATTTCCTTTCCAGGGATATATAACATGATAGTATTATTCATACAGGCCAAGGTTTTCACAATTTTGTCCACAAGCGTCAGGCTTAACTTGTTGCCCCCCTAAAGCTTGTTGCCCAGTGCAATTGCACCCCTCTTCACTTCTTTTGCTATGCCTCTGGACCAGATCTTAAGATCTGCTTCAATAAGCATGTACATTCAGTAAAAAAGGTAGAGGTTTCCCCACGACCAAATGATCTAGTCGTGACCGACTGTAGGGGGCGGTGCTCATCTCTGTTTCTAAGCTGAAGAGCTGGCATTTGTCTGAGGACAAGTGTCCGTGGTCATGTGGCCAGCATTGACTATACATCAAGGTGCATGGAACACCATTACCTTCCCACCCCCATCTTGGGCAACCTGATCCTCTGTCTGGGCAGCACCACTCGCATGTGCAACAGCCATTGCAAATGTGCCACATTGAGATGGATGAGGGGGAGAGGCATTGGTAGGGTCAACAGCACAGTCCCTGCTGGGCTCTTGTGCCAGGGAGAGGAGGAGGAGGAGGAGCGTGCTGCATTAAGTCACCTATCGAGCAGCAGGAAGATGTTTCGGGTGGGGGAAGGGGAAGGCAGGGAAGGGTTAAACTTGCTGGAGGAGGGAGGGCAGGAGGGAGTAGGGATAGTGGCAGAGGTGTCACCAAATCCAATCCCTTTTCCGAACCTCGGAGCCCAACACGGATTTCCTCAGTTCTGTGCCAGCTAAATAGCTGGTGCAGCTCAAAACAAACGCATTGGAGCTACTAGGGTTCTACATGTTGTAAGCGAACCAATGTTCTCTTACCTCAGGGAGACCTCCAGCTTCTGCTCTGGCACTACAGGATACAGCAGCAGCCATTTCGGCAGTCATTTCAGTAGGATTGGGGTCTTAGCCGCAGTACCAGAAAATAGGAATAATAATGCATTGCTAACCTACATGCCATGACAGTTGCAAATATTGCCCTTGCTACATGGGTAAAGAGGCACCTTTACCAGTGATGACGCCCATACTGAGCAGAGGGGCACCAGAGGGGCACCCACCAACCCAGCATAGCACCCTTTTGACCAAGCTATTGCCAGTCTCTCCCTTGTTATCACTTTTAGACGGTGACTTCTGTCTTACTCTTTTTGCTAAATACGCTACTTTGTGAACTTTAGTGTTGGAAGAAGTATATAAATCCTCCTAATAATCATTGTAATTACTGTGTGTTGAGTGCTTCAACACTGAAAGGTCTATAAAAATGCTATGTATTGTTGTAAAATTATAGAAGAAATGGCTAAACTGAACAATTAGGAAATATAACATTCTCTCTCAAGGTATCTCAGCGTCTTGAGCAATAAATGTAAGTGAGGAAGAAACTGTAAGAAGACTGGGATTAATCTAAATAAAATCAAACCTAGGGCTTAAAAAAATCATCAGTTTACAGAAAGAAAACATACCAGCTGCAGTGTTTGTTGCTGGTGTGTGTGGGATCTTAACGAATTTTCCAGCACTGGGTTAATAAAGGGCAATACAGCTCTGAGGGAAGGGAACAGACATTCCCTTGCCTTGAGGAGGCCTCCGTGACTACTAGTCCACTGTAGAATGCAGCACATGGCCCATTGGCACAGCTGGGTCAGTGCTGGAAAATTAGCTAGGTTTTGGGCCTGTGCATGTGTGCGCGTGTATTTTGCCAAGTTCTTTACCTTGTACTTTGGCCTTTGATTAAAACTTGAATTAAGCAGCTCTTATTAGCACACCAACAGAATTTGTATGTGTTTGTGTGTTTCTAATAGTAATGCCACATCCTCTGCCTATGACTGTATTGGAAAAGGCAGGAGCTACCCAGTAATGGGATCTGGGAATTGACTAACGGAATGCTGGGCGGGACTTACACGTGATTGGCAGCCCGCCCGTTTCGTTCCTTGGGCTGCCTGCCGGCCGCGCGGGCTTCTCCAGGGGAGTGCGCCCCACCACTGCATGTCCGATCATCTGGCACGCCCCCCACCCGTCCCCCCGGTGAGCCAGCACCCCCCCAGGCCAGGACGGGCTGTGGACTGAATGGACGGGCAGCCAATGACGCGCAAGTCCCGTCCAAGCACTGCCCAGCGTTCCGGTAGTCAATCCCCAGATCCCACTACTGGAGCTACCCCAAGGAATGAGGGAATGGTATCAGCAATGGCCCCTTGTCCAGATAAACCAGGGATTACAGGGTTAACCCCCAAGGTCTTTGCTAGCCTCAGGAGCACAGCTGCAGGCTGTGAAAGGAGGTTAGCACAGGTGCAGATGGGTGTGGCTGATGAATTAAAGCCTGCTCACTGATTGGCTGGCCTCAGTATAAAGCTGGAGGCAGGAGCAGGAGAAAAGAAGCTAGATAGGTACTGGAGGATGGCATCTGGGAAGGGGGCTAGATGAGGACCTTGGTAAGGTGCAGGACGGACGGACAGACGGACTGATGGATTGCTAGACTGGCTAAGGTAAGCTCATTGTAGGGAACTGTTGTATGTCTGCCACGCCCCTGGAGCAGTGGTGTCGCCCTACCGGTTCGCTGGGCGGAGTTATCTCGGCTGCAGGGAGGGTTTCCACGGTGATCGGCAGCGTCCTCGCTGCCTCCCGTTGCGTAATGGCGAAAGCCTGCCCGCTGCAGCGGGTGGGCTTCCGCCATTACGCAACGGGAGGCAGCGAGGATGCTGCCGATCACCGTGGAAACCCTCCCTGCAGCCGAGATAACTCCGCCCAGCGAACCGGTAGGGCGACACCACTGCCCTGGAGCCACCAAGTGGAAGAGGCAGTTGAGGCTTGGGCAAGCTGACTGCCTATTGTTTGGTGGTGGGGTTTGTTTGGAGCTAAGCCAGTGATGATGGCAGTCTGGAGGAGGCTGATCAGCCAGTGATCCCAAACAAAGCTGTTAAAAGAGAGGAGGCCCAGTGGGTGACTGAACCCCCTCCCTCTTGCCTATCTCTGAGGCTGCTCTGTGGGGAAACTAGTTAGCCTAGTGTGGGCATTAGGGCCCTTGGGGAGGCCCAGCAGGGAATTTGGCAGAACAATGACAAACACTTAAATGTTGTCGGCAAGTGACAAGTTGAGACATAGTTCCTAAATACCAAACCCTTTTGGATGGAGTACCCCGTCACTTGTGTTCTTCAGCATAATTGAACACGAGGGCACTGATTAACGAAAAGCAGCAAAAGGCTCAGATGCACAAAGGTGGACATCTATTTCTTTTGTCTTAAAATATGGAAAAGTCCAAAATGGGCAAAAAGCATGGCAATTCGTAAGAAACCTGTCTACAGTAAGCAAATGTGTTGTGTGCACAATGAACTGCATTGTTATTTGTTTCTAGGCTTAAAGTGTTGGTTCTGACCGTAAAAACTCTGAACAGTTTCTTAAAGCTGTGTGTGAGTTATGGTTGGATTACCAGATACAAACTGGGACAGTGCCTACATCTTTAACCATTGTATAGAAGCAGGAATTTGAGCAGGTGCAGCTTTTGAAACCCTTCCATGATGAGCGGCACCTGCCCAAATTCCCTCTTCTATACAATGGTTAAAGTTATAGGAACTCTGTCCCAGTTTGTGCCTGGTAACCCTAGTTATGGTCCCTTGTTGTGGAGATCATGGGCAGGGATAGCGGACATGAGCCTGTAACCCATCCATATGTTTATGACCCTGAAATGGGAAGTCTGAAATGTCTGCATATACATCATGTTCCAAAGTCATCAGGGTTTGGAGAGGTTAAGCAACTACTTTCACCGCACCAAAAGGAAAACTACATTCAGCTGAGGTTATCAGCGTACACAGCAGTGTGTCATTTAATTAACCTTAAAGATGCATTTGTAAATGTCACCGTTATAAATTTGTACTTGAAGGTCACAAATTCTAATCCTCATGCTTGCTGCTTGGCTGTTATTGCTGCATGTGTTTAACTCCCAAACCAAAGGGTTATGGCATTGGCTGGCGTCCACTGTGTTTAACTGGATTACTAATTGCGATTGGAAATGGTATACTTTCGCACAGAGAACAAGAAATCAATACACTTGTTGTGTATAGATCAGCCCTCTTCAGGATGGGTTTAATTAGAAACAATTTCTGTTATCTGTTATGTGCAGTAGCATAGCCATTAGGGGTCACAGCACCAGGTTTTGCACAACACCTCAATGCACCATGTAAGCAACCCTCCACTCTGGAGACATTTCTGATGACTAGAGAAAAACGGAGGCACAAGTCTCTTGTGCTGTCCCAGTTGGATAGCAATCACACTATAAAGTGCATTTGCACCATTTTCAAGGTAGAAAGGCTAGCACATGGATGTGTGCTGGTCTCACTGCTCCAACTTCTAGGCCCAGAGGCCCAAAGGAAAAGCTGGCCTTGCAAAGCCAGCACAAGGATTTGGAGAGAGCAGTGGAACAAGGCAGGAGGATGGGCAGAACAGGGCAGGGAATGGGTGGGCCCGTGGGCAGCCTGGCCTGAGGAAGGGGTGGAGACAGGATCTGGGCCAGATTCTAACCTCTGTTCCTGGCCCAGATGGCCCCGATTTGGCTGCTTGGAGTTGCGCCACCAATTTCAGCAGTACAGCTCCAAGTAGCCTCATCTGGGCCGCTGCACATTACCTGGGGGAATAAATTCCCCTTTCCGCAGGTAGATCAGCAGCAACTCCAAGCGCCAGGCTGGATATGGGGCAGGTGTGTCGGCCTGCCTAATCCAACCCAAGGTTTGGATTGTGCTCCCAAGCATCAGTAATCCGACTCCAATCCTATCTTTGCAAAGTTTTTTTTTTCCAAAAACTTTTTTGCCACCCACCAAAAATCAGTTCGTGGCCCACTGGTGGTCCAATCCACAGTTTGGGAAACACTGCTCGAGAACCTCTGCTGATTTCTCTTTGCAGTCTTTGCTACCTCTGCATGAATAGAATATTCCCCTACAATAATCGAGTGTGTGTTTAACCTATCGCAAATATCAGTGATCAACCTTTAGCGGAGGCAGAAGAAACTGCTGGCAGTTGCTTCCTAGGTGAACATACATATCACTAGACAAAGGGCAAACCTGCCAACGTCTTCTTAGATTAGAAGCACAATCAGTGGAAAGTTTCTTCAGAGAGCAAAAAAGAGATATATCATAGATCGAAGCATTGCCCTTTCTTCAAAATAATATCTAATTATTACTACTTTTGCCACAATCTCTGCTGAGTTCACATGCCTGACAGTGGGGTTTTTTTTAATGGATCTTGTAGTTATTGCATGTCAATTTAGGAAAAAATAACTGACTGCCTTTCCCTTTACTTAACTGCTGTGTCTTGTGGTATACACATTACTCAGCACACTTGTACTGAATAATCGGAGCGTTTCAATGTGTCCATAGTTGTACTGACCTGGCCCTGGGCAGGAACATGAAGGCAAAGCAAAGTACGTTGTAGGAAAGGCCTGGCTGCATGGGACCCCCAGGATAGCAGTGGTCAGATGACTGCGAACAGGTCATGAGTTTGACTTGAATAGGGCTGCAGGACCATAGAGCAAGGATGCCACCTTGGTCACACCTGCCTAACTGGGAAAAGAGCAATTGCATGCCTTTTAAAGTGGTTGATCTCTTATAGTCAGCCAAGGAATTGAGGCTATTCCCTCAGTCCATCCCTCTAGCTGTTGTCCTTATGATTCCTTGTAGACAGGAGCCCCCCTTGGGACAGGAACTATCTTCTCTTTTGCTAGGCACACTGCTTTGATGACTTTTATTTCTTGAAAAATGGCAGATGACTTATTCTAAATACGTATATGGTAGTAAGCCCTGCAGGCCCAGCGAGGCGCTCCCTGCTTCCCCAATAAAGTGTGTCTATGCTTGTGTTACGGCCTTGCACTTAGTTCAGAGTCCTGGATAGCTGGCTGACCATGGTCAGTGGTTAGCTCTTCAAAGGGCTTTGGTTCATACCTTATTGCAGATTCTAAAATTGGTTCAAAGACGCTATTTCCCTTATGCCTTGCTACACCATGGAATGGGCTACTAGTTTCACCAGGCTATGGGTGCAATCCTGATCAATCCTAGCCAACTTTCCAGCACTGACATAGCTGTGCCATTGGGGCATGTGCTGTGCTGCATCCTGCCGTGGAGTAGTCAAGGTAAGATTCCCTTAATTCAGAGCTGTGTTGCCCTTAATGCAGCTGGTTAGGATTGTGTCCTATGTAAAACTTCTACAGCAGCCCCCATTGAGATATAAGCCAGTGCACCAAGCCCTTTCCAGACAAAGCACCATCGGAGACTGAGTGGTTGGAGGGAGCAGGAGCACGCAGGCAAGTAAGTCCTGCTCCATACCAATGTATTTGGAAGTCCCCGTCCCCCGTCCCCCCCATTTCCCATACATACTGTGTTGCAGTTTCACATCTCACAGTCCAGAACTGGTTGAAACTGGCATTCCGTCTCTGCGTCTCAAGATCAGATAGAGCACCTGTGTGTCCTTCAGCAGGCAGCTTCCCAGCTTGTTAGGGCAACTAGCTTGGACAGTAGTTGAACTCCCTTTCTGATAGTGTAACATAAGCAGGCAGTTTCACACGGGAAGCCCTGGCTGCAAACACTGCTCATTCCCATGAGCTCATAGTGCTCTAAGGGTCACCCCATTGGGTAAGATGGGGCACAAGGGGTCTTCAGGTATCCACCTACCAGATATACTCTGGCTACATCCCTTTGTTCTAGGGTAGAAGGAGTTTTTCACTGTGTGTGCATAAGATGTAAAAGCTGCACTGAAACGCCGCCTGCGAGCGGCAAAGATTTCACCGGCTTTCCTAGCCGGCAGACTGAACCTTTTTACCTTTCTCACTTTCGCTACAATAAAGAGACTTTGTTATGGAAATGTGGCGATTGCTTCAATCCTTCGCTCCGGAGCGCTAAGGCAAGCGCTGGAATGGGTATCCGAGCCTCCAACTCTGCTACTATTTACCCAAAAACACAACAGGTTATGGTGTCCAGAGCACGCCACGCTATGGAAGAGTCAGCCGTAACCCTGCAGGGGCTCGCCGAGGACCCAATCCGTGGAGCGGAGACTGAACTGTGAATGCGGCTGCATCCCTCACTTCGCCGATACCCTAACAGATGTCGGACGAGGAAGGAGCAACCGGTGGCGTAAAAGAGGAGACAGAGGAAGACGGAGCGGGGGGAGAGGACGTTGGCGACCCAGGGGAACCCGAGCAAAGCGAGGAAAGCGAAGAGGGCGAGTCGGAAGACGATGATCTCGGACCTCTCTTTCCCCCAGCGGGGCCTCCCGACGGCCAAGCGCCCGCCCCGCCGCCGCCGCCGCTCGTTCCCGGGCAGGGCGCTTTCCATCCTCTGCCACCGCCTCAAATACCACCGTTGCAGCCTGCTGCGCCCGGGATCGTGATGGCGCAGCAACCGCCCGCCGCCGCCGCCGCGACGGCGCCCTTTGGCGTTCAAGTTCCACTCCTCAACGACAGCAATTATGTGCAGTGGGCCCATAAAATGCAATTGCTGTTGGAACGGGAAGACCTTTGGCAGCGCACGCAAACGCTTCCTGCAGCCGGAGATGCCGCAGCAGCGGCCGCCGACAGGAAGGCGAAAGCGACCATCGGTCTGGCAATTTCTGAAGACCTTTTGGTTTACGTGAGGGACCTTGCACACGCTAAGGACTATTGGGACACTTTGAAGGAGCTGTTTGCCAGGGCATCGCTAACCTCCAGTATGGTTCTGACGCGAAAATTGTGGAGAGCGCGTCTAGAACCGGGGGGCGACTTACGAGTCCACCTGAGAGCGATGCAGCAGAACCTCAAGGATCTTGAAGCAGTCGGGGAACATGTTGAGGAAAGGCTCAAAGTGTTTGCGATCCTCAATTCCCTGGATGAAACGTGGGACATGTTTACTCTCACTTTAGAATCTATCCCTCCGGCGCAACTGACTGTCACCTTTGTAGTCGCACGGCTTCTCGAGGAAGCAGACAAAAGGAGAGACAATCAGAGAGAGCGTGAATTCAGAAAAGGGAAAAACAACATTCCTGGGAAAAAGCAGCAGCAACCCAAGAATGAGTTCCAGGGGCAGGTGTGCGCCAGTGTGCGACAGTGCTATGTGTGTGGATCCATCCATCATCTTGCCCTCCAATGCCCCAAGAAGAAAGGAGGAACCAAGAAGAAGAAAAAGCCCCCAAGTGAGCAGAGCACGGGGCAAGGGCAGTCTCCAAAGCCCCATGCACAGCAACCCAAAGCGAGCATCGCGTTTGTGAGTTCAGCGGAAGGTGTGCGCACCCGAGAATCCTGGCTGCTCGACTCGGGAGCAAGCCATCACATTGTAACATCCGCTGACCTACTCACGAGTAGGCGCGAGACAGACCGTGAAACTGTTGCTCTCGCAAATGGGAAAACAGCGCCAGTGAGCTGCGCTGGAGAGGTGTTTCTGCCTCAACTGCAGACCACCTTAAAAAATGTGCTGTGCGTGCCAACGATGTCCAGGAATCTGCTCAGCCTTGGCACCCTCCAGGAAGATGGATTTACAGTGACTTTCCAAGACAACATCTGCACTCTGAAGAGGGGGGAACTTTGCGTAGCTGTCCCCCGAGTGTACCGGCTGTTTGTGCTTGGAGCGCAGGCGACAGAGAAGCAGCAGGCAAGTGCGTACTCCAATCAACCGAAGCACGGACTCTGCGCGCATGAGTGGCATCTGCGATTAGCACATCTGAACCACGACTACGTGAAGAAGACAGCTGAACTTGTGCGCGGAATGGACTTGAAAGATTGTGATGCTTTTGTGGATTGTGAGGTGTGCAAACTCACTAAATCGCATCGCGCAAGCATCCCGAAGTTCAGCACACGCCAGACCCAGACTCCCTTCCAGCTGGTGCATATGGACTTGATTGGGCCAATGAAAAAGACAGCTGGGGGGGCACAATATGTTCTTACTATTGTGGACGACGCAACAAGGTATTGCTTTGCATATTTAATGCGTCAAAAGTCTGAGGCGTTTAATAAAATTCGCAATTGGGTCAGGTGGGTGGAGAGACGGTTTGAGCATCCCGTAGTGGCGATTCAAACCGACCGGGGAGGTGAATTTCTCAGTGGGGAGATGTCTCAATGGTTGGAAAGGCAGGGCATCACTCACAGGCTCACTGCTCCCCGCACTCCAGAGCACAATGGGGTTGCAGAGAGGAAAAATGGTGAGCTCCAAAACATGGTCAGAGCGCTGATGGAGCAGTCAAAACTGCCCAAAGGGTTGTGGGGAGAGGCGATGAAATATGCTGTATTTATTTCAAACAGAGTGTATCACCGTTCAATTGACGGGGTCCCCTACACCAAGCTATACGGTAAACCACCCAATCTTGCATTTCTAAAGACGTTTGGGTCACATGCTTTTGTACATGCAGATCGGGAAACACGCAGAAAAGGTGATCCGCGTGCTAGGCGGCTGCAATTCATTGGAGTAGAGCCAAATTGCAAAGCGCTCAAGTTTCTCAATCCTGACCACAGAACGGTCACAATTTCCAACTCTTACGGTTTCTCTGAGCAAAGTATGCTGCCAGATCATGCTGACAGAAGCGTCAGCATCCCCAGTCAAGCTGCAGAAAGTGGGGGGGAGGCAAGATTAGAAAGCAGTCCCGATCAGCCAGCAGCATCACCTCAGAGAACTCCAGAGAGACAAAGGCAACTTCCCGCCACACCAGCAAGCTCTAACAGGCTGCTGGAGGAGGGGGGAGCGAGGGAAGCCAGTCCAGGCTTGGACACAAGCACTTCCTCAGAGGAAGCCACTCCGGAACAGGCTGTTCCGACCAGACGCATCCTTCCTCCGAGGGCTTTGCGTGGGGTACCACCTCAGAGATTAACCTATCAGGTGGAGGTGGGAGAAATACCCCAGACATATCAAGATGTCTTGAAGTTACCGCAACCTGAGAAGGAAGGATGGCTGAAAGCCATTCAGGCTGAATTGAAGGCAATGCACAACCTGGAGGTTTTTGAACCAGCAAAATTACCAGCTGGAAAGCATGCAATTGATTCCAGATGGGTGTTTGTTCTGAAAGATCAGGAAGGTGCTGAGCCCTTAAAGAAAGCCCGTTTAGTGGTCCGTGGCTGTAAGCAAATTCCAGGTGTAGATTTTGAGGAAATCTATTCACCCACACTCTCAGCCACCACGCTACGAGCAGCGCTTGCTGTCGCAGCTAGCAGGGGTCTCCAAGTGCATCACTTTGATGTGGGGACGGCTTACTTGCACGCAGACCTGCAGGAAGAAGTGTACATCACAATTCCCCCAGGGGTGCAATGTAACAACTCACATTTTCGCCTCAGGAAATCGATTTACGGGTTGAGGCAAAGTGGAAGAAATTGGCACTTATGCCTTAAGGAGCAGCTGCAAAAATTGGGGTTCACACCCTCCACAGCTGATCCATGCCTTTTCAGAAAGGGAAAAGGGAAAGAATTGTGTGTTCTTCTGTGTTTTGTTGATGATCTGCTTGTCCTTGCAAGGACGGAACAACAGATCAATCAGATCACACAACAACTTCAAAAGGCATTCACTCTTAAATGTCTTGGTCCTGTCAATCGCTACCTGGGAGTGGAAATCGAACGCACAGCTGACAGTGCAGGTTTTCTCCTCAGTCAGGAGAGTAAGATTCATGCCCTACTCAGGGAATGGAACATGCAGGACTGCAAGAGTGTTGCAACGCCAATGGTGGTTGGAAGGGGGGAAAAGGCAGAAGAGTCTGCACCATTTCCAAACCAGAATATGTACCTCTCACTATTGGGTTCACTCACACACCTTGCGTGCTGGACGCGCCCAGACATAGGCGCTGCTGTCAATCACCTGAGCAGGAAAGCTGCAAACCCAACTCAGGCAGATTGGATAGCCTTAAAGCGTATTCTCCGGTACTTGAAAGGGACAAGCACCCACAGGTACCACATCACCCCGAAAGAAGCACTGCAATTGGAGGTTTTTGCAGACAGTGACTTTGGGGGAGATGACACCAGGAGATCTACAACTGGCTATGCCATACGTCTTGGGAATTGCGTGATAGATTGGGGTTCACAAAAGCAAAAGACTGTTGCGTGTTCGACTCTAGAGAGTGAATACACAGCCTTGAGTCTTGTGACCAACTACCTACACACGCTCAGGCAATTGATGTCGGATTTGGATGCTCCACAGGTAAATCCAATCCGAATCTGGATGGACAACCAGTCTGCCATCCAGGTTGCTGGGTCAGAACGAGTCCGGATGCACTCCAAACATGTTGACATAAAGCACAAACATGTCAGAGAAGCTGTTCAGAATGGGGACATTGAAGTGCTTTATTGTTCATCACAAGAGAACATCGCGGACATTCTAACCAAAGCTCTTCCTGCGCCACAGTTCAAACAGGCAGTTCGAATGCTGGACCTGGCGCCAAAGGAAGAACTCCGAGACGAAATGGGGGGGTGTTGCAGTTTCACATCTCACAGTCCAGAACTGGTTGAAACTGGCATTCCGTCTCTGCGTCTCAAGATCAGATAGAGCACCTGTGTGTCCTTCAGCAGGCAGCTTCCCAGCTTGTTAGGGCAACTAGCTTGGACAGTAGTTGAACTCCCTTTCTGATAGTGTAACATAAGCAGGCAGTTTCACACGGGAAGCCCTGGCTGCAAACACTGCTCATTCCCATGAGCTCATAGTGCTCTAAGGGTCACCCCATTGGGTAAGATGGGGCACAAGGGGTCTTCAGGTATCCACCTACCAGATATACTCTGGCTACATCCCTTTGTTCTAGGGTAGAAGGAGTTTTTCACTGTGTGTGCATAAGATGTAAAAGCTGCACTGAAACGCCGCCTGCGAGCGGCAAAGATTTCACCGGCTTCCCTAGCCGGCAGACTGAACCTTTTTACCTTTCTCACTTTCGCTACAATAAAGAGACTTTGTTATGGAAATGTGGCGATTGCTTCAATCCTTCGCTCCGGAGCGCTAAGGCAAGCGCTGGAATGGGTATCCGAGCCTCCAACTCTGCTACTATTTACCCAAAAACACAACATACTGTATTTGTCTAAAAGGACAGATACTGTACCTGGGAGATATCCTTCCCTGGTTCAGCAGGTCTGTTTGTTAAGCTGCCAAATACATATTCTAATGCTGTTGTGTGTTAGAATATACATGTATGGAGGCAGATCATATATTTAACCTGAAACTGTTGGCTGGTTACAGTCTCCATCCTTTTAAAGTAAAAATTCAGACTGCTCCAGCTGTTGAGCTAATAGTCTGGTTTATTAGAAATACAAGTCCAGATTTCTACAGCAGAAGGGAGAAAGGAAACATGCATCCATTATGAAGGTCATGTTGTTCTTTGAGACAACATGGGTTCTGTGCATTATGCTGATTGTCCCATGTGTTTCTCTTTGTTGGGTGGAAAGTAGTGTTTTCTGCACACAAGTATACTTTCTCTTGAGGCTTATCTGCATCTGACAAAAGCAGCGCCTTCTGTCTTCAGTCTTATTACCATGCGCCCTTTGCCACACTTGATCCTCTTTAATGTCAACTAAATAGTCAAAAGTACATTTTCAAACTTCAGACTTGACTAAGGGTGCAATCCTTAAATGGAGTAAGTCTGGCACAGTTTGGCCAGCAAAGTTTGGCCGGCACAAGGGACACTGTAAAGCATGTTTGGACCACTGTTGGAGTCAGAGAGTTCAGCACACAGACATGCGCCGCCCCCTACTCTGAAAGTGGTCCAAACATGCTTTACGGTGGCCCTTGTGCTGACCAAATTTTACTGGCCTAACTGTGCCAGCCTAACTCCAATTTAGGATTGCGCTCTAAGAGTATTTGGCCAGTGGTGCCTCACAAGATGTTCAACACACTATGCTGAGAAAGGCAGAGAGTCCAGAAAATTAAAATCTGAACCACAGAAACTCAAATCTAAGCCTAGAAAAAAAAATCATTAGGAGTTTGGTAGCAGACATATGGACAGTTTCAGCTTAACCAGAACATTCTCAAACGGCACAAGAAAGTGTGAAAAAATCTCAAAGACTTGAATCTTGCTGTATCACATGACTGAATACCACTACTCATGTTTGGAATATGAATTTAGAGGAATCCAACTCTGATACCATCATCTTTTCTTTGTATGTGCTTTATGATCAATGGGCCTTAGGGGTCTAGTTTGGAAAGCCACAGAAGTGGTGAAAAGGTCAACAGGAGATAGCCAGGCTTTATTAACAGCTTTTAAAACTACTGGATGCGCGCAATTTTGAAGCATATCACAGCACAAGAAACTGCCCTTTCCCAACACTGGGTGCTGGTGAGGAAAAAGCTTGATCTTGCCTCAGCTCCCTTCAACCACTACAGTGGCATGGGAATCACGTTCCAGATGCACATCTGGAAATGTATCTACATTGGATGCACACAGGTTCACAATTCAGGGCACAATCCAAGGCCCTGCGTTGGGCTGACTTTAGCTGCTACTATAGATCCAATGGCAGAAGCGCTGGCACGAGAGCACCAACTGGCACCCTTATCCCAGCACCACTGCTGCTAGGCTGACACTAGCATTGGCCCAACAGCACCAGCCAAAGCCAGCAGGGCGACACTCCTGCACCAGCTGAGTTCGGCTGGAGTTTCTGGGCAGGAGGGAGGCCATTTCCAGGTGGAAAGTAGGCAGGCTGGGAGACGTGCTGGCCTGACGATGGGGGTGGAGCTGGGATGTGGCTGTTAAGCCGTAACCAAGCCTTCGTCCCCAGGGCGCATGGCTGCAGGACATCCTCAATTCTGCACCTGCTAAACAGTAGATGCAGATCTGAGGCGCCCGTTAGGGTTGCCCACTGGTCTGCCTTTTCCAGTGCAGTTTAGGATTGCGCCCTCAGTAGCATAGGCAAGTCTGCTTTCATTTCTAGAGCACCTTTGTTGGTTTTTGGAAGAACCCCTGCCACCAATTGCCCACACCAGTTGATGCCAATTGCATCAAATTACTGATGCTCCAGAAAACAGAGAGAGAGAGAGAGACAGAAAGAAGTATCCATTGGGGCGGGGGGGAGGGACACTTCCTGACACAACAGGCAAAAAATGAGGAACTATATGAGCAATAGAAAGGCCAGACAATCATTGGATAAACTGTTAGAATTGTAGCACTAATTGTCAATGGCTGTTCAAGAAGGGTTGTTGTGGTACATGGCAGTTCTTTTATTCATCACTAGCTTTTTGGTACCTGGCATTGCCCAGGTAAGACCTCTCCCCACATCTCACCAGACTGAGAGCAGCAGCCACAGAACACATCCCAAAGCAGGGACCGCCCACATAGCCCTCTATAGGTTCTGATCAATACCACTTCTAACTGTAAAGGGAATCCTCTTTACAGCTGTTCGACACTCTGAAGACTTCAGGTGCTGGAAAGGTTATACTCTGCATGTCATAATACATGACATGCAGATGCCATCTGTTTAATGACATCAGCAATGCATCATAATAGATTGCCACAGGACATCATATATCAGCTGAAGTATATATATATATACACACACACACACGTTCTCCTGTACCCCCACCCGCGGGGGCGTGAGGGGGGCCTGACCCCCGCAGCGTTTGGCAGCAGGCCGCAAGGTGTCTGCGTGCCAAGTTTGGTGTCAATTGGTCCAGGCGTTGCAGAGCCTACGCGGAACACGAACACACACACGCATCCTTTTTTATATAGTGAGAGATTGCTGTACTTCATAGTTCTCAGCAGCTCCTGTGGAGTATTCTATAAAAAGTCAGAAAATCAGTTAAAACCTACAAACATCATGAGACACACAACTATTTGATATGAAGCAAGGACAAGAGTTGTCCCCCAGCAATCATTTATTGCAGTAAAGCAATTGCCCTGTCCACTAAGCTTGGGGTAGGTGTGTGTGATCCATGCCCCATTTGGTAGTGTAGCTGCCTCTGCAATATTGACTTGACTAAATTGAGATAGAAGTTCGGCTTCAAGCGGCTCAACATTTCCAATTAAAAGAGATTGCTGAGTAACTCTTTTGCAGAACTCCTAATCTGCAAACATTTTTCTAATCAATACCTGCTGCTATTCAGTGTGACCACAAGGTGACTGCCGTTTGTCAGCTTAGGGAGAAGCAAGAGACTGGGAGAGCCATCCTAACCTGGAGTTAGGCTGGCACAGTTAGGCCAGCAAAGTTTGGCTGGCACAAGGGACGTCATAAAGTATGTTTGAACTACACTTGGAGTCAGAGAGGCCAGCACAAAGATGTGCGCCATTCTCCCTGACTCTGAGTGTGATCCAAACACGCTTTACGGTGGTCCTTGTGCTGGCCAAACTTTGCTGGCCTAACTGTGCCAGCCTAACTCCTGGTTAGGATTGTGCTCTGGAAAAGATTGCTCCCTCCCTAACAGAAAAGCCCTCTGAGTTAGATGGAGAACAAAGTGAATCAGCTGGTGGAGCCAGGGTACAGATCTCAGCAATTTGGGAGCATATTTGGACAGGTCTGGAGACAGAGCCCAAGGGGTTGTGTTTTTTGGGGGGAGGGGTGTCCTAAGAATGGAATCAAGTACCAAAAGCCATACACATGGGAGAAAATATCTTGGATAGAAAAATCTAGCCTTGCTTTTTGAGCAATGTACACACTACACACACTGGCAAGAGGTTGGCTGATAATCCTCCTTGTCATTCAGCCAAGTTCTGCATGGTTCTCCTGCCTTTTCTCTTGGGTGGTCATCATATGCCACCCAGAGGTGTACTTAAAGGGGATCACAGCACTATGTTTTGCAAGCAGCCACTCCTTTTCAGAGCCATTCCCAGTGGCTAGAGCAAGACGGAAGCCACGTTGGCTATGAAGAGGAGGGGGAGAGGCTGCATGAAAAACTTGGTGCTGTGATCCCCCTCTAGGTATGCCACGAGTGCCTCCCATTCAAAAACTTGCAAGTACTTTGGTGGTTAGGCAAAATGAGGCTGCTGCCATTTCCTTCATTTATTCCGCCAAGTCTCTATACCCTCTTCGTGCTTCATTCCCATAGAACAGTGTTTCCCACCCTTAAGGGGAATGGACCAGGAATTGGTCCCTGACAGTGCCGCAACAATCACGGTGTGGCGAGCACCACAAGGGGATCCTACCTCTGTGTTTTGCGAGCACAAAATGGGGCTTTTTACCACATCAGGGAGGTTCATATTGGGGGCTGCAGGCCTCCCAGAACTTGCCAGAGCAACAACCCCCCCCCCCCGATCAGGTAAGAACTCCAGGGTGCCAGCATCACTGTGTAAGGCATCTTCCCCAGCCCCTGTCCCCGCCCCTACCAGCACTTACAGTGGTCCCAACATCCGAGTAGGACTTTGGGAACCGGTCCCATAGAAAAACAGATACTCCACTTTTAAAATTTCAGTTTAGAAAACAGACATGGATGCACTTTAACCATTGTAGGCTTCAGACAAAGACTGCCTCTGGGCTTTGTCTTTTGAGATTTAAGAGAGAATTTGCAGAAAAGAAGTCCCTCTTTTCTGGCAGATTGTGGGAACACCTGTGCCCTTGGAGTCAAGTGAAAACAGCCAGCTTCTTCAGATGAAAGCTCAGAAATTGGCTACAGGGGGCAGAGTTGTTTTTGATGTGGCAGCCGACTCCAGACTAAGTACCAGAAGCATTAGCATTTTGTTTTCCTTGTCAAAGTCCATAAAAGTCTGAGAGGAAACAATTTGACTTTTCTGCATGCAAATTTATTAGGTAAGTGACAGCCTCTAATTTCCTCTAACTTTCCTGCCAACTCTCCCTCTCACTGTGTGGCAAAGAAAATTACACAGTGCTTATTCATTATTTAATGCAGTCGGAGGCCACAAAAGTCCCTTTAGAGCCACATCTCATGCTACCTTCAGTTCACACATGCATGTTTATCACTCATTGACCCATGCGCCTAGCGATGGCTTGCATGCAGCAATCAGATTCTCACAGGTACCCCTCATCCACAAAGGTAGCCCTGCATCATGCTAGGATAATTTTTGAGCCACCGTCACAACCAACAAGGTGGGGATGAAAACACCATATGTTAAAAAATACTCGTTATCTGGAAAACAAAGGTGATGGTGATATACAGGCAGTAGAGTACAAGGCAGCCAAGCCCCAGAGGCATAGGGAGGGTGCTGCAGGGGGAGGCGGCAAGGGAGGCAGGCACTGACTGTGGTTGGGTGAAGTGGCGTTGAAAGGGATAGATCCGTGATTTGGAGCATGAGAGCTTGGAATAAAGTTTGCAACAGATACAGTAGAAGTTAGCAAACTCGGGGAGAACAAAAGAGTCTTGTGAAGGCTCTGCTTGAAAGCACAATAGCTGACATTGGCAGCTAAATTTGCTAGAGATTAGAACACAGGGAACAGAACAGTGAAAGATGTAGAAGGCAACATTTTAGCATCCTGCAGCTAGCACAACAGTAACCTAGAAATACATCTGTTCTGCCAAATTCCCTGCTGGGCCTCGCCAAGGGCCCTGATGCCCACACTAGGCTAACTAGTTTCCCCTCCAGAGCGGCCTCAGAAATAGGCAAGAGGGAGGGGGCTCATTCACCTACTGGGCCTCCTCTCTTCCAGCAGTTTTGTTTGGGATCACCGGCTGGCCAGCCTCCTCCAGACTGCCCTCATCACTGGCTTAGCTCCAAACTACCCTAAGTTTAGCACCAACAAACCCCACCACCAAACAATAGGCAGTCAGCTTGCCTAAGCCACAAGTGCTGCCTCCACTTGGTGGCTCCAGGGGCGTGGCAACCATACACCAATTTCCCAATAGTCTCCCACAATAACCTTACCTTAGCCAGTCCTTCCTTTATCCAGTCCAACAGTCCCTCCTTCAGTCCATCCTTCAGGCAGGCAGTCCAGCCAGCACCCCACCAGTCAGTCCACTCAGCCACCTTCCTTCCTACACCTACCTGGTGCTAATCACCCTTCCTGTAGCAATCCATCCAGCACCTACCCAGGTGCTTTACTCCAGCTCCTGCCTCCAACTTTATACTGAGGCCAGCCAATCGGTGTCTGTTGCTAGGCAGGCTCTAGCATCAGCCACGCCCATCTGCACCTGTGCTAACCTCGCTTCATTTCCAGGGGCCTCATCAGCCTACAGCTGTGCTCCCGAGGTTTGCCAAGACCTTGGGGGTTAACCAGTGGTGCAATTCAAATGAGTTAACAGGTTCTATGATGTCATAGCCGGAAGTGATGTTGTGGCAGGAAGTGACATCATCAAACGGGAAGTGCTGTCATTGTAATATTGTAACATACATGCACAGAAGAACAGCTTGAGTGGATGCCTGACAGGGCACTTTTAAGTCAGACTAGTAGAAGCAGGAAATGGTCCTGGATACGATTCTGGGCCCTGAGGTTCTATATCATTTAGACAGTTCTTTCTCTTTCTTTCTCTTTCTACTATTAAGCTCTAGAGGCTGAATAAGTAAACCTTTTGCAAAATATTTCAATCACTATTTTTTAAGAAGATGACCATGACCGATTAATAGAAAAGTACCCACTTATTCAAGGTATGATGAGTGTATTTACAGTATTTTTTTTCAGGATAAGATCCTTTGTGATTCATAAAGCAGCAGTCACGAAGTACATTTAAATGGGGGGAAAAACTTGTTAAGATACTTCTATTTTTTGCAAAAGTTCATAACCCATGCAACCATGCAATACCAATTATTTCAATCTTGTCTGAGCATTTTTTTTTTGCCCTGCTGGATACGTGTCCTGATACCCCCCCCCCAAAAAAAAAGTCTGCTGAATTTATACCCCACCTTTCTGCACTGATGTGCACCTGAGGGAGCTTACATTTAAAAAGTGATGTTCTTACTTTAAGATAAGCCAGCAAAATATTATGTAGAGCAAAACAGGAATTCCAGCAAAGCCACTATACAAAGTTTAAAAAGTGATGTGTTTATTTTTGAGTAGCCACACGCAGGATTGAGCTGCATAGCAATTTGTGATTTTCCCCCTATGATTTGGCAGAAAGTGAGAAGCCCAACACACCTCTACAGAGGTAAAAAAAAACAAAACCCTGAGAATTAAATCACAAGCTTAACAGGGAGAGGGGGAGCATGAGGCATGATGAGTGCAATCTGCACACATGATCACAGGATCACAAGCTTAACAGGGAGAGTAGAATAACTTTTAGCCTGTTGCCGCTACTCTGTCGCTTACTTCTTAGGCACCGCTCCCTGTCGCCGCTCCCTGTCGCTTGCTACTCCGGTCCGTCGTTCGCTGCTCCATTGCCTGTCCCACTGAGGCATTCACTCATCGTGCTGTGAAATGCCGCAGCACAGGTGCAGAGCCTACAATTTAAATTCAAATGGGCGGGAAATGGCTCTGGTTCGCAAGAACCAAGTTCCAATCACGCAATGTGCTGTGAACTGCCACCGCGCAGATGCAGAACCTGCAATTGAAATTCAAATTCAATGGAAATGGCCCTGGTTCGCAAGATGGCCACCGGAAGAAAAAAAAGCTGAAGGGAAAAAAAAGACGAGGTAAGCGAGTGGCTGGTGCCCCGGGCCAGAACAAATGGTTCTATAGAACCAGGGCGAACCGGTTGAATTCCATCACTGAGGTTAACCCCAGTGATGTCAGTCACCCACTACGCACCACTACGCGAGTTCCTAGAAGTTGAGCTGGCCCCGCCCACTTGAAGCTGGCCCCGTCAGCTGGTTGGCTCAGCAGCTGTGCATGCGTACTGCACGCCCGCAGCCGTTGCCTGCACATTCTGTGAGGAGGCAGGCAGGCAGGCAGCTTGGTGGTGGCGGCAGCAGTGGCAGCAGCGGAGCGAGAGGACCAGAGGCGGCGGCGGCAGCAGCAGCAGCAGCAGCAGCAGCAGCAAGGGAGACCCAGGAATAAGGCAGCAAGCGTGAGAAGGTAGGCTGCCTGGGGCTCCCGCTCCCTCCAGCCGCGCAGATCCAGCATCCCGGTTCCTCCTGCAGCCTCCCCCCAGCCCCAGCCCCCACGTGGTCTTTTTTTTGGTCGCCCGTTCCCCCTCCTGCTCCTTGCTGGCTCCTTGCATTTAACATTAAAGTTAAATGGCTCCCTGTCCCAAAAGGGCTCCCAATCTAGTACAGTCTAGCCTGCTATTTAACCAGGGAACAGTTGAAGCAAAATATGTATATCCACATCTCTAGAAAGCAAAGCAATAGAAGTTAAATCAACACTAACCACCAGCTGAAGTTATTACAAACATGACCACATCCATGGCAACCATCATGACCTCACTTCCGGCTATGACCTCACTTCCTGCCATGACATCACTTCCGGCTATGACCTCACTTCCTGCCACGACATCACTATAATGCCTGGCTTATCTGGGACAAGGGGCCATTGCTGATACCATTCCCTATCTCCTTGGGCTATCTCCTACTTTTTCCAATACAACATCCTGGCAGAGAATGTTGTGTATTTGTGTAAATAGTAGCAGAGTTGGGGGCTTGGAGACC
>JAJKFI010000027.1:4606531-4660362 GCA_029204185.1 Lerista edwardsae | reverse complement strand
ATGCCAGTTTCAGCCAGTTCTGGACTGTGAGATGTGAAACTGCAACAGAGAAGTCGTAATAGGTAATGTGCAGGCATAATAACATTAAAGATACACCCCCTGTTTAGGTAATAGCTTATTAGCATGAACACGCAATGCCTGTAGGGGGGGGGGAGGAACATGTCTAGGAGTGGTATGTGCTAGGCCGACAGAAAGGTTTGTAACTTCTTAGCAGCCAGCCAATGGCCAATGGAAGAGGAAAGTCCGGCTGGAGCCGGGTCTATATAAGTTGTAATTATGTATTGTTCGAGGAGGTGGTTTTACCCCTCCCTTTGCTGCAGTAAAGAACATTCAAACTGCAATCTCATTCACCCTCTGTGTATTGTTTTGGGGTGCTGAGTGTTTGACCAGGGGGGTTAAGCATTCATCTTTAAAGCACCAGGCTTTACAGACATTCATTTATAGACAGTGGGAACAGACATTCTGGGAGGGTCAGTGGGACCCTAGTCCATTCAGGGGGAATGGACAGTGTGCATTTGTTTGAACCTGGTGCTGGATGTCTGAACAGTGGGGTCAGGCATCCCCTTTGGAAGCACTGAGGCTTGGCCAGTGGGGCCAGGCACTCTGAACAATTTGGCACACCGGCGGTGATTCATCAGTGGGATCAACATACACCTGGTTTGGTCAGGGGGATCAAACCATTCTAACGATTTGGTGCAACTGGGCACTCTGGTGTCTGGCCAGTGGGGTCAGGCACCCAGTGGGTCAGGGAGACCCGCTATCTCTAATGGCGTGGAAAAAACCAGCATGCTTTTAGCCCTCCCTTGCACTCTGACTGCTCCTAAATGAACCGATTCTGGATGCGGGGAGGTGTGGCCAGGTGTTGCATAGGGTCAGGGTGGCTGCACTGGGGGCACAGTTGACATTGCCCTGCCCCAGGTGTGCTGCGAGCCGAGTATGGCTCTGCCAAGCCCAGCAGCAGGCAACAGCTGGTTGTGGCCAGCTGAGGAAAAGTGAAAAGGCTGGGCCTGTTGGGGGACCTGGTATGGGAGCTTGAATCTAAAGCCCTCTGCTTACCATTCTGCTTTGCCCACAATCCGTTTTGATTTCCTAAAGGAGACCAACAAAAACCTCAAATCGGGATGACTGAAAGCCAGCATATGTTGGGGCAAACCTAGCAACGAAGCTGACTGAGGGTGCAATCGTAACCTGGAGTTAGGTCGGCACAGGTAGGCCAGGAAGTTTGGCTAGCACATGGGCCACCATAAAGCGAGTTTGGACTACTCTTGGAGTCGGAGAGAATGGCACATGTCTGTGTGCTGGCCTCTCTAACTCCGAGAGTAGTCCAAACGTACTTTATGGTTGTGCCAGCCAAACTTTTCTGTCCTCTGGGCCAACCTAACTCCAGGTTAGGACAGGGCCCTGAATTGCTCGCAATGAATTGGGGAAGTGATGCCCTTGATGAGGGTGCCCTGCATTGCATGTCTGCCTGCTGCTCCCCCAGCCTGCTCTGCTACCCAGTGAGGTTCCAATCCTATCCAACTCTCCAGTGCCAATGCAGCCTCAGTGCAGCCACAAGGCAAGAGAACAAATGTTCTCTTATCTTGAGGTGCTCTCTGTGACTGCACCCCCACTTCAGGATGAAGCACACTCCTTGTTGATATGGCTGCATTGGCACCAGAAGGTTGGATGGGATTGGCTCCTGAGTCACTTCAATTGGTACTCCATCCTCTTCTAATTCACTGAGGGCGCAATCCTAAACTGAGTTAGGCTGGCATAAGCTAAGCCAGCAAAGTTTGGCCAGCACAAGGGCCACTGTAAAGTATGTTTGGACCACTCTTGGAGTCAGAGAGTCCAGCACACAGATGTGCGCCATCCTCCCTGACTCTCAAACAGCAGAGGAGAATTACAATCCATGATAGGTATGCGCATCTGCCTAGTTTTAGAAATAGGCTACCTCAGAATACCAGGTGCAAGGGGGCGGCAACAGGATGCAGGCATCCTGTTGTCCCTGAGGTATCTGCTGGGCCACTGTGAGATATATAGGAATAGGAATAGATATCTAGGGATAGGAGTAGAATGGGAATAGATATAGGAATCTGGACTTTGGCCTGATCCAGCAAGATTCTTCTTATGTTCATTTTTGTGCCATTTGCTTGCACTCTCACTCTCTCTTCCCAATAAGGCCCACCAAGGGGAAGGGCAATGCAGTGGCATAGCTAAACAAGTACAGGAGGTGCAATTGCACCAGGCAACAAGCTTTGGGAGGTACCCAGGCTTAGTGGCCAAAATTGTGAAAACCTTGGAATGTATGAATAATACCATCTTGTTATATATCATTGGGAAGGTAACTTAATTCAGAATGCATTAAATTCTGCACAAACCAGAGTGTGATACCTTTACTCTATCAAAAGTTATGGCCAAAAAACAAGAGAAAATGGAAGCACAACTGTGACATCACTTCCTGTTGTGATGTCATTTCTGGGCTACGCTTTCATCAGCTCTGGGGCAATGTAAGCATGCAGTGTAAAGGAGCAAGAAGCACTCAGACAGACACCTTTCAGACAGACACCCAGATACATGGCTTTGGCATGCATAGCTGTCCCATAGGTGCTTTTAATTACTAAGAAAAGCAATCATGTAGCATTCAGAACCAGTGAGCTGGACAACAATATAGGCAGGTGCTGTTGAGACAGAATCACATGCAGCCCAATACACTGGCTTCACCAATGTTTCTGTGTGCTCCATCACAGCCACCGCCCCCAATCCCTACACAGTGCCCTGTTAAATGATCACAAAACTATGTATTTCCCACCAGGAATGGTGAGCATGAGGGACCTGGTTTGAAATGAATGAACTAGACAGCAAAGCCAGTGCGAGCAGCCAGGTCAACTGGCTCAAAGCTTCTTCCTTCTGCTCTTTTTGCAGCCTAAATCCTTGCCAGGCAGGCATCCGGCATCTGCCGTTTGTATATCTTCCTCTCATTAAGTCTCCAGCGAGTCAGAGAACTGCCCAGGGAAAGCACCTTTACGCAGCTCAGCTGCACTAAGCTATGTTTGTTGCTTCTCCTGTCCTCAGTGGGACTTCAGGCAAGCAAAGCTGATGAGCTTAAGACAGGAGCAGCTGGAGCTTTATCTCATTAAAGGCTCACTCACTTATTTCAGCTCTTTCTTTGGCATTTGGTGCCCTCTTTCCTTTTCATTTGTAAAATATGTTGCGGTTTTAAGGTTATTGGTGGGTTGTGTGTGGGATTTTTTTGATTTTTTTTTGCAAATGCAAGGCATTCTGCATCCTTTAAAAATATGGTTATGCAACACCGTCTCCAAGCCTTGCACAATCCCTGTGCTAATCTACCCTTGCTTCTGATCTGCAATAGAGGATGTAATAACCTTGGATCATCCTCTCCTGAATGGAGAATTGCCCCTGTACAAGACTCACTAAAAGGGCCAGGAGAGATGTTTGGATTGTTGCAGCTAAAGGCCTTGTTTTCATAATTAAAGACCAAGCGTGTCACCACAACTGCATTTGATATTTAGCTCAATAACCTTGAAGCCCAGATTCAGCATCCATTCTGTGAGATGCTGTTTTCCATTGAATGCATGGAAGGGCAATCTAGCAACATGCCTTTCCTGGATGAAAATTCCAGCACTGGCTTTGCATAATGGGAAACTCAAAGCCAGCAAGGATACCTGGAAAAAGAGAAGCAAAAGTTCCTGAAATTGTAAGGTAGTGGAGACAGATCCATGAGGCAAGTTACTCTTTCCACATATTGTGTCGGATCAAGCACCCAGCGATGCGGTTTCACCATGGGAGAGCACCCAGTGTGCAATCCTTACCTGGTGTTAGGCCAGCACAGTTAAGCCAGTAAAGTTTAGCTGGCACAAGGGACACCGTAAAGCACATTTAGACCACTCTCCGAGTCAGGGAGGATGTTGGATGTCTTTGTGCTGAGAGTGGTTCAAAAATACTTTATGGTGTCCCTTGTGCCAGCCAAACTGTGTCAGCCTAACGCCAGGTTAGGATTGCGCTCCCAGCTACTGACGGCACAATCCTATCCAGCCTTGTGCCAGTGAAACAAATGCCTGCACTGTCGCAAAGGTGCTGTGAGGAATGTTGTGGCAGCGTGGAGGCACTGCGCCTGCTGGAGCAGGTGGTTGCGGGGGGGGAGGGCAGAATGGAGGCAGGGGATGTTGCTGAGAGGAAGTGGGAACATCAGATCAGTAGCAGCCCACCCCTTTCTCCAGCACCACTGGAGGAAGAAGACATTTAAAAAAAAAAAAAAGCTGCCTCTGCCACCACTTGGCTCACTCCACCCATCCAGCTGCTTAGGAATGCCATCAAGTGGGTGAGGAGATGTGGAACTCAGACGGCCCATTCCACTACCACTCTACCTCTGCCCCTTACCTTCCACTCCAAATCTCCATGCAGTCTAAACAGGATGAGAAGCACTTGCTGAGAGTAGTGGGAACCCTGCGCAAGCACCCTGCATTGGATCCTGCTGGCCCTGGGGCCGACTCTGCTTCTTTCTTTCACTCTTTCTTTTCTCCTCATCCCCCCTTTTTTCCAGGGCAGGGTCTGGAAAAAGCAGAGGCTGTCAAATCACCAAGTGGGGGTGGGCAGCATTCAACACATTGAACATCTGATTTGGCTTGTTTATCTATGTGGCCCTAATTGGGGCGGGGGGGGGGGGAGAGTGAGAGTGCATTAGCCACAGCTATCACAACTTTTAAAAAAATTAAAATGAGCAATGATCTGATTAAGGCAAGCAAAACTCCCTCTATCTCTACTGACAATTAAAAGGCATCCTTTGCAGTTTATGGAAAATATATTTTCCTTTTCTTTTTTTCGGAGAAACAGAAACTTAATGGGATGAAATTTCACATTTAATCAGAGCTTTCAAAGACAATCTATTGCCACCAACCTGATCTTCAATTAAATAGTCTAATGGGCAATCTGTCATAATCACTGCAAATGTTAATAGTTATGACTGCATATGAATGTCAAACTACCAGATATGGTTGAATGAGAAATGGTTGAAACTGACAGCCTGGCATGAAATTTATAAAAAGAGTAGGAAAGTGAATAAACATAGAATTTTCATGCATGTTTCTGTAGCAAACTTTTTTTTCTCCTTTTACAGCCTTTGTGCCATTGATGAGAATGGATCGATCATCAATCTGCTGTCATAAATGGCGCAATGGTCACACATGACATGACATGATGCATTTTGGGGCATGGGGGGGCACAGGTGGACCTGTGGACGTGCCAGTCTGGGGAGTGGAGACGGGATCCTTTAATCCAGATCCTAACCCCTTTTCCTAGTCTGGGCGACCTTGCATGGGCCTGTTGGGGCTTACACCTTACCCGCAAAATCCCCTTGCCCTGAAGTGGCCTCCAGCTGCCTTCTGTCTTGCATTAGATACAGCCCAGGCCAGTCGGCCTGCCTGTTCCAGCCCAGTATAGGATTGGACTGTCCGGCACCCAGTGCCCCAATGCAGTGGTTTTATGCAGTGGGTCCTTTTAGCACCAGGACCCACTTTGCAGAATGACAATCTGTCTGGGACTCACCAGAAGAGATGTCATGTCTGGAAGTGCCATTATTGTGACTCAGAAACTGCTGCTTTCCTGAGAATGCAATAAATTGGGTTTTCCCAATTTCCTAAAGCATTTTCCAATAGCAAAGTGAATCAGAAAGGGAAAAAAGCCTATTTACCCCTCCCACTTTCCAGCATCCAATCTTCCCATATGGCTGCCCTAGGTGCTTCGCAACCCACCTGAAATTGGTTTATGACCCACAGTTTGGGAACCTCTGTCCTAATGGATTACCATGACTCCAAGAAGCAAGATGCTCATAATTCAAAATATCTTGAAACTGGACAATTGTAGTCTGACCTCCCCTTTGATATGTAGGGAACGGCAGTGAATTGGAAAAGGCAGGAAATACCCCAAGAAACTAGGGAATGGTATCAGCAATGGCCCCTTGTCCCAGATAAGCCAGGGATTATAGGGTTAACCCCTAAGGTCTTTGCAAGCCTGGAGCACAGCTGTAGGCTGATGAGGCCCCTGGCAATGAAGGGAAGTTAGCACAGGTGCAGATGGGTGTGGCTGATGCTAGAGCCTGCCTAGCAACAGACACCGATTGGCTGGCCTCAGTATAAAGTGGGAGGCAGGAGCTAGAGTAAAGCACCTTGGTAGGTGCTGGATGGATCAATCCTTAGGATGGACTGACTGAAGGACTGCTGGATGGACGGAGCCTTATAAAGGACTGGATAAGGTAAGGTTGTTGTGGGGAATTGTTGGGTAGAAGATTTAGTCGAGAGGGTTAATGCCTCCGTTTGCCTGAAGATAAGAGCTGAAGATCTGAAGGTCGCCAGTTCGGGACAGCCGGAAGTCTCTGTGAGCGGCAGACCTCGTTAATTGCGGCTGATTAACAGCTGAGCTTCGGCTGCCTTGTGTGAGGGGGAGTTGTGCCGAAGTGCAGCCGCTTCTCTGGTGGGAGCAGGGAAGCCGTTTATCAGCCAGCAAGAAGACAACTGGGTGGCCGGAAAGGAGGACTAAATCCAGAAAGATCCATCTGTATGTGTGTAGTTCTTGAAAGACAGAACATTTCTGTATAAACTGTAAAAACCTTCGGGTTTCTGAATAAAGTCTGCCCATGTAAACCGCCTTGAGTTATAGTCATTAGAGAAATCTGGTGACCTAAGAAAGGCGGTATATAAATCCAAGTGTTGTTGTTGTTGTTGTTGTTGTGAGCTGTTGTATGGCTGCCATGCCTCTGGAGCCACCAAGTGGAGGAGGCAATTATGGCTTAGGCAAGCTGACTGCCTATTGTTTGGTGGTGGGATTTATTGGTGCTAGACTTAGGGTAGTTTGGAGCTAAGCCTGTGATGAGGGCCGTCTGGAGGAGGCTGGCCAACTGGTGATCCCAAGCAAAGCTGCTGGAAGAGAGGAGGCCCAGTGGGTGACTGAACCCACTCCCTCTTGCCTATCTCTGAGGCTGCTCTGGAGGGGAAACTAGTTAGCCTAGTGTGGGCATCAGGGCCCTTGGGGAGGCCCAGCAGGAAATTTGGCAGAACAGGCAGGTATAATTATCAACACTGACAAGAATCCAATCCACACAGTCAGTAGCAGGTTGCGTATAGACAGGTAGTACTGAAGGAACATGGACCATTCACCAGAAAGGTGAAAAAGAATTCATACATTCACATTCCACATGACCAGCAGGCAAGCATTCACTGAGATGGGAGCCAGGGATTTACAGCTGAGACTGCTCAGTGAGGTTTTTATGTATTTATGTAGACAGATTTCTCTGGTACTGTTCCCAAAGTGAAGAGATAACATTGGCGGAGGGGGTGAAAGCTGGACTCATTGTCCAGAAAAGAAGTTCATCACAAATTGCAAAGGGCAACCAGTGGAGAATGAAAAAGCTACAGGGGCTTCCTGCCAATCTGAGCTGGGATCTAAGCCAGACAGAGATCTGGAGCAGAGCAAATGGGAAAGCTGCTCTTTCCCCTGGATTTCCCGATTGACTGAATAATGGCCATTTCTACTGCTGGCCCTGCAAGGTTGGCTGGCATTTTGCCTAACCAGAGTCCCAAAAGAGCAACACTGTTTGACACCAGATAGCTTTATGGTTTTCGAATCCCCAAATTGACACAGAATCCCACAACCCATTGGCAGGAACCCATATGGCCCAATTCATGAAGTTGTGATGGTGGAACTCACTTTCTGCTGTTGCAAATTGCATGCCACTGCTAAGCATGTGAGACCCGCTACCCAAAACGACTAGCAGCTCCCCACACACACCAATGGCCCACTCACGCTGCACCAGAGCAGGTAAGGCTGCAGAGAGGTGGGTCATGGAGAAGGAGTGGGATGTTTGGGGCAGGGCCACAGGCAGTGATGTCATGCACCCACTACGCACCACTATGTGAGTACCAGTTCCTAGAAGTTGAGCTGGCCCCGCAAACTCAAAGCTGGCCCCATCGGCTGGTTGGCTCAGCAGCTGCGCATGCGTACTGCACGCCTGCAGCCATTGCCTGCATTTTCTGTGAGGAGGCAGGCAGGCAGGCAGCGTGGTGGTGGTGGCAGCAGTGGCAGCAGCCGAGCGAGAGGACTGGAGGCGGCGGCAGCGGCAGTGGCAGCAGCAGCGAGGGAGACCCGGGAATAAGGCAGCAAGGGTGAGAAGGTAGGCTGCCTGGGGCTCCCACTCCCTCCAGCCGTGCAGATCCAGCGTCCCGGTTCCTCCTGCAGCCTCCCCCCAGCCCCCACACGGTCTTTTTTTGGTTGCCCATTCCCCCTCCTGCTCCTTGCCGGCTCCTTGCATTTAATTTTAAGGTTAAATGGCTTCCTGTCCCAAAAGGGCTCCCAATCTAGTACAGTCTAGCCTGCTATTTAACCAGGGAACAGTTGAAGCAAAATATGTCTATCCACATCTCTAGAAAGCAAAGCAATAGAAGTTAAATCAACACTAACCACCAGCTGAAGTTATTACAAACATGACCACATCCATGGCAACCATCATGACCTCACTTCCGGCTATGACCTCACTTCCTGCCACAACATCACTTCTGGCTTATGACATCACTTCTGGTGGGCGGACCCCAACAAGTGCCAATCAAAAGTGAGTACCTGTTCCTAAATCATTTGGATGACACCACTGGCCACAGGAGTTGGGGAGGAGGCTGGAGGGGTGGAGCTCAGCAGTAAATATACTAGCAGGAAGACAGAGAAAGGTTCCCACCACCACCAATCTGCTGCCTGAGGTAGCCTCTTCAGTTAGCCTCGTGGTTGAGCTGGCCTTGCCAAACGAACTTCATGCTCACATAGGGATCTGAAGCTTGATCTCATTCATTTGATTCTGCCACTCTAATTGTAGCACAATGGTTCTCCAATGCACATGGCTCTGCGTACGAATTTATGAGGAAAGACGTGTTTCCTTGTCCATGTGCATTCATACTATGCACATTCATTGATATATTACATCTCCGCTTCACTTCCTGGCCTCCTCTGTTAAAAGGAATGAACATAAGAAGAGCCCTGCAGGATGAGGCCAAAGGCCCACCTAGTCCAGCTTCCAGTATCTCAGTGACACCTCAGGGAGCACATGAGACAACAAGATGCCTGCATCCTGCACTCCCTTGCACCTGGCACTCTGAAGTAGCCTACTTCTAATGTAAGCTGGTTGCCCCACAATGGACATTTCCTCCAGAAATCTGTCCGATCCCCTTTTAAAGGCACTTAGGCCACTTAGGCCAGATGCCATCATCACCTCCTGTGGCAAGGAATTCTACAGATTAATTATCTACTGGGTAAAAAAGTATTTCCTGTTATCTGTTCTAACTCTCCCAACACTCAATTTTAGTGGCTGTCCCTTGGTTCTGGTGTTGTGAGAGAGGGAAAAGAACATCCCTCTATTGACTCTATCCATCCCATGCATACGTTTGAATCTCAATCATGTCCCCCCTTAGGTGCCTTTTTTTTCTAGACTGAAGAGCCCCGAACACTGCAGCCTTTCCTCATAAGGCTCCTCCATTTTATTCTCAACCCTTTTTTAAATTACCCGAAGCATTTAATTACCTGAAGCAGCAGGGGTGAGAAAACAACTCCTTCAAAATCCCAAAGACTTTCTTCCAACCAAAGCAGATGTTACTTGAGCCTGCTCAAGCCCTCCTTGAAGTGATGCTTGAAGTGGTGCACCAAAGCCACCACATTACCCTGGCCATTCTCTAGCTCCCCTCCTCCACACATCCTTGCTCTCTCCCTCCTTCTTTTTTTAAATTCAGTGGCCAGGAGGAGGGAAGCAGTGGAGATGGGTGAGTGGACAAATGTGGATGCTCCACAAATCTGGCATGAGAGGGGACACCTTCGGGTGTTCTCATGGACAAACTCACCATACACTGCTTGACTAGGGAACCATTGATCTATCTCAGGACAACGCTTTCTATGAACCAATTCCAGCTGGCTGCTTTCAGGATGGCCATGCCACTGCAAGAGTGCTGCACCCCTACTGTAGCTACATATTGACAGCTGCTGTCTCACTATGGAAGTTGAGACATAGAGCCTTTGTAATCCCAGTGTAATTCTCCTAAGGCAGCCAACTTCTCTGCCTCTTAGGTTACAGACTCACAAAGTTAAGTGAGTTTGACGAGACAGCAGAGCGACAGTGGTTGGCAGGCACTGCTGTACACAACTTTCAAGTAAGTCTGTCCCATTTTGTTTTGCTTACTGCTCGTGACATCACAGATACGGGGCTAGGCTGCCTCAGCATTCTGGCACTGCAAGCACAGTGAGCCATGTCAATGGTGTGCTTGCCAAATTAAAGGTGACTTTTTTTCTGGATCCCCCAGCATTCCCCTGTGCAGTGCAGGCCATAAAGAATGTGACAATGTAAAGCAGTCCTGTCCAGCAAACCCATATGGCAGAGGTTTTCCAACTGGGGCTTAGCAACACCCCAACCAGAGAACCTCTGGCCCTGTCCCCTAAGAGGCAGGGAGGAGAGAAGGCAGCAGCACCACAAGCAGAGGCGTTTCTATAGGGAGGGCAAAGCTCTAAGTGTTGCAAGAAGCCTTACCCTGTCATGTAAATCCCTCCTCTCCCTTGCTGCTGTAGCCAGTAAGCAACGCCAAGATGTTGCTGTTCCCTGTGAGGATTGGCTAAAACGGTGCAGGAGAGGAGTGATTTCCACTGCAAGGTAAGGCTTCTTGCAAAACTTAGAGCTTTGCCATCCCTGTAGAAACGCCACTGAGCACGAGCCCCAGGATTGCACTGTTGTCTGGGGCAACTGGGGCTTTGATCTACATACCAATCAAAGTGCTGTCATCCATAGGGTGTGGTACAAGGGTAATAGGCTTGCCAGATGCAGGGGAGTGGCAACAGGATGCAGGCATCTTGTTGTCTTCTGTGCTCCCTGAGGCATCTGGTGGGCCACTATGAGATAAAGGAAGCTGGACCTGATGGGCCTTTGGCATGATCCAGCAAGGCTTTTCTTATGTTCTTATCCTGGGGGTGCAGGGAGCCTTTCTTGGGGGCAGGGCTCCCCAAGCCTCAGAATTTTTTTTGAAGATTGCAACACACTTCCAGTTTTGCAATTGAAAAGTGGACGTGTGTTGCGATCTTTTTATTTATTTTCCAAGGCTTGGGGAGCCTTGCGGAGGCATCCAAAGGACTCCTTCCACCCCCAGCACGGCAGCACTTCAATTGATAAGTATATCAAAGCCCCTGTTGCCCTGGGGAATTGCACAACAATTCTTTCCTTCCCCACAAGCACTTACAGTGCTTTCCAAACTCCAAGAGAGTTTGAAACCCACTGCCAAATGGAACAGGGAACACTGATTTACAGAAATTGGCACAGGAAGGGATCTATAACAGGTCTATCAATGGCTGTGCCTCTGGATATCAGCTGCAGAGGTGGTGTATGTACAGTCGTAGTCTGCCTTCTGCTCCTGCTGGTGGGTTTCTCAGAGGCAGCTTGTGGGCCACTATGAGAAACGGACTGCTGGACTTGATGGGCCTTTCACCTGTCCCAGGAAGATACATCACACATCATCCTTGCAGTTCTCAGATTGAAGGTTCTTATTTTAATTAGTAAAGTGATCTGTTTGCAGATAAGCAGCTAATGCTGCAATATTTCTACTAAGAAGAGAAATGAGTGAGCCTATAAAAAGGGGGGGGGAATCTGCCTATAGCATAAACAGGCAGAATGTTCTGAGCAGATGGAGCTCTTGTATACACAACCAACAGTTGAGTTTGCAGCTCATTTTCATTGCCTTCTCTCTTTAGTTAAAGGTTCAATTATTCAAATACCCTGAACATTTCAAAGGTAGTTTGAAAGAGTACAGCAGCACAGATGGGATCTAATTGTGGACAGCGCTTCTTGTTTTCTCATTTCAAGATATCTACTCTGTCCATCCACAGTTCCTTTGAGGACAAGGCATCCTTTCCTTAACTTTCCTCCCATGCCCTACCTACCAATATATTTGTTAAGAGACTTTCAAATGATTTCTGCTTAGAGTACATTCATGTTTTAGCAGTGGATGAGCACCCATGATTACAGTTTCAATGTGCGGCTTCTAGATGGGTAGCCATAGGGCAGCCCAATCCTAAGCTGCCTGGCTCCCGTAGGAGCAGCGATGCCAAAACAGCTACCACTGCATCCAAAGGGAGCCGCGGCAGCAGTCAGAGGCTCCTCAGGGGAAGGGAACATTTGTCCCCTTCCCCCAGGTAAGGGCACTGCAATCAACCTCCTCAAGTCTGCACCACTTATTTTGCTGGCAGACTTGAGAACCTCTGTGTCAGGCTGCACGGACTGACATGGAGGCTAGGATATGGTGGATGCCGCAGTCCCACCCCCACCCAGGACATCTCTATCCCTCCCCCCTGCCCAGTTCTGCCCTCCCAACTACCTCCCCCACCTCAAAAGAACCGCCAGAACAGGAATGCATGTGCAGTGCTACCCATCCCCCACTAAAGTGAATGCGAAATCAGGTGGCCAAGCAAACATGTATCTGATGCTGTAAGTTGCACTGCTTGGGTGCATTTTAGAAAAGATTGCCAAGTGCAAAAGTGCAAAATGCCATTGCGTGTACAGTACATGCCATCTATTTCAGTCATTTTAGTAAGCAAACAGGTTTTCAGGGTTTTTTTTGTTTTGTTTTGGAGATGCACTTTCTTGAATTCCACCACTTCCACCAACAGAGATGCCACCACCCTCTTTGATGGGTGATGAATTGTGCCCATATCTCTGTGTTTTTGTTTGTTTGTTTGTTTGTTTTCAAAATAGTTTCTTAAATGCATACACCAAGGCAGAGGATGGGAAGAACCTTGTAACTTGTGACACACAGTCTTCTGAACCAGGTTATTCTTTTCATTGTTAAAATATGAATGAAGACTCTTTCAAAATGAAGTAAGACTAGAATGGCTTTGGGGGCTAGCAAGGTAATGAGAACTTTTTCTGGGATTCTAACCTCACTGAGAGCTCAATCCTGACTTGGAGTGAGGCCGGCACAGTTAGGCCAGCAAAGTTTGGCTGGCACAAGGGCGACCGTAAAGCGCATTTGGACCACTCTCCGAGTCATGGAGGATGGCGCACGACTGGGTGCTGGCCTCTCTGACTCCGAGAGGGGTCCAAACATACTTTACGGTGTCCCTTGTGCCAGTCAAACTTTGCTGGCCTAACTGTGCTGGCCGAAGTCCAGGTTAGGATTCCACTCTCAATCATATTCAGTTTTATGGGATTTTATGCTTTTAAATTGCTATATTCTCAGAGACTTGGGGAGAAAGAAAAAAGAATTGGTCTAGTAGTATGTCAAATACCTTTGACATTTCACAGAAATGGAAAACGTAAGGGCATGGCACACTGGGCTTTCTCTGCTCTGCCCACCCCCTGCATGTTGGGTGTTCATTCATTCTGGGTTGAGAGCCTGACTGCCTCCGATGCATAGACTGACTTGGAGTCGCTGTACTGGGGTGTGTAATCTGGACTGTTAAAAACAAAACGCTTGCTGAATATAAAGGATAGCTCAACCTTATCTGGAGAGTATTTTCAGGTTTATATATCCTAGCAATGAGGCCACACTTGTTTTCTATGTAACACTGCAAACTTTAACCAACGTTTCTCATATAGATCAAACAACGGCTCTCGGAAGCTGGGTCCATAACATTTTTCCTTCGTACTCACATTAGGTGGTAGCATTAAGAGCGGGCGACATTCTATAGCAAAAGAGTTGAAAGTCATAAATCACAGAAATTAGTAATTTAAAGTGCCTCCTTTGCACCTTGAGTCTCCCGGTGGGCATTTCTGCAATGAATCTGCTCATACCTTTTGTCTTCTCCTGCTGTAAATAGCCTCAGAAGAAAGTGATTCCATCGCTTCCCCCAGGAGACGAGCTTCTTGTCTAATAGATACGATTGTCATTCATTTGGCTTCTGATATTCAGCCTAATGTTCATTGTCATAGATTCACAGTGCTGCCAGCCATATGTCACGAGCCTTCAGAAGTTCCTCCTTGAAGCCTGGATGCGACGTTGCTACCATTATGCTGCCAGAACACATAAAGATGATGTCTTCTCTTTATCATTCTGAAAACCAGGAGCACTCTTTAATGCACTGGGTTCAAATGCTGTCTCCTCAGCACAGAAGGCAGCAGCCACGCAGTTCTTCCATTCCAGAGCCTCAGATGTATCTTAAAGAAGACACCAGGCAAATATGCCATATCCAGAAGCAATGAAGCAGAGGCGGAGAGCGGGTGCTGCGGGTGGTGGTGGGGGCAAGCAGCAGTGGGCGCCGGCAGTGGCGAGGTGCAGCAGCACAGAACAATCACGCGCTTCCCCCCCCTTGTGCTTGGATCACTCCTTAGTGGAGGAATTCCGAGTGAGGGAGGCGTGGCTGGGTGACACACAGGGGCGGGGTGGCTGCACCGAGGGCACAATGATGTCGCTCTGCCCCCGGGCATGCTGTGAGCCGGGAACAGCTCTGCTCTTAAGTACTGTCTTAATGGATCCAGTCAGACCAATGTCTACTTTGCACAAACAACCGAAGACCGTGTGAATGTGTTTCTGGGCTGTTCCACTTCAGATGGCAAATGAAGGATAATGTGATGCAATTCAGCTCAATGGAAAAAAAAACATCCCTGCATTTAGAAAACTAGGGGCGCAGTCCTAGCCAATATTCCAGCATTGACCTAGCTGTGCCAATGGGGCATGTGCTGCATTCTGCAGTGGAGCAGTAGTCATGGAGGCCACCTCACTGGAAGGGAATGTTTGTTCCCTTACCTAGGAACTGCATTGCTCTTACCCCGGTGCTGGAAAGTTGGTTAGGATTGCGCCCTAGGATACAAAACTAGGCTACTATCCTTTTCTGTTCCAAGGGCAGAATGTACCGATGATGATGATTGTTTATCAATATCATTCACAAGAGTTGGCCAAGACCTATGCTGATCCCTGGCTGAAGGCCCACATCCATCAAAGGGCCCAATCAGCAGGGCTGACATCTGAACCTCCCAGGATCTGTGGCAGTGCTGGGACGAATCAGCCAAGAGTCTTGTGTCACTGCTGCACCTGGGACTCCACCTGCACTCCCCATAAGGCCCCTATGCCATCATGGCCTCTGGGGATCCTTGCAATGGGAGGGCAGGAGAAGGAGAAGCTACTGCACACATCTGATGGCCAAGAGATTCAAGTGGTAGCTCCTCCTTCTCCCACCTTCCCCATCAGCCAAAGGCCAAGGACTCAAACGTTTTAGCACTGGGACCCACTTTTGAGAATGACCATTTTCCAGGACCCACCGGAAGTGATGTCATGGCCAGATGTGCTGTTATTGTGACACCTGAGCCTGCTGCTTTCCTGAGAATCCAGCAATATGTTGGGTTATTTCTCAGTCATTTTCCAATAGCAAAGTGAATCAGAAAGGGAAAAAAAGCCTATTTACAACTTTGACTCAAGCAAAACAACCACACAGCTCTCCCCTTTCCAGCATCCCATCTTCCCATATTTTGAATATGGCTGCCTTAAGTGCTTTGCGACTCACCTGAATTTGGCTCATGACTCACGGGTGGGCCCTGACCTACAGTTTGGGATCCACTGCCATACAAGGTTTAGAAGCAGGATGTAGAGGTTCCTCCATCCTAATCTTTGAGGGTGGAAGGGAATGAAGCCACAGCCACTGCTGAAGGTTTTTCCCTGCATGCACCAATGTGGCAGGTGGCTGCAATTTCCCATCACCTGTCATGTGCCATAGGGGAAACCCAGTGCAGCAGGTTGCCCCAGGACCACCTGCATAACTGTGCCATCTGTGTGCCTGGTGCTTGACAAAGTAAAAGAGGGCAGCTGCCTGTGATGACAGGCTTACAAATGTGTTCCAAAGGAAGGGGAATGAACTGGAAGCAGGGATCAAAGGGGAAAAACTACCTAGGTACTGCCTTTCCTTCATGTACTACCCAAGTTTTTCACTTACACATGGCCAATAGACTGTAGTCTGTTAATTATAAGTGATAGACTTTAAAATTTGCCAGTTTCACAGTTCCAGAGAAATGAAATGAATAAAGGGCACCGGCTTATAGAACATTGCAAACAATGAGTCATCACATTTTTTTTAATCAGCCTGGAAAAAAATCCTTGATTTATGCTCCCTTGTGGCACGCAGAAGACAGAAAAGCAGTCTTTTTTTGAAAGACAAAATGCCAAGGTCATAACTATGTATAGACTTGTTTGCCCATGAAGTTTCCGATGTATTCTTATGAACCAATGCAGCCACAATGCTCTCAATAACAGTCATTGGGAGAACGGTATTGAAAGATAGGTTATATATATGTAATAAGTGGGATGGTTGAGATTCTCCTAAGATAGCTAACCTTTCAGAACAAAGGAGCTGCAATTTCCTTGGGATCTTCATGCTATACCTGAACAGCACATTCAGTTCCACTAGGGCTCTTTGACATCTCTTTGGCTGAGGGTTGTGGTGCGGTATTCCCATGCTGGTAATGCTTTTCAGTGCTCTCCAGCTTGGTTGAAGGGCATACTTAGAAGCCCACAATTGCAACGTTACAGAGCAAGGCTGGTGCAAAACATGTCAGTCAAGGCTGCCTGCGCAATTATAAGTTGAAGCTCCTTTTCAATCTCCTCTTCTACTCTGTATATAAAGCAAAGTTTCTTTCTGAATGAAGGTGCCTCGGCTTGTCTTAAACCCAGGGCTGGCCTTAGGGGCTATGGGGCCCAATGCAAAACATTACAGCTCCCCTTTGAGAGGGACAAAGCTTGTGATTTGGGGCAAGCAATGTTAGCATAAAAAGAGGAATGATTCAGGTGCTCAAATATGTTGATAGTTAAACTGCTAGAACAAAATGCAAAGGACAATAAAGCAAAACTAGATTCAGCCAGATGCTTCCTTTAGCTGCTTAATAAAACTTAGGGTAGAAACAGACCAAAAGTCGATGTAAAGTATGCATGCTTAATTAAAAAATGGATATTTACTTAGATGCCCCTCAGGGTGAGATAGGCAATTTGCATGAACATGCAATGTGTGTAGAGGGTGGGGGAGCATATTAAAGGGGTAGCATGTAGTAGGCGGACGGTAAGAATGTAACCTCTCAGTAACTCGCCCAATGGTGAACAGAGGGGGGATTTTCGGACGGGACAGTGTCCATACAAAACTGTAAAAGTCTGACAATTGGGGAAGTGGTCTAAACTTTGGTTCTGCCGCTCCCCTTTACTGCAGTAAAGATTCACAACTCCCGTCTCTCTCTCAGCCTTCGTGTGATGTTTGGCCAGGGGGATCAGCCATTCCTAACACCCTACTCGCAAGATGAACAGCAGTGGCAAGGAACCTGGCAGCAGACTGTCAACTGCTTTTGGGGGGGGGGTGGAATTTCAAGCAAGTTGGACCCAGGGCGGGAGGGAGGGCTGCCCATTTCCTCGTGGAAATGGAAGATTCCATGCCAGTATGTCAGCTACACAGCAGGATGTGGGCTGCTGCAGGCACTCTGCTGCCCCAGTGCAGGGCCCCTCCAGGCAGGGGGCTCAATTTGGCCAAAGTGCACTAAGACCTGCCCTGCTTAAATCCATCTCACTGACAGAGACTTGGCACCTTCCGTGCAGAAACAGAAAACCTACAGTTCTCCCAATCGTATGAACCAGTGGTTCCCAAACTGTGGGTCGGGGCCCACCAGTGGGTCATGAGTCAATTTCAGGTGGGTCATGAAGTCCCTAGAGCAGCCATATTGAAAATGGGATGCTGGGAAGGGGAGAGCTGTGTGGTTATTTTGCTTGTGTCGAGGCTGTAAATAGGCTTTTTTCTTCCTGATTCACTTTGCTAATGGAAAATGACTGAGAAATAACCTAACTTATTGCTGCATGCTCAGGAAAGCATCAAGTACTGAACAGATTGTCATTCTAAAAAGTGGGTCCTGGTGCTAAAAAGTTTGAGAACCACTGATATAAACCATTATGAAGAATATCAAAAAAGTGCCGCTGAATCTTGTCCAGCATCCTGCCTCTCACAGTTGCACACAGGGTTCTCTAGGACACGCATGAGCCTGAGAGAAAGGCATCATTCTCTCTCACCATTCCTCCCCTGCAACTGATATTCAGAGGCATACAATTATTATGCAAATAATTACATTAACAATGAATTTTAATTAAGACTCCACATGTAAGAGAAGGAATTAGCATTTCAGGTGCTTGCAAATAACTCTTATGACTGGGCATTCTGTTCAGGTGTATCTAGTTACCCAAGGGAGTGTGAAAAAATGTAGATCACTTCAACTCCACAAACTGAAGCAAAGTGACAGAGCAAGTGAACATAGGGAATTTGAGAGACTCTCAAATTGAGATAGAAGGGTAATACTTTTCTGGAAGCCATTACCAGCAGTTGCATTCTGATGTGTGTCAGTGGCCTGGGATCACCTCTCTCTGTTTTAGCTGCCAAGCAGGGGCATAGCTAAAGAAGTGCAGGGGGTACAATTGCACCAGGCAACAAGCTTTAGGGAGGCCACAAGCTGAGCTTGACTTAGTGGCCAAAATGTGAAAACCTTGGTATGTATAATTAATACCATCATATCAATGGAAAGGCAATTTAATGTATAAATCAATGAAACAAACCAGAGTGTGATATCTTTGCTCTATCAAACGTTATGGCCAAAAAACCAGAGAAAACGAAAATACAACTGTGATGTTACTTCCTGTTGTGACATCACTTCTGGGGCAACGTTTTGCCCTCTGCACTGGGCTATACTGTTATTAGCCCCTGCTACCAGGACAGTAGGGATAGGACAGGACATATTTATTCAAAAGCAATATTCCAATGCTTTCTCATCACTCTCTTCCCCTCCATATTTCTCTTCCTCTCTGTCCACCTGTTCCTTTTCCTCTCCAGGAAGGAGAAGGAGGAGCTGTGAAGGAAAGTTGGTGGACAGAGATGGCTGCCCCATCCCAATCTGCTGCCTGAGGCAACTGCTTCAGTTGGCCTCACAGATGGCCAGCCCTGGTCTCACTGCTTCCACAATTTCCCCAACACTTCCTCATAATTTTCATCTGCTATCCCAACAGCATCAGAAGTCTTGTCCCCACTCTCCAAAAGGGTTATTTGAAATCCCATTTCAGAATCCAGCTTCCTCAATGGTTTTCTGTAATGCTATCTGTTAGTCTGCTAGTACCACCCCATATATAAGGGGAGAAATTTTGGCAAATAAATGAGCTGAAAATTGCTTCCTTGACTTATCTCTGGGTAAGTCAAGGCAGAGGGCAGTTCAGGGGTTTCAGCACTTAGTACAGTGCTTGCAGAGCTCATTTGTTTTCATTTGTGGGTTCTGCTTCTAGCTCTGCTTGTTAACTCATTAACTCCCCAAAATGGCAGAGCCTCTTGAAACCTTAAACTGCTGGAAACAATATAAACTTAAAGGCCTGTATTGCAGGGTCTTTTGAAATGAGAGAGGCAGGGTAAATTTCCTACTATGCAACTCCATTGCCTGTTGCAAAAAAGCTGCCACTCTCCCAGTTTTCTCCACAGAAAAATCACTTAGAATATAATGAGCCTTAGAAGAGTCAGTGAATCCCAACCCATTTCCCAACTCAGGATCCAGATATCTTGCCCATACCTTAGCATAGAGAGGACTACATTTTCATTTTCAGTTATTTCCTTTTGCACTGACTATTGCGAAGTCTAAATGGAACCCACTCTTTTACAGTTGCTAATGAACAGGCAGCCCAATCCGATGTAAATCCCTCGCAATGATGAAGCTGCGCCAATGGAACACATGCTGTATCCTATGGAGGGGCTGTCTGGAGCCCAATTGAGCTTCTCAGGTCTTCATCGGCTATTTTGCTGGCACAAGTCTGAGGAGAGTAAGGAAGAGGGGAGGGGAGGGGGTTAGGATCTCATTGGAATCCCTCCCTCCCTCCCCTGCTTCCCTCCCTGTCCACTCACTGCCTTCTCCTAGAATGTCCCCTATTCCTATCCCTCCACACTCCATTCTACCTACACCCAGCGATGGGATCTGGTAATGAAGATCCGGAAAGCTGGGTGGGACTTACGTGTGAGTGGCAGCCCGTCTGTTCCGTTCCGCCACCTGCCCACCGCACGGGCTGCCCTGGCCCCGGAGGGGGCGCCTGCTCACCGGGGAGACGGGTGGGGGCACGCCGGGTGCCTGGGCGAGCAGCGGTGGGGGCACCAACCGGGGGCAGCCCGCGCAGCAGGCAGGCAGACGGCGGAACGGAACGGATGGGCTACCACTCACACATCCCACCCAGCTCACACACACAGTGTGAGCTGCCACTCACACATCCCACCCAGCTCACACACACTCACACAGTCCCGCCCAGCGTTCCAGATCTTCATTACCAGATCCCATCGCTGCTTACACCCCTGTACTTGCCACTAGCTTACCTTTTCTGCAGGAGGTAGCTGTGTGGCAGGGGGCTTCTGACACTACTGCAATTTGATGCAGCAGCCCTAAATGGTGTTGTGCTGCATGTGCCACCATATGACCATTTACAACAGTGAAACTGTGTTCCACCATCACCAAGCCCTCCTCAGGATTGGACTGAAGTGAATCATATATCACTTACCTGGAAGTCAGCCCTATTGTACAGAATGGGACTCACTAGCCACAAAATTGTACTGACGGCCCCATTACATTCATAGAAGCAGCCTTGTTGAGAGAAGAAGGTGACCATCCCAGCTGCTAGACAATAACCTTCTACTGACCCCTCCTTTGCTGCTTCCTCAATTTGTCACTTGAAACCTGTCATGGACCAAAACAGAGCAAGATCAGCTAGATTTATTATGAAAGCGATGAAGAGGTATTATCATTGGCACATCTCTGGGTGTGTTAAAGAATGTGCTAGCGGCACACTTGCAGATAAAAAGCAGAGCAAATGAACAAACAGTTTCGCTAAAAGCTTCTGGGCCTTCCGTTTATCTCCCTTGCAAACAGAGGTTCCTGATGGCACTGGCTGTAGTCTCTGCCGTCAACTGACCGGAGGACTGGTACATGTCTATTTTTGTCAGACTTCAATTGTCACCTTAGGGATAGGGATGGCAAGCCATTTAAATAACTACGTCAGACTCATCTACAACAATGCCAGTTTTGCGGAAAAGAGGCAGCTGATGAAGCCAGAAGTAGCTTTTCAGAACTTTGGACAGTGATCGCTGGCCTCCAGGGCAGAGTTTCGCATGGATAATTTATCAAACATATGCATTGTACCACTCAGACAGCCTACATTGTTTTGGGAGAGGAGGGACTGTGACTCAGGGGCAGATCCTTGGCTATGCATACCGAAGGTCTCAGCTTCAATTTCCAAGTTGAGCTGGGAAACCTGCCTGAAACCCTGGAGAGGCACTACCAATGAGTGTAGCCATTACTGAAGCAAATGGACCAATAAGCTGCCTGTGGATAAGGCAGTGTCATCCATGCTTTTGAGAGAGGCTTTGTTGAAATATATTACAAGCCATTGCCAGAGGACAAAGTTGTAATAATGGGAGTGAACACAGTGCTGAATTAGCAGGAAGAACTCGTGAGTCACTGACCCAGAACCAACTACATCCCCATCCTCTGTGCATGGACAGAAAGCACCTCTGTGCTTGCATGGTGAGATAGTTCTCCAGAGTCCAAATGATGCTGGAGACTCCCCTTGGGTTGAAGGCACTGGGAGTCTCCAACCAAGAACTCTGGCACACAGCTCAGGCGCCAACGCCTTCTCATCACCTCTGCACCACTGACATGAGTAGTGTCATTTCCAAGAAGCAAGCGACAATATCTTAAAATGTTGACAGCAGGTTGGTACACAGCTTTCTAAAATATGTGTTCAGAAAATGTGCGTACCAATGCACAGGTTGGTAGAACAGCACGACTCTGATGGGTTAAAGTCAGAACGCTATTGAGAAACTGGGGACAATCAGACCGGTCTTGCTTTTCACCACTGGAACAGCCTGGATATTCTTAGTGGGGCATGATGATGGCAAAAGGGAGGTCATTAAAAGTTCCTGCATATCAACGTTGACTGCTACACCCAGTGATGTCATGCAGGGGGTACGTGGGGGTACGCGAGTACCGGTTTCTAGGATTACAGCTGGCCCCGCCCATTCGCCCGCCCACTTGTCGACTCCACCCTCTGCAACGTTTGAATTTCTTGCATGTTTGAGTTGCCTGCATGTTCTCAGAGCCAGGCAGGCAGGCAGGCAGCGAGCGGAGCCTTTCCTTTCCTTGCCACTGAAAAATGAGTTGCTCTGGGGTTTTAACATGATGCCAGGCCTCCTTAATATGTTCTGGGGGTGCTGTGGAATACTGTTGCAACTGTTGGGTCAGTTTAAAATCATCTGAGGCCTCAAAAAGGGCTTTTTCATGTCACTTCCTGCCACGACATCACTTCTGGCTTATGTCGTCACTTCTGGTGGGCGGGTCCCGACACGTGCCAATCAAAAGTGAGTACCTGTTCTTAAATCATTTAGATGACACCACTGACTACACCACTGGGCTCAGCCGCTAGCCCATTGCCATGCTAAAATATGACTCAAAAGCAGCTCTTTGGCAAGCAGATGCATCTTCTCCTAACAATGCGTATGCTCACTCTGTACTTGGCCATCCTACAAAGTATTGGACTCTTCCTGCAATTGACTTTAATCCTAGTCCTGTAGCTTTTCCTTCCTGTACTCTGCAAGATTGCTCAGTCCCTGATCCCCTTTTCTGCTTTGCTCCATTTTTGGTTTGCTGCCAGAAGCTCTTTTACAACAGTGCCCCCCTTCATTATGACGACGGACTTGACCTTGTTAATGAGAACTCTGCTGGTCTGTTTTCTAGCCTCCTGACCGTATGCTTGTTTTAACCCAGCCAGAACTGCCACCCCTCTCGAGCAGAGCTTGGGAGTCAGCCACATTAAATGCACAAATCCGACTCCTGTTCCGACTTGAAAATGTGCTAAAAGGCACAGACAATTGTGAAAAACAAGAAGATGGATTTTAAAAGAAACTCATTAATTTTCAGGCGCTGGCCTTTGTGGAGGTTGTTATTATCCTAGGCTGCTCTTATGTGCTGCCTAAAACACTATTTTCTTTCACTGGCTGTAAATTTACCTGCCACCAATTTCCGCAGGTGACCTGTATTCCTTGCTCCTGTGCTATCTTCTATAATAACAGATTTATGTCTGAGGTTTCCCCTGTACATGGCTTCTCTCCCAGAGTAATAATGTTGTTCATATACTGACCCTTTTTTAGTTTATATTCTGGTACTGTCAGCTTGCTTTCTTCTGTTGGGGCTGTAGCAAAATGTCATCATGATCACTTTGAATAAGAAAATATTATTTATGTGGTTGTCACACTGCCCCATATATGATATATACCTCTTGTGTATTTTTTGACATTTGTACTTAACATCTCCTTAGAGACCAGCATAGCTAATGAGAGCGTAGCTTGGTGCAGAGGGCAAAATATGTGACATCACAACAGGAAGTGACATCACAGTTGTATTTTCATTTTCCTTTTTTTAGCCATAACATTTGATAGAATTAAGATATTACACTCTGATTTGTTTCATTCCATTCTTCATGGAATTCTGCATCGAATGATATATAACATGACAGTATTATTCCTAAAAACCGCAATTTTAACAAACCAATTCTTAACACAAGTTGTATTTTCATTTCCTGTTTTTTTGGCCATAACGTTTGATAGATAAAGATGCTGTACTCCAGTTTGTTTCATTGCATTACACATTAAATTCCGCATTGAATGGTATATAACTTGATTGTATTATTCATACATACCAATGTTTTCAAAATTTTGGCTACTAGTATTCAGCTCAATTTGTTGCCCCCCTAAAGCTTGTTGCCTGGTACAATTGCACCTCCCTGCACTTCTTTAGCTACATCCCTGGAGACAGGTTAAGTGCCCAATCAGCCCAATCCTATGCATGTCTACTCAGACATAATTCCCATTATAGTCAATGTGGCTTACTCATTGATCAGAAGAAACCTGATCCTGTGCTGGAACCCAATTTATCCACACATGCACACAAACACAGCCTCCCTAAAATGATTTAGATGCTCTTCCCTTGGCACCACATGGACACTGAGAAACATTCAGAGATTGCTTTACCCCCCCCCCCCCACTTCCCAGTTGTGTAGTTCAAGGGTCTACAGGGCTTCCTGATGCATAGTTAAGTCTCTCTAAAATCTTTCAACTATAGGACATTGCAGAAAATTGGCATCTAGACTCACACTAGAATGGAAAGTGTCCTGTGTGTACCAAAACATTCTTCTGCAGCAGCTGTAGTCCTGCCGCTGTGTCCCTGAGCTCCTATACACTCCTTCATGGTAAGTGGATTCACAAGCTAAAGAGCTACTGTGGCAGGCCAGTTTCTTCCCAGATTTCATCCTCATCCTCACTGTCAGTGAGTTCAGGTGAGATCAGAAAATGTAAGAACCCAGGAAATTTCTGGGGGCCCTCCTTTGGCTTCTGCAAGCTTTGACTCTGTGCCCAGGCCCTTTTTGACTCTGTGCCCAGGTACAATTCCCCCCCCCCGCACTTCCTCTCCTGGACCCTTGTGCTGGGAGAAGAGTATCAGCAGCCTCCTTACCTCTCTTGCCCTCTGTGAACAGGCTTCCTCAAAGCAGACTCGGATGAGGAGGGCAGGAGAGGCAACAATAGAACACTTTGAATTTTCAGGGGTCTGCCAATTGGATCCTGGAGCCCTAGGGGCCCAGCCTAGCCAATCCCTTATGCCCGCCCTGCCTAGGTTGCTGTTCTGTTTATGTTAAAATGGGAAGACTTGCTTGGTACGTGCATACAATGAAGTACAGTCAAGCCTCTTCATATGCAACCTCACTATCTGCAATCTCGCTTATCTGCAAGAGGCAGATTTGCTACTTTCCTCATTATCTGGGCCTCTGTCCTCATTATCTACTATGCAGAGACCTTCCAGAGGCTGCAGGGACCTTCAGAATGGCACCAGCAACAAGCACTGATCCCTTTAAAATAGCTGGCAGAAGCATCCGCCGACCATATTTAAAAGGGGTCCATGCTGGTTATAGGTGCCATTCTGAAGATCCCTGCACCTTCTGGAAGTTACTTCTGGAAGTTACTGGAAGAATTGCTGGCTTAGGGAACAACCTTCCGAGCCCATTTGCATCAGAATGAATGGTGGTTGTGCAGGAACATTTCTGGTGCACTGCACTGTTAACCTTTTTATAGCCATGCCATGGCTCATCCACCACTGCTCTGACCTGCAGTTATGCTCAACCCTCAGTCAATTTTGTTAGTGAAAGAACGTTGAGTCTTCTGCATATTTCAGCAAATTGCTGTTGATACCCTTTTCCAACTCATTAGTATATTAATACCTTTGATTTGGTAGACACCCCCCATGGGTATCTCATTATTAACCTCTCTCACCCCTGAGTCATCTTCCTGCTACAATTTGTTTCCTGTTTATTATGTTTTTAATCTGTAGCAAATCTTTGCCCTTTACTCTGGAACTATTTATTTCTCCCTCATTATCCTCTCCCACAATTTTTTTCTTTTAAAATCAGAATAAATTACTGAACACATCTTTTTTTCCCCCCTCTGCAGTGCAACAAGTCAAAGGCCTGATTGCCCAATTGCTTGTGGGCAAATTTCATCTTGCACGGAAATGTGTATAATGAAGCCCTGATAGACTTTTTGTAATGGAAGAACAGTCCTGGGAGGCTGTGATGCTGAGTGAAGGACCAGAAACGAGGAAGAGGATGCTTAAGCCTTTTCCTACTAGCCAGTTCTTGGCTCAAATTCATCTGTGGCTATTTTTCACCAGGCAAAATGCAAGACACTGGACCATTTGGGAGAAAAGTCACTTGAAAGCAATTTTGAGTGAAAAAGTGACCAGCAGAAAAAGAGTCAATGACCACTTCTGTCGCAACACTGCTTCTTTGTTCCATCTAGCAGCTGATTAATGATGCTATGTACACCAAAGTTGTGACCATACTCCTGCTGCATTGACACAACTTTTAAGTAATTGCCATCATATCCCTGCCTAGCCCATTCAGCATAACGCAGGAGAAGGAAACAAGAGCCATGGGTTGTGCAATCCTAACCTGCGCCAGAACAGCACAGGCTGGCAGGCCTGCGTTGTATCCAACGCAGGTTGGGACTGCGCAGGAGCCTCCACGGTTCAAATGCCGGTTCAAATCCCCAGTGCGGTCAGGAAAAAGACAAATTTATAAAAATAAAAAGGGAGGAAGGGTGCATCAGGCAGGAATCATGATGCAATGCAAAACTAATTTAAATGCATGGGGTACCTCCAGAAATCCCCTAAAAAAAACAAAAGACAAAGGGGAAAATTGTGCCACTTGGGTAAGACGCTGAGAGCGCAATCCTAACCTGGGGTAGGCCGACACAGTTAGGCCAGCAAAGTTTGGCTGGCACAAGGGATACCGTAAAATGCATTTGGATGATTCTCGGCATCAGGGAGGATGGTGCACATCTGTGTGCTGGCCTCTGACTCCAAGAGTGGTCCAAACATACTTTACGGTGTACCTTGGGCCAGCCAAACTTTGCTGACTTAACTGTGCCAGCCTAACTCTAAGTTAGGATTGCTCTCCTTCCCTCCACTGTTGGGGTTTAGAGTGGAACGCTGGAAAAAATGACTGTTGCATCTCATGTGACAATATTGCAGCCTCGTAGAGCTAAGGAACTCCAGATGAAAGTTTGCTCAACAATGGCAATAGTTGTCTGGCCTGCGCACTCTCTTCTCTGGTTGACAAGGCGTTGTGAGGGAGTTCCAAGCAGGATGAGGTGTGTGCGTGTGTGTTTTTCCACAAGGTTCCTTGAGAAGGATCCCACCATTCTCTTCAGAAGGAAGTGGAGACTTAAGCAAGGTGACAAGGAGCAGAAAATATAACTGTGAAAACAACAGAGTAGCCACAAAAGGACACAACAGATTAATATTCGTGGCACGTGGGCACATCTGTCATCCAGCAGTATCCTACAGTTCTGGCTTTCTGTGCAAGCATTTCGCAAGTATCTCATTATTTCCTATTTTAGTTTTAAATCTCTGGGGAGCTCATTTGTGTCCTCCTCACCATCTTCCCTTTAATAATATTTCAGGGTTTTAATTCATACCTTATGCTTTTCACCATGCCTTTGTATAGTAATGCTCATCGTTTCCGTACAGCTGACTCATCAATCTAGCCTTCTGTGCTGCTGTGAGGACTGCAACAATAGATAAGTCGACTTTATTTACTTTATTACATGCTATATGCATAGTAATTTCAATTCAATTCCATGCACATAAATGCAAAAGAATAAAACCCATCAAAATCCAATCCGATACCAGAGCAAATCCCTCGCCAAGGACCATGAATTAAGATAGTGCAGAACAGGATCAATTACCCAACTGGCATTCAAGTGCATGAATGATAAAACTGTTGCAATTTGGCAAAATGGCTCTGATTTTGAGGAATCCATTTATGGAATCCAGGTTAGGATTGTGCTCTCAGAGTTTGACATTTTCCTTCACTGTTGGGGGTTAGAGTGGAAAAATTTGTTGTTCTCTGAAAAAAAAACCCAAAAAAACCAGACTTTGCAGAAATTCACCAGTATTCCTTCAGCAGTTGGGGGTAGCTATCCTGTAACATTATTTCTATTATATAGAAGAATAAAAAAATATGAAACACCCTTTATGCCCTCTTCTCTGAAAACTCAGTGTTATTGGTTGGAATTTAAGGATGAATTTTCCTCAAAGTGAGCTCATTTACATCAGTTAGACCATTTTCATAGGCATGTTGATATGAGAAATCAAGTCATACCAAGTCACAAGGAAAAAACCCTAGTATTAGCCAGCGGTGGGCACTCGAGTTGTCATGACCCGACTCAAGTCGCAAAAAACACTGGGTTTTTTGCCACTTGTATTAACTCAAGTCACAGACATCCTTGACTTGACCCGACTTGAGTCTTGGGGCCAGAGACTTGGAAAAGAGTCATGACTTGAATTTGATTCAAGTCATGACTCTCTTGAGAGAGAGAGAGAGAGAGAGAGAGAGAGAGAGAGAGAGAGAGAGAGAGAGAGAGAGAGAGAGAGAGAGAGAGTATTTGCTTACCTTTTTTCTGTTGTTTATGCATTGCCCCAAAAGACCTCATGGGTGATCCAGAAGCTATCTTTCAGACTGATGGCAACAGTAGACGTGGTAGGAGGAGGGTAAGTAGTTTCAGGGAGAGGGGATGGGGGTTGAGGGGAGGAAGAAGGCTTAAGGGTTGTTGTTGTTGTTTTGCTCAAGGACTTGAATTGTTTCTCGAATAGAATTAGGATTTGAGTCAAAGTTACTCAAAAATTTCCACAAGTTGAGTTGCAACTGCACACTCTATGACTTGCAAATTGAACTGAGTCGTGGGGTTGCTGACTTATAACTTGGGCTCAGTGACTGGATCACACCCCTGCTATTAGCCAGAAAGAATACATCACTTTGTATGTAAATATTATTATTATTATTATTATTATTTATTGAATTTTTACCCCGCCTTTCCGCCCGAAGGCACTCAAGGCGGCATTACAAAAAACAGGTTAAAACAAATAAAAACAACAGAATTAAAAACAGTAATTAAAAACAATATAAAAATACAATATAAATATCTGTTTTTAAAATCTCTAAAAAATCTTTGGTGGTGGTCATTCTGAATCCAGAGAAATTGGGCCATAACCTAGAAAGAGTTAATTAATAAAAGGAGGGAACCCTTGCAAGAGGCACTTTTCCAAGTGGTGTTCCTCTTATATTTAGCAAGGGAAGTGTAACTGTCCCTCTACACCCCTGTGCAATGTCTTTTCTAGTGGCTGTTGCTGGTGGTGTTCTGCATTTTTTTAAGGTTTTAAGATCATGAGCCCTTTTGGGACAGGTTGCCATTTAAGAACTTTTTGTTGAAAAGTGGTATATAAATACTGTTTGATTGATTGATTTGTTCCTTTGAAATTATGAAATACAATTGTCTGAGCTAGACCTCATCTGTTGTATTAAACAGATTCTTAGCAAACTCACCAACATGCTCATTTACTTGAATCCAATTACTGAAAAAAGATCCAAATGGACTCTCATTTTAATTGGTAGAATTGTAGAACTTGAACAATTGCTATTCTCATTTCTGGAACCAGGGATTGTATAGGATTGCAGCCTTAATTGTTTAGACAACATATAGAAAACTACATACTATTTAGAGGTTGGAGGCAAGGGGAGGAATGCGCAGTCCAAAGAGTGAGGCACCAAAAGGTCTCATTCACAATGAATTTACAAACTCACACTGACAAGGAGAGCAAAACTACATGCAGCCCTACCCTTATCAGCATGTCAGGATGCAAGGAGAGCCCAGACTTCTGAACTTTTCAATGGTGCTTACTCCCAGGAGTATACTCCCATCCTGAGCCATCTGGTCACACCGCCCGCCCCCCGCCCCCTGCCCCCAAACTTGCAACCCACATTAGTGTCTCTGCATGGTCTGGTATATCAATTGGGCAGTTGCCTGCCATCTCTGATTTTTAAAACATAATGATTTTACACATAGATTATCATTCCATTTTCCCAATTTGTTTTGGTTCTTTAAATCACTGCTTTAGGTGTAAGCAGCACCATGATTTCTAGACCTCTTCTGTAGTCATGGACTGGGATGAATCCCAGAGAAATGAGATCGCCAGTAAGTTAAGATCACTAGTAAGATCGCTAGTCACCCCAGCAGTGTCTTTCTCATGGCTGTTGCTGGTGGTGTTCTTCATTCTTTTAGATTGTGAGCCCTTTAGGGACATGGAGCCATTTCACTTTAATGTTATTATTTACCTGTAAACCGCTTTGTGAACTTTGTGTTGAAAAGCGGTATATAAATACTAGTGATTGATTGATTGATTGATTGATTGATTGATTGATTGATTGATTGATTGATTGATTGATTAAGAATCCTTCTGGCTATGATGGCATCAATATCCAGTTTCCACAGCTGTGTTGAAACTGGTTTGATGACACCATTGTTCCCACTTTTACACCATCACTGGCAACAAAGATTTCAGTTATAATCTTTTGTTCTTGCTTTATTTTTATCCTTCCCTTTCTTGTGACTGAAATTAGTAACCATGTATTGTTCTGAATGCTGTCGATTCCATAGTTGCTACCACTGTCATGGGTTCTGCTTATATAAACATTGTGAAATGGTGACATGATATCATGGCATACAGCATGACATACAAACACAACCTAGTGACATCATTGCAGGATGGCAATATGGCATAGAGCATTTTTTGAAAACTGCTGACATTTTCATTAGAAAACAAAGAAAAAAACAATAGGAAAAAATGATGCCAATTTCAGTTAAGAAGCTAAAATGAACAGCTAGCCACAGAGATCAATATTTTGCAATTTACCCAGCATATAAACCATGATACATGGTAAACCGCATCAGATCATTACCATGGCAAAACATTATTTTAGTCCTAGGAATCTAAAGGCAACACAAGGGCAATGTTTTCAGAATGACTTATGATAACCTTGATGTCTGTTTTGAGATGTAGGGATAAATATTTAATTGATGTACATGAAACAAGTAAAGAACATGTTCCGTGATGGCATTAAATGTCCAATATAATAAAATATTTTGGTCTCAATGTACATTTTTTTTATAAATCTCATTGTAACTAAATGTTTGAATCTGTTTGTTTTTATTTAATTTTTCCCTTCAAATTATTTCTTGAAGCCAATAAAATTAATGTGCGAAAGGCAATTTCAGAATTGCAGCCACTACTTTCTAATAAATATAGACGGCATGATTATTATGGCTTAATTCAAATCTAGCATGAGGGCCTTTGTATCTTTTTGTTTTCTTTTGATTACTTTTGAAGCATCCTGAAATGTGAACCTTCAATTCCCTTGATCAAATTTGAAAGAGCTGTGAAATGCATCATTCCCCAGAATGTTTACAGCGTTACAATAAAACTGCTTGCAAGTAGTCTCATCCATCATCACTCAACAATGTTGTTAATCCTGAAATGCTATAAATATCCCAAATGCAATATGCATGCGTCCATTGACCATATGCTAGAAATGCTACCATTGTCCTGTCACGCAAATCAAACTTTTTATAGCCTCCGTTTATTTTCAAAATAAACACAAACTATGTAGAATGGCAGCAAATATTTTTGAAAACATAACCAGAATTTGCTCTCCCCCTCCTCTTTGCACACTCCACCCTCGCTCACAGTTACAAAAGCGTAGATGCTATTTTGGGGAAAGAACATATATCTATGGCCAGGATCCAAAAAGCTGTACAAGGACTTGGATATGCCCACTGGAATCCTGTTCTCCTCTAATTAGAAGACAACCCCATGCCGTGTGTCACAGTTTGATTGTGAAACTTTTACTTTATTTAAGTTCATACAGGCATCAGGGCTGTAGACAATCTTCCTTGTTGGGGGGTAGTCACATGTGTTGATGGGTCCATGGCCAGTCTGCTAATAAAGCATAGTGAAGTGGCTGCTAGGAGTGCCTATCCCGTTCCTGCCTTCTCCATGGGCCATGACCATCACCACCCTCTGCCTTGTCAAACCACCTCTGCCCATTACTTCTGTAACTTCCCTCCTCTTCTTGTTTCTGAAAAAACATAGAGGAGAGCAGAAGAGAAGTGCATGAAGGAGATGAGAGTGGCAGCCTAGAACATTTCCTACTCCCCTTGCCTAAAACAGGAAGAGGAGGAGCTAGATTTTTAAAAGCCCAGTTTCCCAAAAAGCGGGGGAGAAACAGTGCTCTGGCTGGGGTGCTGAACCTACTGGCCCCACTCAAGCTAAATCCTGCCATGCTACTGTTTCACCTGCTTGCACAGGTCTCTCAATCCAGGCTACAACACATTTTCCTAGTGATTCATCCTTGCAAAATACATCTGGATATTCAGTGACAGGCACAGCAGAATAGTGTGAGATAGACTTTACAATCACACCACAGGCAGAATTTTCAGCTCCTCTCAGACGCAGTATCCCTATGTAATGTTCATTTGCAAGTCGCTGAGCAGTAAACTAAGTGATGAGATCTTCATGTGATGAACATGGGCTGGATTTGACTCAGGTATTATTTGCATCTCTCTCTCTCTCTCTCTCTCTCTCTCAGCAGCCTTTCAATAAACCCTGGTGCCAGTAAATCAGTGCAGGGTGTGGGTGGGTGGAAAGGGGCAAGGAATGGGCAGAATGGGGAAGTTTCTGGGCAAGGAGAACAGCATATGGCTGGGAAGGGGGTAGGATATTGGCGGCACTGGTGCTGCCAGTATCCTATCCCCCTTCCCAGTCTTGATCTGCCTTCCAGGGTCCACTCAAACTTGTGCCAGCAAAAGAGCTGGCACAGTTCCAAACAGACCCATTTAGGCAGTGCAGGCTGAGCCCTGGTCAAGAAAACAAATGTTCCCTTGCCCACAGGAGACCTCTGGGGTTGCCCCGTCCACTCTGGTGGTGTGCCTGCATTAGTGGTTGTGTGTGTATTTGTGTCATAGGATTGAGCTGTGAGCCTCCCAAGCTAACCTTGTCTACTCTCAGTGAGACTACTGAGTCCCTACCCTGAAAATCTTCTGTTTCAGTTTCTTTTCAATTACAGCAACTCACATCTCACTTTGCAAAGTACAGGCATGCCCCGGTATCCGCTGGGATTCCGTTCCAGACCGCACAGTGGATACCTGAAAGCATGGATACTTTTTAAGGTTATGGGAACATCAGTGGTTTTGCTGTAATAAGGTTTAAAAAGATTTGTTTAATGTTCCTCTATCTTTTTAATAGACTTCCTAGGCCATGGTATCCGTGGATAACTGAAACCATGGATACTGAATCAGTGGATACCAGGGCACACTTGTACTTAAGATGGCATGCTAGATTTTAACTTGATGCTATTCCTTGAAGGATGGGGCTATATCCATTAAGTCGAGTCAGGCCATTCTAAACAGAAACACAGGAACATGCCTATGAGTCTGCTATCAGAAACAGCCTTTGAAAAAAAAAGAAACCAACATGCTGAATCATTCAGAGACTTCCTTCAGTCAAATCCAATAAAAGACAACATGGTAAGAACGTCTTCTTCTGAAATAACGGTAACAAACAAGGTGAGGCAGAGATGTTACAGCACCAGCAAATTGCCCCACATATTTCTTTCCTCTACCTAAATTTTTTTAGTGATGTTCTTTTATGACTGCAACAATTTGCTATTGAGCCTCACAAGGATTTCATGTATCTACAGCCTGAAAAAAATGGAAATAAATCATTCTCTAAAAATGGCAAAAGTCTTAAGTCTAGCTTATCAAAGAGTGCATTACCATGCGATGCTTCAATTAGAAATGTATGTGTGCTTCCTGGCCCACCTTTCCCATTGCTGCGAATTCCAACCTTGCTCTTTTTTGCCGTGAAAATAGATTTCCTCTCTTGTACAGAAATGATGTATCCTTAAGTTTATCTGAGTTTCCCAGGCTGAATTACCAGCTGCCTAAATGTTCTAGGTTTCCACTCCTCAGGGACTACCATACAATCTTGATTTTTTTTCTCCCTTTCTGAAATGGGTTTTAACTTTTTCACATTTCAAATAAAAAGCAAAGATAGGACAAAACCTATTATAAAGCATGATGAGACCACAGACATATGTTCCTTTTGGCAAAGCACAAAATGTTATTATGCTGTAGTGGCATTTGAATTATGGCAACAGGTCATTTAAGAATCATGCTGCTAATTAAATGTTGCTTCACTTCAGTCAAGGCATAGAGCTGGAAGCAGTAAGGCTTCTTAGGTATTTCGATATTCTGAGCTTAAACGGCATCCATTTCTGTATAGATAATTATAAAATCAGCCTATTGTTACAATATCACTGGGGAAATTACGTTAACAAAAACCTTTCAAGCCTGGCCTCATAATGAGGCAAACTGAGGTGGTTGCCTCAGGTGCCAGATTATCAAGCAGTGGGTGTCATAGGTGTGAATTGTGGATAGGGAGGCAAGTGGAAGAAGGCAGCAGTGTCATGAAAAACTCACATTGGCAAAAAAAAAAAAACACTCAAGCACCTTTGCCTCCTTTTTCTCCTTCATCCAGAGACTTCCTCAATAATGCAGGGAACTCTGGAAGTGCTACTCACTGAGAGGGGGAGGAGCCATACCCAAGACACCCAACAGCAGCTTGGCTTCTCTTCCCGCTCCTTGGCAAATGTGGGTGGAGGGGAGAATGTGGCAATTCAATCTTGGTATATGGCAGGTGAATACTACATTTCAGGTTCTTCTAATTTAGACTTCAAAAATATCTGAAACAGCCATCTTTCTTTAAAATATCAATTGTAGAGAGAATCTGAGATTTGAAGCAGAACTGGGGATCCAACAAATGAGGGAAATGTTTATGAATAGCTGTACAATTCAAAGAGCTCAGCGAGGGTGGGAACATGGTACTTGAGTTGCGTTGCGAGCCTACATCCCTTGCAACTTGACTCATGCATTTAATTGCTGACCTGAGTTAGAGCCTTTGTTTAGCAGGTAGCATGGGACAGGCCAGGGCATGAACCAAAAGGGAGGGGGAGGGATGGACTGAGCAGGGACAGTAGCGGTAAGCATGGTATTAGTAATATTACCATAAATAGTAAAAATGGTAATAGTGGTAAGGTCATGGGGCAGCAGCTGGGATGCTTATGTTATGAGTTCAACCCAATCCACTGCAGCTCTACTCAGAAGTCAACTGATCATTCAATGAGGCTTGATCATTGTGCTGATCATTGTGCTGATCATTCAATGAGGCTTCCTCCTCCCAGAGGAGACTGCATGATTACTAAGAACCGCCTCCTGGCTTTCCCGCCTCCTCCTTTCCCCGCTCCCTGGGTTTCTCCAGCCAATCCTAAAGCAAGAACCCCTTGGGCTGATCCTTCTTCCTCATCCAAAGGAAAAAAACTAGACCGCCTATCCTTCCATCAATGATCATCAGCTCCTTCAGAGCTGGGCAAGAGGGCCTGCTCCCGCCTCCCTCCCCCACCTCCTACTTAATGCAGTTGAAAAACATTAACCCTTCCCTGCAACCTGGCTGGAACTGCTGGCTTCCAGATGGCCTCACAAGGTCTTTCATTCTGCAGAAAAAAATAAGCAAGCACACCCAGACTCATGGGTTTTCTGACTCAAGTCATGCCCAAGTCCTTGACTTGGTACACAAGTCAGCAAAATCACATTGTTGCGACTCTGACTCTAGTCCCGAGACTCACGTCCCCATCCCTGAAGCTCAGTCTATGTTAGTGAACTGTGACGTATATGCAAGCATCAGACTTATACAGAACTGTTCCACAGGCATAAAACCCAGATGCACTCTCATTCTGCTTGACGAAACGTTCCATAGAACTCCACAAGTTGGGTCTTTTTCCTGACCAAGGAAATACCATTCTGTATTTAGAAAACAAACCTTGCCTATCTGTGCTTTTTCAAAAGAAGCAACAGCTAGGCACAGGGAAGTGGTTCAAAAAGACCTTGAAGCCTTGTGCAGATGACATGAAGGAAAGACCCACAGTATCCTCCTTGGTAGACTACCCCCCCTTGGTAGACTGCCCCCCTTGTCTGTGTTTGTCTGCCTAGCAGCATGGCAATAGTAGGATTCCCCTGTATTTATAGATAACTTCTATGCGATGCACAGAATCCTCCAGAGTGAAGAAAAATAGGCAAAGTGCAGCCCTCATGCTAACTAAAAGCCTGCTTCCCAGGAACAAAGCTCTCTTCAGTAGAAATGCGTCAAGCGCTTGAACAGTCCTTTGCTTGCTTCTTTATCGAAAACACATTTGCAATATTAATCTGCATAAATAATTGAAGAAGCACTCACCACCTCCATACCGAAAGAGCAACAGCTCAGAAATGATAAGGTCAAACGCTCCGAGATCAAGATTCTCTCTCTAAAAGCTACCAGCAGGCCTCACAATGGGTACATTTTGGGCAAGTGAAGGCACAATGCATTCTATTTTTGCCTGCTCCCGGATGTCAACATGCATCAGATTTTTTTTTCTCAATAGCTTCTATTCTATAGCCCCTAAAGAGGTCAAGGCTTGTTTGCTTCTCAAATACAAAGGAAAAGAAAAAACGACCAGTTCAGGTGAGTGTCACTTGGCCTTTCCTGAAGCATTGTCTCCGCAGACAATCTGGTCTCTTGTGTTTTGAAACTCCTACCTTGAGTGGAAAGAGAGTGCTATCCTAGTTAGCAAAGCACAGGAGATGAGGAGATTTATTATCTACTAGTTCAAGGATGTTCATGGGGACATCGAGTGTTGGGAGAAAGGAAATACTTTTTTACCCAGCCAGGAATTAATCTGTGGAATTCCTTGCCACAGGAGGTGGTGATGGCATCTGGCCTAGGTGCCTTTTAAAGGGGATTGGACAGATTTCTGGTGGAAAAGTCCAACATAGGCTACAGGCCCTGATGGATGGTGCAATCTCCCTATGTTAGAAGTAGGCTGCCTTGTAATGCCTGGTGTAGGGGAGTGGCAATGGGATGCAGACATCTTATTGTCTCATGTACTCCCTAAAGAAACTGGTGGGCCACTGTGAGATACAGGAAGCTGGACTAGATAGGCCATTGGCCTGATCCAGCAGGATCAGGTCTTCTTATGTTCTTATGACTGTACATAGGGGAAAAAAGGGAAGGGTGTGTAAACTAACCATGGCATGTCAATGAACACATGAATTATTAATTAAATATATGCTGCTTTTTCAACACATGTTCACAAAACAATTACTCCAAATGTAAAAATAAAAGGTCTGTATAAAGGGGAAAAGCAGCAACCAAACTAATAACCTAAGCATACAACAGAAATAGAACATACCAGTGGTAAAAAGTAATTAATGGTCCTCTGGAATAAAAATGTCTTGAAGACCCCTTTAATACCAGCCCCAGGAGGGAGAGGGAGAGAGAGAGAGAGAGAGAGAGAGAGAGAGAGAGAGAGAGAGAGAGAGAGAGTGCACATGCGCGTGCGCACTGATCAGAGAGCTGGGCTAGATGACCTTTAAGGCAATTTTGAACACTGACATTCTATAATGACTTCATGTGTTGTTGGATATGTGACCACACAAATACGCACTGGTGGTTTGAATGACTATGATTACGTTCATTCAGATGAGCTGCTTCTAGAATTCAGCAAAAAAAAAAATGTTTCATATGTGTGTTGGAATGATGTTAGCATTAATTGCAAATAAAATACTTGGAGCCTCTCCACAGTTTAGGATTGCGGAATGATGAATGTGCCTGTTGTTCTAGGTCATTATGTGCCCAGGTAATTTTGTTGCCTTGTGCTTGTCACTTTACACAGGGAAAAAAAAATAAAATAAGATAAATTGCATAGAAATGAATAGACATAATTGGCACAACAGGCTTTTAGACTCTTGAATTTGCAACATTAACCTATAATGATTTGCAACAGATGCAAACAGGAGCTGTTGATCATGTTTCTGCATCTAGTGCGCTATCAAATGTGCTTTTCAGCCCAGCATCCTTCCCACATAATGCAAATGCTCCATGACGAACGCTAATGTGTCTTGAAACTCTAGATCTATTGTACAATAAAATCCCCTGTTCTTAAACCCCCCAAAATTGCAAATACAACCAATCATCTTCAAACCATTCTTCCAGTCTATTTTCTGTTACAATGACTGTACTTGCCTATTGGTTAGGGGATCAGACTGAATGCTAGTAATTTGGTATTCTCAGGAGTTGACTGCCAAACAATCTCTTGTAAGTGAACAATACTGCCGAGTGAGTGATTCCAAATCACTGACAGGTAAAACAAGGCGTTTGCTGAAAAGCAACAGCATCGTAAAGAAAGCATTCGGCACCAATACAATTATTGCATTCAAATGCATTTGGATCTCACCAGCTTGAATGTAAAACAGGTGTTCAGCACACTGACAGGTATTTGGAGTGCTTATTATTCTGGATGTAGTGGGTGTCACAGTTAAAAGAATAGCTTTTTTCATATCTTATTAGACTCTGTATGAAGACGTAGCTTTGCTTCTTTACTAATCCGTGCCCAAATTTACAATAACGAAACCTAGACATAAAAACAAAAAAACAAAAAACCATAGTTACCTATCTGATGCTGCAATACTAGACATGCTTAACCATGAGTAACAACCCAGTCCTAAGCTGTCTGGCCCCCATAGGAGCAGAGGGACCAAAACAGCTACCACTGCATCTTATGGGTGTTGCAGCAGCCATAGGAGGCTCCTTGGGGGATGGGAACCAACAACCCCTTCCCCCAAGTAAGGTTGCTGGCCTGGCAATGGGTGTCCTCAAGTCTGTGCCAATTATGCGGGTGCAGACTTAAGCACGGCCCAACACAGAGGTTAGGATTCATTGGTGGAAGACATTGCAGGCCCCACCCCCACCGAGCCCACTCCACCCCTCCTCCTGTCCAGTTTCACCCTTCCCAGGTACATCACCTGGTCTTATCAGCAGCTGACTGCTGTCAGTTGTGGAACCAGCAGTGTCCCGGCAGTTGATAGCACATGGCAATTGCCTGTCACCATCAGAGCAAGCCAACTCTTGTGGCCCTGCTCAGGCTGCTCTGCAAGGTCTTGGGCTTGTGCGTGCCACAGACTTCCTAGAGCCATTTCTAATGTGTGGGGAACATTTTGTTGAAGCATCTATTACAGATGTTTTAATCAGTGGCATAACTATAGTGGTTTGGTTGGTGCAGGCTGCACCAGGTGCAAGCCTCAGCGAAGGTGGTGGTGAAACCACATGCCCGAGCCCCTATTTGGTGCTCTTCATCCCTCTCTGGACCCAGCAGCCTTGCGATCTTGCCAGCAAGGTGATTGTGCCTAGAGAGGGCTGAAGATCAACATTAAAAGCAATGCGGTAGGGTGGAAGGTCAGGGGCAACGTGATTATGTCATTTCATCACTCCTGAACTTCTGGAACACCAAGAAAATTGCTGTATCAGGGACAATGCATGCTCGGGTCACCTCTGGTTTTAATTATAACTGCCAGACCTTCTCACCAGTTTGGAAAATGCTGAATTAAGGATATGTTCAGTATGAATGAGTCTGGTCAGTACAGGAGCCCACCTAGGAATTCTCTCCATACCTTTAAGTTCCACGGTGGAATACAAATGAAATAAATAGGAATGGCAATAAACACCTTCCTATATGTGATGTCACATATTTCAAAATAACAAATTGCCCATGTTGAGTGTAACACAAATTTGGTTCTTCTACAATTCTTTGTGGAAGGTAATACAGCCCACACAGGAATTGTTGGAAGCACATCTTATTCAATGTGGAACATTTTGTAAACCATGCCATTCAAAAGCTCACCTTGGAATTTGCATTGCAGTTTTGAAATTCCCTTGCATAACTGGTGAATTTATGCGGATAGTCACTTTCTGAAAACAAGGACATGTGTAATCAGCCCTAAACAAGAGTCATGTCACTGTATTGATTTCACACCGCTAACATTTTGTATCTTCGACCACGTTCCCCCTCTATTTGAATGCCATGCGATGCTTTGTACAGTTTATTAATTTGTATCTGACTTATCCACTAATTTGGTATCCATGGTTTCAGTCAGAGGCAGATCTAAGGGAGGGCAAAGCTCTAAGTTTTGCAAGAAGCCTTACCTTGCAGTGGAAATCACTCCTCTTCTGCACTGTTTTAGCCAATCCTCACAGGGAAAAGCAACATCTTGGTGTTGCTTACTGGCTACAGCAGCAAGGGAGAGGAGGGATTTACATGACAGGGTAAGGCTCCTTGCAAAACTTAGAGCTTTGCCCTCCTATAGATCCGCCTCTGGTTTCAGTTATCCAAGGTTACCAGGGCTACTGAGACGCCTATTAAAAAGTTAAAAGGTAAAGTTTTCTCCACAACCGAATAGTCTAGTCATGACTGTAGGGGCGGTGCTCATCTCCATTTCTAAGCCAAAGAGTTGGCGTTTGTCCGAGGACAAGTTTTTGTGGTCATGTGGCCAGCATGACTATGCACCAAGGCCGTTACCTTCCCACCGAAGTGGTACCTATTTATCTACTCTCTTGCAGTTTGTACCCATTGGACCTAGTTCTACTGTCAAAGGCAGATGAGAACAGATTTGTCCCTTCTTCCTTATGACAGCCCTTCAGATATTTGAAGAGTGCTATCATATCCCCTCTCAGTCTTCTCTTCTCCAAGCTAAACATACCAAGTTCCCTCAACCTTTCCTCATTGGACTTGTTTTCCAACCCCCTGATCATCTTCGTTGCTCTTCTCTGAACCGGCTCCAATTTGGCTGCATCTTTCTTGAGCTGAGGTGCCCAGAATTGAACACAGTACTCCAGGTGAGGTCACACCAATGTGGAGTATAGTGGAATGACAATTTCTTGTGATTTGGATGCTATGGTTCTATTAATGCAGGCTAAAATTGCATTAGCCTTCTTTGCAGCTGTATCACACTGCTGACTCATGTTCATCTTGTGATCCACTGCAACTCCAAGATCCCTCTCGCATGTTAATCAATAGTATTAATCAATAGAATTTATATACCACTTTTCAACATAAAGTTCACAAAGCAGTTTACTGGCAAATAGTAATAATAATAAAATTAAATGGCTTCCTGTCCCCAAAGGGCTCACTATCTAAAAATCTGTTGTGCTGCCAAGTCAGGTTTTCCCCATTCTATATCTGTGTCTTTGGTTATTTTTGCCCAAGTGTAGAACCTTGCATTTTTCCTTGTTGAACTTCATCTTATTCTTTTCAGCCCAGTATTTTAAAGTGTTGGGTTAGGCAGAGATTGCTAGGCAATGAGTTCCATGGGGTTGAGACTACAGTGGTAAAAACTCTCCACAACATTAAATGATCACTTCTTTGTGAGAAGGTGAAAGTGAATGCACACAATCCCCAGATATTAATGACAGCTTTTTTTTAATTGTTTTTATTAATTTTTAAGAAAAGAGATGGGATAGGGTTACAGAAAACAAAGGAATGGGTTAAACAAAGGTAAACACATTAGGTAAGTACCTTGCAATATATCATAATATCTTAAAAATATCATCAATCCAATTAAAAATATCATTTCTAAGGTTATCTATTTCATACTCAGTATATCCAAAATCTTCTTTACTTATAAATTATGAAATATCTTAATATCCAACGTTGAACTATGTAATCGGTACTAATCTTTTATTACTTTGCAATTCAACATTGCATATTTATCCAATCATAAAACATTTTCCAGTATTGTTTAATCTTACTGATCTTGCCCTCTCTTAATCTTTCTGTTAAAATGTCCATCTCTGCCACTTCATAAATTTTCCCTATTATTTGTTCCATATTTGGGGTTTCGTCATCTTTCCATTTCTGTGCAAATAGTAATCTAGCCGCAGTTGTTACATGAATAACAATATATTTCATATTTAAATCTTGAATTTCTGTTAAAATATTTAATAAAAATATTCCTGGTTTGAGTGGAATATTAAAATTTAATATTTCTTGCAGCATTTCTTGTATTCGCTGCCAAAATTTCTTAGCTTTCTGACAAGTCCACCACATGTGGTAATAGCTTCCTTCAGCTGCTCCACATTTCCAACATTTATTAGAAGTATTCTTATACATTTTTGAAATTTTTTGAGGAGTTATATGCCACCTATAAAACATCTTGTATATATTCTCTTTAAATGATGTTGCTTTAGTCATTTTAATATTCATTTTCCATACTTTTTCCCAATCTTCCAACAAAATATCATGTCCAACATTTTTAGCCCATTTAATCATTGCTTCTTTTATTACTTCATCTTCCATTCTCCTTTTTAGAAGAAATGTAAATATTCCTTTTATATATTTTTCTTTTTCTTCTAGAAAATATCTATCAAATTCCGTAATGTCCTGGTATATTCCTATTTTTCGATCTTCTTTCAACCTTGATCTTATTTGGTTTTCTGACCACCAATCGAAAAAAATATTTTTTCTTCTAATTGTTCCTTAGTTAATAAATTATTATCTTTATCTAAAATCTCTGCATATTTTCTATTTTGATCTTCTCTAAACCATTCTGGTTTTGAACCAATCTCTAAAGGTCTGATCTAGTTTGGGATTTTTGTAAATATTTTATATCTTATTTGTTACCATATCCATAAAAGAGCTCTTCTCAAACAATGTTGTTTAAAGTTGCTATAAAATTTTGCTTTATCATATATTAAAAATGTGTGTAAACCAATCTGTAAATCATATGTTTCTAATTTAATTGATCTGGTATTGATCTGGTAAATCATATGTTTCTAATTTAATTGATCTGTTGGTTGAGCCCATTCTCTTATCCAATTTAATGCTGCTGCTTGATAATACAAGAACCAATCTGGAAGTCCAAATGACAGCTTTTTAACCACTGAACCAATTTCAGGATTCATCAGGACCACTTTTCCAAACTGCAATAGCACCCAGAACCTTGCAGTAATATCCATTTTGGGGAAAAACCAGACATAGTCAAATAATCTCACAGCCACTTCCAAATCCTAGTCAGGGTCATAAGAACATATGAAGAGCCCAGGTTCAACAGACCAAGTACCATCTAATCAAACACTGTTTCCAAAAATAACCAGTGGAATGCTTCTGGGAAGCAATAAGCAATATGGTAATAGTCTGGCATACACAAATTTGCTAGTCGCAAATTTGCATATCCACAAGGAGCAAGATTGAGACATCTTGTGAGGTGAGACTTGCTTTTTGTGATACCGGATGTCTCTGGAAAGTCTCTGCTGGCTAGCAGCAACCTTCTGGAGGCAGCAGGGACATTTAAAATAGTGCCCATGATAAGTGTGAGGCTCTTTGAAGTGGATGGAGAAAGCTTCTGAGACTTTTCTCAGTCACTTCAAAGCGCTCTGCACTGGTTGCAGGCGCCATTTTGAATGTCTATATAAACTTGGATGAACTTCCTGAAGTCAGGAAGTTCCTGTGTGTAGCAGGGACTTTCAAAATGGCACCTGCAATCAGTGTGGGCCCTTTGAAGTACCCAAGGGAAGCCTCTTGGGCTTTTCCAATTCCACTATATGTTATATTATTTCTGAGATGTGGCAACCAGAACAGGATACAATTCTCCAGATGTGATCTTACCATTGATTTGTAACGGCTCCCTGCTGCCTTCAATATAGATCAATAATAATTATTCCATTTACAGATCAATCTGTGACATACACAAGTTATATTACTTTACATCCAGACTTATAGTCTCCTGTATTGAAACACTTGCAGTGATCATAAAATTATGCAGCTCATTGGTAATTCATCTCCTTTAAATTATATTTTGCTTCATTGAGTTGTCTGCTTTCCCCTTTTCTCTTACACTCAAATCAGTTTATTTTTGTCATGTTTAAATCTTGTTACCTGCTTTCTCTCATCCTATGACAGCATTGGAGGTTGCTTGCTAGGAAGTGAATTAAAGGTGTCCACTAAGACATTTCCTCAGCTAGGCCCACACCCTGTGTAATTTATGTAGCTATGTGCTATCCTGATATATCACTGCTATATAGGATAGACCAGCATTTCCAAAACTGTGGGTCGCAATCTGATTTTAACCTTTATGCCTGATACGTGGCAAATACATAGCCCAATTTAGACAATCTAAATTCAGTTGTCCAGTTTTAGATGCACGCCGCTGATTCATTATCATTCAGGTAGGAAAGATAGGAAAAATCCTGCCACTCCTAAACACAAGTTAACAGCATTATCTCTAATTGCCAATGGCATTGTTAAAAGGCAAAACACTTGGCCAAGGTTACATCCATAACTGTTTTGGGCTAGAGTTTACAAAAGTACATCCATTACACAGCTACGTGTGATTTTGAGTGATTACACTGGCTGACAGAGACAATATCCAGTAGCCAAGAAGGTGGCTGGCTGGCGAGAATAGAGCATCTGATGCTGTTCAGCGGTGCCTTTGGATAAAAAAAAAGTGCTCTCAAATGCAGATGGATGCTCTTGCCAGCCAGAAGATAAAGAAGAGTAATGTGCAGATATTTGACATAATGGGAGCAGCGCCTGTCTGAAATATTCACAGCATGGCTGCGCTCCAAGAAGCTTCAGGAAGAGCCAAGAAGAAAACAAACCTGTCCTAACACTCGCCTTCAGAAAAGGAAACTTAACAGCTTGAAGGGAAAAGGCAGTGGCTGCCATACAAAAGTAAATACAGGACATCAGATGTATCCATTTATGAGTTTACACCATCCACTGAAAGTCATATCATATTGAAGGAGCCTCCCAATAGGAGATCGCATGTCCTGGCTCATTATGATTAGTTTCCAAGTTAAACAAAGCATCAGCCACAGAATGTTTAAGCCAGCTATAGTAAATTACCTCTAGCCAATGATTAGAAGTACAGTGCAAATTATAGCCCTATTATCACATGCTCTTCTGTGCGCTGAATGAGCACATGCCACCTGGTCCTACCTTCAGCGCATCTGCTAGTCTGCTCTCTGACCAAGCAACAGCAGTTAAGGTTCAAGCACAGACACAAGTAGAGGGAACACAGCCAATGCATGAGAGGAGTATTATGTCACATGTTGCAAACAAAGCAAGTATTTCACTCCTGATGATTACATGTGCCAGAAGGATGAAAGAAGAACTGAGACATCTTGAGGAACTGTAGTCCATGCAATTCAGCCGGCCCTTGAATTGGGGCAATGTGAGGAAAAATTGTTGAAATGCTTCTGAAATTATCTGTCCCTACAGTTGTTCTTTGCAGCTTTGCAATTTTTCACCATTTCTCACAATTTGCTGAAAGGACAGAGCTGGAGAAAGGATCAAACACTGTGGGAGCAATCCTAACCTGGAGTTAGGCGGCACAGTTTGGCTGGCATAAGGGCCACCATAAAGCACATTTGGACCACTCTCGGAGTTAGGGGGGATGGAGCACGTCTGTGTGCTAGCCTCTCTGACTCCGAGAGTGGTCCAAACATACTTTACAGTGGCCTTTGTGCTGGACAACCTTTGCTTCCCTAACTGTGCTGGCCTAACTCCAGGTTAGGATTGCGCTCTGTCTCACAATCCCACCTGGATCTTTCCCTCCTCTACCACATCTGCTTTTTGTTAAGAAAAAAAAAAAAGCACAGTCAGTGTTAAGGACACCACTGAAAAACAGCATGAACAGAAAATGTGATTTGACCCTTACACTGAAAACTTCCATGATTTTGGCGATGTTCCAAGTTCCTCCCTTCTGTAAGGTGGCAGCACCTGGTACTGGTGTTTGGTGATTTCAAGACCCTTCTAGTATGCCAAGAAAATGAATTAACGTGGCCATGGCTCATATCTGAGTGCAGCAGTGGCACATATAGTGGAAGGAAATGCAGTTTCAGGGTGCAATCCTAAACTGGAGTTAGGCCAGCACAGTTAGCCCAGTAAAGTTTTATCGGCACAGGGGCCACCATAAAGCATGTTTTGACCACTCTCAGAGTCAGGGAGGATGGCACATATCTGTGTGCCGGCCCCTCTGACTCTGAGGGTGGTCAAAACATGCTTTATGGTGGCCCTTGTTCCGGCCAAACTTTGCTGGCCTAACTATGCCACCCTAACGACAGTTTAGCCATAATAATTTCCTATTGACGCTATCAAAAGCCGCTTGAAGATCCAGGAACGCCACGAAAAGTTTTGACTTTAATTTGACCACGTACTTATAAGCAAGGTGATACAGAATTAAGCCGTGGTCAAGGGTGGAATTACCTTTTTTAAATCCGATCTGTTCAGGCCCAAGGATGTTATTTTGATCAATCCATTGAGTTAATTTGTTCAGCAAAAATTTGGCGTATAATGATAACACCCAGGTGTTAAAAAATTTACTTTCTCTGAGCGATCGAAAGGCTTTAATGCAACTGGCACTTTATTTAGACAAGTTAGTTTTAGCTAACATAGCTCGTTGTAACCATGGTTAATTCTCGCCTTTGCTCTGGGTCATGTTTTTTATATGTAACTTTTTCTACATGATTGTTTTATATGCCAATAAAGGTTGAATGAATGAAAAAAAAAACTACAGTTTAGGATTGCGCCCTCAAGCAAGTGATTCAACATAAATGCTGATTTCAAGCATGAGCAACTTTGGCAATGGATTCCATTCCAAACTGGGATCTACTTCCCGTTGCAAACAGGGAACATAATTTGCAAATTTCAGCCCTTGTTGTGATTATCCCACAACATCATGACAAGAAGCTCCTGTGTAGCCCTACCTGATGTCAGGGGCTCCTTTTACTCCATCTTTTCTCCAGCCGCCACCCCTTTCCAAACGCCCACTGCCTTTTTACTGGCTTCAGAGCTGCAGCAGCTTCCTCTCTGCCTCTGCTTGTCAGCGACACCCTCTTTCTTCCCACTGACCTGAGTCAGCCACAAGTGCCAAATCCATTACAATTGGCGGTTGCACAGTGAGGTGTTGGGAGAGTGAGAATGAAAGAAGTATTTTCAGATAAGAATAATAGACCTGTCTGTCACGATCACTTGTCGAACACAAAATAAAATACAGCTCATGGAGCCTTTTGTTGTGTGTACGTATAGTGCATTTATAAATCTCTCTTTTAACTGAATGAGCTTGAGCAGTAAATTCTTCACCTCAGGGCAGTCATTACTACCTACTTTGCAGGGAGACAGAGGCAGTCATTTAAGGGCAACTTCAGGTATTATCTTTTTAGGCAGAGCTTAAATATCAGAGATCAGGAGGGCCAGTAGCAGTGATGTCATTCAGGGGGAACGGACCAGAACGGGTGTTCCGGATCCTAACGGGCTCCGTGGCTGGTTCCGGGTTCCCGACAAGTGCCAATCAAAAGTGAGTTCCTGTTCCTAAATCATTTGAATGACACCACTGGCCAGTAGCATACCAAGTCCTCCCTGGGTGCACGACCTAAGGCGGTGCCAGCATGCCTGTCCCTTTGAATAGTGGGTAGACCTTCCCCTGAGGAATCTTAGGCAGAGGCCAGGTGTAACCATTGCTGTAAGTTTTAGGTAGACCTAGACTCCCCTCGGGAAATCTCAAAGCGGAGTATAGGTCTACCCATGGCTTCAAGCAGCCAAAGGCAGGGTGGTGGGAGCAGTCCGCCCCGGGTACAAGTGGCGCTAGGTAGCACTGAGGAGGCCCCTTGGGAAGATGCTTTTCAGGGTTTCCTCTCTTAGGTGGTGTCAGTGTTAGAGAGGGCAGACAATGGATGCTGTTCTTAGCCACTGTTGCTTTTTCCTCACCTGCTAGCAGGCAAGTAATTGATGGTAGCAGGAGCAACATCTCCTTGTCTGTGAGCTGTGACAGATGAAGGGAAGAGTGTTACTTCACCACAAGCAGTGCCACAGCACCAGTTGAGGCCCACAAGAGCAAGTCCAGCCTCTCCAGTGTCCTCACAGGGAGACGATAAGCACTGATAGAGGCTGCAGTGATTCCTCCTCAGGGTTCAGCAGTGGACCTTTCTGGGCTCTAGGGCAGGGTGACAAACATAATGTTCGCAGCGTGGATGTAGTCCCTGGAAGCAAATTATTTCGCCCCTGTTATAATTGGGCTCTCTCATACCTTGAAATTATGGATAAATTTAGCACATGTTCTCTTCTGTGCAGCTTTTACCACTTTTTACACTTGTTTTTAAACACTTTTTAGAATGGCACATGTTGGGATCCAATGGAAGTGATTTATGAACCTGGAAGTGATGTTGTGGCAGGAAATGACATAATCAAGCAGGAAATTCTGTCACTGTAACTTAATAAAATGACATTCCTGAAATGCAAATTGACATTCTTGGTCTGCGCCAATTGCACAACCATGAAACATCCCTGACAGAAAGCAAGATCGGGACAAAATATTAAAATATTCTGGTAAAAGCCCAGAACTAAAAACAATTTTTTTAAAAAACAACAACACTCATTTGAAAATTCAAACTGTTACCACTTACAAAAAGACCATAACAGGAGTGAGGTCTGCAGCTTCCAAGATGGCTTCTCCCAGTTTTCCACCACCCACCTGACATCAGGTCACAACTCACCAAGTGGGCCCCAACCCACAGTTTGAATAACACTGTCATATACAATTCCTCTCGTTTGTTTAATGAGAAAGCAGCCACCATTCCTGAGTGGCAGAAAATGTTCAAAAAAGCTCAGTCAGCGTGGAGACTAGGATAGAAGAAAGATGTTCTTCACACAGAAGCAGCTTCGTGTAATTACTCTACAGCAGGCCCCCATATACAGGAGGAGTTTCTCGTAGACAGGTTAATCCAATCTTGGAAAGCAGACAGAACAACGCTGTGCCAGCCGTCATGTGAAGATTAATTTCCTGCCAATCAGAGCTGGGCATTGTATGCAAAGGAACAGAACTCCACTGTTCATGTTCTGGCTGTAATAAGATGAGATAAGTAAGTATCCATTTCCGATGACTGCCTGTAAAGCTGAGGGAGTGAGATTCTGGGTAGAATGCAGCAATATTGCTTTGGTTCAATATTAATCGACAGTTTAGTAGCTTAGTGGAGTTCAAGGGAAAAAATGCCACTGTGATTAACATACTGTAGGTTTCCTTTCTTCGGTTGGTTCTCCTGGCTGATGCCAATGACCAAGGCTGACCCATTGATGAAGCCAACTGAAGTGGTCCCCTCAGGCAACAGACAGGTTGCGAGGGATACCCACCTCCATCTCCTACTTGCATCCGCTGCTGCTTCTCCTCCAGCCCCCACACAATGGAAAAGCCCCGTAACACTCTAGCCCAGCAATTTCCAACCACTATGCCATGGCACATGGGTGTGTGCCATGGGTGGTCCACAGGAACGATGCAGGATTTGTGTGTGTGTGTGTGGGGGGGGGGTGTCATTCAATAGTAGGGCAATTGGGGTACGTGAACACTGATAGTGTGTTGTGCCTTGTCCATTTAAAAAAAACTGATGGTGTGCCTCGACGATTTGAGCATCTTGTCTGTGTGCCATGGATGAAAAAGGTTGAAAATAGCTGTTCTAGCCCAATGGTCTCCATACTGGAGACCACTGTGCACTGAGAGCGCAATCCTAATATGGAGTTAGGCCAGCACAGTTAGGATAGCAAAGTTTGGCTGGTGCAAGGGCATTTGGACCACTCTCAGAGTCAGGGAGGATGGCACATGTCTGTGTGCTGGCCTCTCTGACTCCAAGAGTGGTCCGAACATAAGTATGCCATCCTCCCTGACTCTGAGAGTTTTTTTTTTGTATTTTGAGAGCTGTATTGGGTCTCTTGTTGTGCTGGCCAAGCTTTGCTGGCCTCACTGTGCTGGCCTAACTCCAGTTTAGGATTGCACCCTAAGAAAGGCTTCCCCAGCGCAAGTGGCTTACCATTCCGCCAAGGAGTTTCCTTACTGTTTCGCCAATCTCCCCCAAATTGCGCACCAGTCAGCCATCTCTATGGGCACAAAGCCTGCGGGGGCATCAGCATGAGGCTGGCCTGCATACTGTTTGGAGGAGATCGGAGTTCCCCAGTGGAAAGGCAAACTCCATGCACCCGGGGGATGGATTTGGATGGGCATCTGATCTGGCCCTCAGGCTGTAGCTAGAGACCCCATCATTCTTCTCTCCTCCCTCTTCCATTCTATCTCCTGGATAAGATAAGGAGGCAGCATTTAACACACCATCTCAAGTGCCAAAGAGTCATAGGCTCCCGGTGATCACTGCTGGTGATCACTGTTGCTTTTTCCTAGCATCTATGATGTCCCCCCTTGTTTCAGGGAGAATCTGTATATCACCCACATATAGGTCTGCTGCACCATTCTATGAAAGGTATTTATATTTGAGCTTTGGCTAATACATCAAGGTCATCGCTTGAGAAGGAAGGACCAGGCTGAAGGGGAAACAGAGAATCTTTTTATTAATCTTAGAAATGCAGACCACAGCAAAACCAAACGGAACAAGTACAGAATGAGAGACCTGGAAATGATGTGGAAGCAATTGAGCACAAGGGAGAAATGTAACTTGTTCCACAATGCAAAATGAATGGTCACCTCCTAGCAATAAATATACTTGGAGATACATTAAAAATGGAACTGAGAACAAGTTACCTAATTTACCTGGTGTGTATGGAGGGGGGCGGGTGGGAATGACACCAAGCATGACAGGATTTTAAGGGTACAGACTTGGATACCTGCCTCTGGCTCTTTGTTACAATTAAATCTAGAGTAGTTCTACTAATGAGTAAATACATTATTGAGGTTTCAGTGTATTGCATTTCTTTATATGACTGCCCCAGTGATGAATGGCAGAAAACTGATCTGAAACCTTTTCCTTCCTTATTAGCATCCTGTGCAGTGGGGCAATATTGAACTATTTATTTAGTAATCACTAGCCCAGAAATATTATATTGTCAGAGGAGTTTAAAATGTACACAACTCTTTAGGCAGAGTGTGATCAATCTTAATGTACTGGCACCCGAAATTGGGAGTTGATTGGATTTTTGTGCATTTTATTAATATGGCAGAATTAAGCCAGACTAAAATTTCAAGTTTAGCCAAAATTTTGCAGCGATTCAGTCCAAACTATACTCTTCCTCTCTAGGTAACACTCTTCAAAACTGGTTCTGCAAGTTTGCAGCTGAAACAGGCTGCAGAAAATACCGATTGCTTGGTTTCATGTTGTCAGCAAGAAATCAAACCAGCTGATTGCCAGAATAGCTTTGTACTTAAAAACAAGTGTCTTTTAAAAAAAAAATTAATAAGAAACATATGGACCAATAACTGAAAATATACACGTGATTATTTCAAAAATAAAATTATAAATGTTGGGTAGTCTGAACATATGAGGTGAGAACATATGGATCTGGATCATACAATGATCCATTCAGTCCAACTGTTTCAATACTGTTTTGTTTAATTCAATACTTTTTTCTTCTTCCTACCTAGCTTGGGGCTGTTCAGTCTAGAAAGAAGGTTTCTCATAGGGAACATGACTGAGAGTGCAATCCTAACCTGGAGTTAGGCCAGCAAAGTTTGACTGGCACAAGGGCCACCATAAAGTGTGTTTGGACCACTCTCGGAGTCAGGGAGGATGGCACATGTCTATGTGCTGGCCTCTCTGATTCTGAGATTGATCCAAACATACTTTACGGTGTCCCTTGTGCCCAGTGGCGTCTCTACAGGGAGGGCAGAGCTCTAAGTTTTGCAAGAAGCCTTACCCTGTCATGTAAATCCCTCCTCTCCCTTGCTGCTGTAGCCAGTAAGCAACGCCAAGATGTTGCTTTTCCCTGTGAGGATTGGCTAAAACGGTGCAGGAGATTTCCACTGCAAGGTAAGCCTTCTTGCAAAACTTAGAGATTTGCCCTCCCTGTAGAAATGCCTCTGCTTGTGCCAGCCAAACTTTGCTGGCCTAACTGTACTGGCCTAACTCCAGGTTAGGATTGCGCCCTAAGAAACATAAAATTATGCATTGGACAGATAGAGGGGAATTCTTTTCCCTGTCATACAACACCCAAACCAGAGGATATCCACTAAAAATGTGTTGCGGAGACAAAAAGAAATATTTCTTTACCCAGTGTGAAATTAATATGGCAGTGGTTTCCAAATTGTCAGCCACCAGTCAGGGAATCACTTGTCCTTGTCCCTTTACCTCTGTCAGTGCCAGCTTCCTGGGGTTGCAGGGAGCACTGGAGTTGCCTCTACAGCACCACCACCCCAAACCTCAGAAACAGTTAAAAACAACAACAATCAGAAACCACTTCCTGTTTCATGATCAAAAACTGGAAGTGGTTTTCAATTGCTTTTTTTTTTTTTTTTACTGTTCAAGATGCTTAGAGGGAGAGGGGTGTGTGAATTCAAGTGACTGTGCTGTCAGGAACAGTAATGTGTCACTTCTCCCTAGTCATTGGATGGCAAAATCTATGTAGTGGATAGATCAGAATGAAATAGATAGATCACCCCACATCCCAAAAGTATGGGATGCTTTCTAGCTGCTGCATCACAAATTCATCATTTGTGCAGTCATCAACATTTAGAAGAAAAATGTTAGATCAGGGTGGGAAATAAACTGCATACTGTTTGTGAATTGTTCGTGAGTAATGAAGTAGGCCCATAGTGCAGTAGTTGAGCACAAGCAGAAAACCCAAACCTTAATCCCTGGCATTTACGAAGAAGGATCTCAGATTAGATATTGATTCAGATTAAACCAGGGGTTTCAAACATAAGGCCCATCAGCCAAATGCAGCCCCTGGGAGCAATTAATCCACCACCACCCCATTATATTTGGGCTCTTCTATCATGATAATTGGGCTCTCTCCTATCTTGAGAGATATAGCTCATATCAATTCAAGATTTGCACATTTTCTCTTCTGTCATTTGCAGCTAACGAGTTTCTAGGTGAGAACAAACTGCTTATATATGCCCTTCATCTGCTTAATGATGTCACTTCCTCCATAGTTATGTAACTTCCTGCCCTCAGCCGATGCCATGAATGCTATTTGGCCCACTATATGAAATGTGTTTGACACCCCTGGACTAGATATTAGGCAGCCACTGCCAGTCACAGAAGACAATGATGTACTACATGACCAGTGCTATGTTTCAATATAAGGTTGCTTTATAAGAATAAATTGTATCATTCAACATTTGCCTGAGCACGCTTACAATCTTACATCCTTGAAGAAATTGTTCCTCAATTGCACTGTACACAAATCTTAGTATACACTTCACTTTTATTAGTCCTCACGTATTTTTTTTTATCCCCTCCCTGTTTCCACTTGACTTAGACAAAGGTCTAGTCTTCTATTTGGAAAAGGGCTGCACTCAGCTGATTCTGATGCCATTGGATTATCCTGGGCTATATCCTTGGAAATATCTGGTTATCTTGAACTACATCATTTTTGAGGACCTAACTAAGGGCCCAATCTAGAGCCCGTTACTGTGGGCAGTACGCTCATACTGTCCAGGCAACTGTTGGGCATGGCACCATAAAGCACCGCGAATGTCAGCGGTAAGCCCTTACTTCTGATTTTGGGGTTGGACGGGAGGGTGTTCCTAGGTAGAGGGAGGGGTGGCGTGGGGGAGAATCACCACGTGTTCCCGACCCCCAAGTAAGGCCGTATGGATAAGTCCTCACATGTTTGGCTTGATCCAGCAGGGCTCTTATAGTCTTATATAAACTTTAAGGGCCTAATTCTATCCACCTTTCCAGCACCAATGCAGTTGTGCCAAAGGGGCATGCATATTATCCTGCAGTGGGGGGGCAGTCACTGAGGCCTCCTCAAGGTAAGGGAACGCTTGTGGGCTTGGGGCTGCATTGCGGCTGCATTAGTGCTGGAAGGTTGGATAGGAATTGGTGCAAAGTGCTGTGGGTGCAATCAAGAAATCAATGAGATTCAACATTGCCCAGCTGTGCACCGAATTGTGACTACTGAACAGATCTGATTTACCTTTTTATTTATACTAAAAATGTTCTGACAAATAATGAGCATCTGCCAAACCAAAGAAAAACTAGAAAGAGCACACCAATGGGATATACGTCAAATACTGCCAGCTACCTGAGTCAAGTATTGTTGCTGCCATTCCATATGCTCCAAATATTCCTGTCCTTTTCCATTAATATGTGCTGCAGGATCTGCAAATACAATCACATCTGCTGGTCTTTATTTCCGGAATGTGATAAATAAAGCAAGTGCTCAGAGCTAATGAAAACCTGCGTATGTTTTTTCTGCTAACCCATTCACGCGTAAGAACGTGCTGCAGCAGAACTGTCGACACTGAAAAGGCTCCCTACCCCTGTTTTTGTGTGCCTCTGTCATCAGAATTCTACCCCTCCCACAACTTGTTTGTTGTTAGGAGGAAGAAACTCAAGAGGCCCCAGAATTGTATCTTCTACCACGCAGGGCGTAGCCACACCAAAACTGGTTTAGTAGGCATTCCCTCCCTCTCTCTGAGGAACTGTAGGAACTATATGCCAGACCCCTATGTTGCAGTTTCATATCTCACAGTCCAGAACTGGTAGAAACTGGCAT
>JAJKFI010000027.1:4499359-4606521 GCA_029204185.1 Lerista edwardsae | reverse complement strand
GGTCTCCAAGCCCCCAACTCTGCTACTATTTACACAAATACACAACACCCTAGGCTTTCAAATATTTTGGTCCCCCTCCAAAACTCTTCAGGAAAGCTTCTGCCACACTAAATGGAAGCCCCTGTTAGTTGGGCAGGTGGGCAGGCACGGTTTTATAAATAAGGCCCTTTTTACAAATAAGGCCTCTGCAGCTCAGCTGATGCATCACTTTTCCCCGTCTATTGCCTTGTTACAACACACACACACACACACACACACACAGGGCGCAATCCTAAACTGAATTAGGCTAGCATAAACTAAGCCAGCAAAGTTTGGCCAGCACAAGGGACACTGTAAAGTATGTTTGGACATTCTCAGAATCAGACAGGCCAGCACACAGATGTGAGCCATCCTCCCTGACTCCGAGAGTGGTCCAAATGCGCTTTACGGTGTCCCTTGTGCTGGCCAAACTTTGCTGGCTTAGTTTATGCTGGCCTAACTCCAGTTTAGGATTGCACTCACAAACACAAGCCCATCTTTGAAGCCAACCCCCAACCTTAGGTAATCCATCTGCAGGTAGACTCTCCTCACAAATGAGGCCAGGCTTGCTTGGAAGCTTCCCACCCACCCTCACTCCTAAAACAGAAGAAACACAGGCAGAAATCTGAGGAACAACAAAAGGATAAGCCAGGAACTTCTAAGATTTTTCCCAGAAGGGGACAAAACTCACAAACAGACGCAGGCTTGCATGGAAGCTTCCCAGCGATGCAGCTTCCATGTGCAGCCCAGTTCAATCCCTGAAGGTCAGTGGCGTCTCTACAGGGAGGGCAGAGCTCTAAGTTTTGCAAGGAGCCTGACCTTGCAGTGGAAATCACTCCTCTCCTGCACCGTTCTAGCCAATCCTCACAGGGAAAAGCAACATCTTGGCGTTGCTTACTGGCTACAGCAGCAAGGGAGAGGGATTTACATGACAGGGTAAGGCTCCTTGCAAAACTTAGAGCTCTGCCCTCCCTGTAGAGACGCCACTGCTGAAGGTGGTTCTTGGAGAGCTCTGCAAGCCTTGCCTCGGGCTTGCTGTAGTCTCTTGCCAGCTGGAGGGTTGGCCAGCCGGATAGGGAGTCCCCAGGGGCCAGATCTGGAGACCCATGCATTTGGCTGATGCCTTGACATGCCCACTTGATGGGCCCTAGTCCCTGTGGGGCTCTTAGGCTTCAGCCTACTCAGCCTAATGGATAATACTGTCCTGGCTGTAGCCTCTCTGTAGCTAATGCTCTGGCATGGAATCTTCCATGCTGAGGCATTCTGAGGAGCGCAGCAAGCAGAGCATTGCCACTGAATGACCCTCTCACCCACCCGCTCCTGGGTCTGATTGGCTTGAAATAGAAGAGGTTGGCAGTGATGCTGCTGCTGGGTGCCTTGCCCCTACCCTACCGCACAGCCTCTCGAGTAGGAGGGCCATGTGGGTTGGGGGCCCCTGCAAAAATGAACTACATTGGGCCCTGCAGATCCTAAAGCTGTCCCTATTTGTTGTTCATTGTTGCTGTTGTTTTAGCAGCTGATACACATATTCTGGTGATGCTACTGGGATACTTAATTATCCTGGACACATACTGTACTTTTTCGCTGAATTGATGGGTCTGTCATATTTTTTACTTGTTGTTGTTGTTTTTTACTATTAAGTGCTTATGTGTGATTAAGATTTTGGTTCCATCCAAATATCTCATATTTTGCAAATATTCCAAATACATGCAAATATTCCAAAATCTGAAATCCGAAACCCTTCTGGTCTCAAGCATTTCAGGTAAGGGATACTTAACCTGAAGTTTTTTGGGCAGTTCGAAGTCAGACCACTATTCCATCCAGTCCAGTATACTCACCTCTAAGAGTGACTCTCCAAAGTCTCAAGGAAGCCTTTTCCAGCCCTGATACCAAATGGGAATGGCAAGGGTTAAATTTGGGTTTATGCATGGAACACACATGCTCTGCCGCTAAGCACTGGACCTTTTTCCTTTAAAACAGTGATTTTCGACCAGTATGGCATATTGGTATGAAGTGAGTGGTCTGCTAGTGCGCCGTGGGAGATTTGGGGAAGGTCGTTTATTATTTGTAGGGGGATGGGAGCCACCACCACCACCAGCAGCAGCAGTAGCAGCATGGTGTGCCTTGTCAATTGTCAAAAAATGGATGGTGTTTTGTTCCTTGACAATTTTAATGCCTTGTCAGGGTGCTATGAAATGAAAAACGTTGAAATCCATTGCTTTAAAACAATATTATAAAGAAACAAAAAAATGGAACTATTTAAATGGTAACGAACTTTTCAAAATACAACACAACAGGCATCAACCCATCTCACCACAATTCAACAGACAAGACACCATATATAGGAGAGGATGGAGGGCTGTAACAGCCCAATCCAGAACTGCCTGACCACTAGGAACACAGACGTAGCCAAGCGTGTTCCTGCTGCATCCTGCTGCGTCCAGGCAGCCAGGGGAGGCTCTGCGGGAGAAGGGGACATTCATCCCCTTTTCCCCAGTAAGGGCACGAGCAGGTGAGTCGTCTACTCACCTCTGTGCTGGTTATTTAGCCAGCGCAAAGGCAAGTGCCTCCATGTTGGGCCGTGCAGCCCAACACGGAGGTCAGGAGCCAGCGGCAAGAGTCGCCACCGATCCTACCCCCCTCTGCACATCCCCCTACCCGCTTGTCCCACCCAAAAACGCTGGCGAGTGGTGCACTCACTACTTGCCAGCTTGCGCAGCCACCTCCGGGTGGTGCGGAGTGGCCGTTAGCCAGGCGGTTGCCCAGCGCCAGAGGTAAGACCTGACCACCAGGACTGGAGGTGCCATAAGGCAACACAGGCGTGGGCGGTGTGCTCGGGGCCTAAATCTCCAAAAGGCACCAGGTCTTTGTTTGTCTGGATGTTTAAATATTTGTGAGGTGAGGAGGGAGAAGAGGACAGGAAAGATTCTTTTCCAAGAATCCGCTCCATTGTGATTACAGAGAAGGCGGCATATTGTACAATATTTATAACTCTGTGTTCACTTCAAGTACTCATGAAAGATTTCTAAGCTGCTGTCATCCTCTTTATTTGTGACGCTTTGGTTCTTGTTCTTTTAGCAAACTATATTAAGCTGACTTGTTTTTAACAGATACAAATATATAGAATTGGTGACCCCGGGTCCATTGTCAGATCTCCCAGAGGAATTCAGAAGAACATTCTGTTTCATGGCAGCGTAGTTGTTTCGACAGAGGACTTTAGTCCAGCAGCAAAAGTAATACTTTATATTTCCCTAGGCACATCGTTTTGATTAGTATTTCTGCTATCACAGTAGCTTGGCTGAAACCTCTGCAGTTGACTTTCCACAGAGTAAGGCATCCAGGCCAGAATTGTCTACACTGACGGGCAATGGATGTTTAGGGTTTCAGACAGGGGTCTTTTCCAGATATACCTGGAGATGCCAGTGACTGAGCATAGAATCTTCTATACGCAAAGCATATGCTCTGTCAGTGAGCTACAACCCCTGCCTAGAGCCAGTTGTACAAGCGTAGAGACAATAGCAGAATCAGGGCACACTCCATCCCTGTATACAGCACCGCTGCGGGGGTGCCGATCAGTTAGAGTGCTCGGACTGATGCTGTGAGAGCACTGGCTGGCGCAAGGGCGATTCTAGGAGGAGGGAGGGCAGGAGGGAGGAACTGGGTGGGGGGTGGGCCGGTGGGCATGCCAGCCTGAAGATCGGGGCAGGGTTGGGATGCGGCCATTAGGCTGCATCCAAGGTCCTATCCTCGTGCTGCACGGCCCTAATTCGGGCTGCGCAGCTTCCTTGAACCTGCATCCATGATTTTGCGGGTGCAAATCCAAAGAACCCAGCAGGGAGGCTGGAACCTCCCCAGGTGCAAGGGCACAAACATGTCCTTGCACTAGGGAGGCTCCTGCTGCCTGTGGTGCTGAATATAGTAGAGGCCCGCCGGCCTGCCTGTTCCAGCGCTGCTTAGGATTGCGCCCTCAGTCCTCCACACAGGCTTTGCCTGCTGCAACCCTGATAGTTCCACCACAGGCAGGGACTGCAGCTTAGATGTAGAACCCATTGTTAGTCTACAAACAGGTCTGTGTTCAACCCTGAGCATCTCTAGGCTGTACAGGGAAAAGGTCCCACCTGAAAATATGAAGAGGTGCAGCTTTATTATGAAGACCAGAGGTTCCCAAACTTCCATGAGGAAGTTGGGAAACATGTACAGTAAGTAGTTGTGGAGGAGGGACCACAGGAGGATAAGGTACCATGCTGGCCTCTTGGGGGGGGGGGAGCCCCGCAGACAGCCTCTGCAAGGCACCCCAAGCCTCCAGAAAGGTAAAATAGTGATTGGAAACCCACTTCCAGCTGGCACTGCCATAGGTAAGTGTAAACTCCCATCACTGGCAGCAGTGCAATCCTGGGGACTGCGTCGCTGCCGTCCTCCCTCCCCTCTGCTTAAAGGGGCAGAGGACAGGGCTTCCCTGGCTGGTGGGTCATGACCCACAAGTTTGGGAAGCATTGATGTAGACATTATTGACATGGATCATTGTCCTGACTCTGTATTAGGTGCTTCCAGACTGCCTTCTAAGGGCATGCCACCCATTTCTCTTTCTACTGCAAATCCTCATCTTACACCATAGTAACCTGTGATGCAATGGTGATTTAGACATTGGGGCTCCCTCAATCATTCAAAGTTCCTATAAAAACATGTCTGATCCAACACCTAAAAAGATAAACCTATGCTATTCATCACGACTATTCATGCAGATGCAAAGATTTGTATATAATTACCTGCCTCTTGATACTGATTCCTGGACAGGCTGCGACAGAACTAATAGGGAAATCTTGGTTCCCAATTCTTCCAAAGGATCCAAAAAGAAAGGAATTGAGTTCTTCCTGTCTCAAAAAAAATTTTCTTCAGGATTGAGTGATCTGTTTTGAAAGAAATTTGTATTTTCCAAGTGTCAGAAGAAATTTATGTGCCCCAAAGAGCTGTTAGGACATATAGGGAGAAAGAAACAGGGAGAAATCCATCATCCGCAATGAATGATGAATGACATTTCATGCCACAAATGACTTCATTGCATTGCTACTACATAAAACAACAGACGTCAAGGGATCCCGCTAGATGAGTGCAAAAGATGCTCAGGGAATCCAGACAATGATATCTTGGCAAATGTCCAGCATTTGTGCCAGAGATAAGCTTGAATGTTTAAAGCTTAATGCTGAATGAGTGTCATTCTAAAAAGTGGGTCCTGGAGTTAAAACGTTTGAAAACCGCTGAATTAAATAATTTATTTTAATTTTTTAAAAGAAGGTTAAGGAATTAACCTTAAGGGAGGAGGGTGGGATAGAGAAGTGTAAGTGATTTGAAGAAGGGTTTAGGTATAATTTACTTCCTTGGAACAATCAAGGGAGTGAGAGTATGTGGAAGTATATTTCAAGGCAACTCCTGCTTTAACACTTTATAATAATTCTTCAATATAAAGAATGGGAGTGCTGGACTCACATCCCTTCACAACTGAAGAATCTCCCCGTAACCCTTGGAAGAGGATCCTTTAGGAGTGGTTAAAGGCAATAGTCACTCTAGGCAATAGATTGGCCCATCTTCATCCTCACGCTAACCTCCAGTCTCCACTCCCACTTCCTGAATTGGAGAAGGGGACAGAACAAAAGAGGAATCTGATTTTGGAACAGCAGCAGTACTGTCTGGTTATAGAATGCATGCTGCCAGGCTTTGCCTGTATATTTGGAAACAAAAGAAATAAATACTGCAAATACTCTATAAATATCCAGCTCTCTCTCATCCAAAGGATGCTAAATGGAGAAACGTTTTTTGGTCTAATCTCCAAGGAAATATCAACTGATCAATCTCTTTTACAAAGAATGGCCATCCTGCAACTAGAGCCGTGTGTGTGTGTGTGTGTGTGTGTGTGTGTGTGTGTGTGTGTGTGTGTAAGCAATAAAACTGCACCTGTCCTAATGCACAGATTTCTCCCCCCCCCCAAACTATCCAGTCCCCACTCTATTATGGTGATTTTCAGCTCGTTCCTCATTTGGCTTTTAGCAATTGAAAATGCATCAAGCTACAAATCAAACCATTGCTGTAAAAAGATAACTTTGAGAAGGATGTTGTGTTAGTGCTCCCTCTAGTGAACTGTGCTGGGGCAGAAAACAATAAGCTTCATGCTGCTAAACATGACTTTATTAACCTGACATTTTCTTATGTTGGCGAATACACTTGTTAGGGAAGAGAAACGTTTTCAAGTCTCAGAGGCCAAGACAGAGAAAGTTAGGCATGCATTTTTCTAATTGAAATCAGATGAACATAAGAACATGTCTAACGCTTCTTGACACATCGTCATTCTCCATCCATGAAACCAACTGAGCAAATCACTCGAACCAGAACACCACACATCTGGGATTAGTGGAAAAGAGTGATAGGCATGTCACCCTAGTCTACCACCACCTGCCACTTTGAACTTAATCCAAAATTAGGATAAGGTGGTCAAACTATTTGCCATAAAGTCAGAAAACAGCTTGGGTATTCCATGACCAGTTAAAACCTCTTTGGAGACCTCACTGTGTACCAATGAAAGTGTCAGAAATGCAATCCTGACCCTATAATCCATCCAAATTTGTTCTTCTGGATCCCGATTTAGCTAATTTTGAACATCAACGGTGACAAGGCGAAGTTGCTTGATTATTCTTATGTTATTCATGAATTTTTGCAAAGAAAAGCATGAAAAGCATTTCTAATGTGAAGAAGTGATGCCAATTTCTTAACTGAAATTGTTCTGCAAAAAACATGCATTTTGTAATTAAGAGTGCAATCCTAACCTGGAATTAGGCCGGCACAGTTAGGCCAGCAAAGTTTGGCGGCACAAGGGACACTGTAAAATATGTTTGGACCACTCTTGGAGTCAGAGGCCAGCACACAGACGTGCACCATCCTCCTTGACTTCAAGAGTGGTCCAAGTGCACTTTACAATGGCAGTTTTGATGGCCAAACTTTGCTGGCTTAACTGTACTGGCCTTACTCCAGGTTAGGATTGCACTCTAATGTGAAGTAGTTAAGGAGTGTTTTATCAATATATGTTATTTCTTTAAGGTTCAGATATGGGATTAGCTGCACAGAAGGTAAATTTGCTGGAAACTGATCGTCAGGTTTAAGAGGGAGATATGTTAAGCATTTTTGGACTGGAATTTTCATGAAATAATTTACTTCTGAGTTAGGGCACAATCCTAACCCGGAGTTAGGCCGGCACAGTTAGGCCAGCACAAGGGCCACTGTAAAGGGTGTTTGGACAACTCTCTGAGTCAGGGAGGATGGTGCATGTCTGTGTGCTTGACTCTGAGAGTGGTAGAAACATAGTTTACGGTGTCCCTTGTACTGGCCAAACTTTGCTGGCCTAACTGTGCTGGCCTAACTTCAGGTTAGGTTTGTGCTCTTAGAGCGCAATCCTAAACAGAGCTGGATTGGCAAATCAGGGCCACGCGGCCTCCCAATCAGGTTTAGGATTTGGCCTTATGGCTGATTCCTTAGCCCGCCCACATCCCGCCCACAACATCCCTCCCCCCAACCAATCCCGTGTCCATCTGTGCACGGAGCCTACCTCGTGCTGGCCATTTTCGCCCGACACGAGCGAGGCTTGGCGCGGGCGCAATGGGGCCGGCACTGCAGGCAGCGCCGGTCCCGTTGCTTGAGTGCCAACGCAGGGGTGCTGATCGGAGTCCCTGCGTCGGCGCTACATCCACCACATTGATGAGATGATGTAGCGTCGACGTGACGGGCAGCATAGGATTGCGCTGTTAATCTTTGTATTTTTGACATGGTGTTGTATTTGAGTTTCTTGGATGGTACAGTTGTAAGAATAAATGGTTTAATATATTTGTAAGTGGTTGTGATTTTGTGCTGTTCTATTACTTTTAAGTATATCATACACCACATGTACATGTATATACCCGTACATCAATCGTATGTATATAGCATTGATTACAAAAGTACTTGAAAAGTAGTTTGAAATGGGGACTACATTTCCCATCTTGCCCTGGCCTATACCCTGCTTTACATGGCCATGAGTACTTCCCATGAAGTCCCCACTGTTGTACACTAGACCTGAAGCAGGATAAACCCACATGCAGGTTTGTGCATTCTCAGGTTCTTATATGAACTGTCCGTCAATTCAACCAAGCAGTTTATAGTCACAAATCTAACACTGCCAACCTACCACTGTAAGCTACAGTTCATTTATAGCATTCCATCCTCGAAAGAAAAAGTTATACACAAAATCAATCAACATGAGCCTATTTTCTATTTCTTCCAATTTCTCAGAAAAAGGATTAGAGGTAAAAGCCCTCAATGTGTCTATTTCAGTTATTGCTTAAGAATGTGTTTATAGGAGTGGTTTCTTATTTATTCTATTGCATACACAGTTAAATGTCATTTGGGTCTAGAAAATGCCTCATTGTGCATTAAAAAAAGAACTGCTGTAATTCAGGATGTCGACATTGTCAAAAATGCAATGAGTGGATTGTAGGATGGGGGAGATGAGGGCAGATATCAGCGGTTGAGTCATTCTTAAAGTATTACTGAAGCTGATTTATTGGACTATTCAAAATTCAGGTCTTTTCCTTCTCCTTCCCCAATCACATTTACTGATCCCCCCCCCAATGTATTCAGGTTAATAACTTTGTCACACTTGTTCTACAACTTTAAAAGCATTACTGAGTTTGTTTATTGAAACTATTTATGTTCCGTATTATTGGATATAAATCAGGCCCTTCAAAGTGATTATCTATCCCACCTTTCCATTCATCATATCCCCAAGTTATCCATCCCCACTTTGGCAGTGGTACATCTGCCACTAGGATATGCAAAGTTATAGATGTTCTGCAAGTCCAGTGAAGCTGATCAGTGATCTAGAATGGACAAAAGAAAGTACTTTTTCACAGATAGCACATAATTATCTGGAATCCACTACCACATAATGTCATGATGATTCTCTAGCTTAGATGATTTTAAAAAGGAATTAAACACATTCATGGGAGATTAGTCATGACAACTATGTACTACCTCCAAATTCAGGGCCCAGTACTACCCAACTTTCTCGAGCTGATGCAGCTGCAATGTAGCAGTCGCAGACCTACCACTGGGCAAGGGGGGGCAAAGCCCCAGGTTCTGGAGCTTCTGGGGTGGGCAGAAGGCGGCGATGGAACAGTTTGCATCACTGTGGTCAGCAGCGCTGCCAATATCCCCTTCAAGTCCTCAACATACACTCCTCCCCACATTATCCTGCTCTCCACCCCATTCCTTCCCTCTTCTCCCCATTTCTCCCATCTCCTATCCACCATCCAGCCTATCCATCCTGAGCTGACTTACCTGCAGCAGGGCTTCTCTGTGGGCTGCTGACTACTCATCACTTGCAGCATGGCCTGGATGCACAGAATGGCTGGTCATGTTTTGCAGCTACTGGAAAGCACAATGTGCCACCGGAAAGCCCTGGCTCGGTGGCTCAATAGATTGGGCCCTCAGGCAGGGCTATCCAGGATCTAAGGCAACATGCTAAATGCCGCCCCTTTACCCACTCATGTGCCAACCTCTGCTTCTTCCAATCTCCAGTACTGTAGCCCTCCCTTGGAAAGTGGAAAGAGAAAGAGGAGCAGCAGAGGCATGTAGGTGGACATAGATGGACTCTTGCCAACATGCAACGACTTCAGTTGGCCACATGGATGGTCCAGCCCTGGAGTTAGGCAAGTTTACACCCAGCAGTTGGGTTTCAGTATGCCTGTGTCGGATTATGACCCTGTACTTCAATTGTACTGATGTGGGAATTAATTGCAGATAACTCATGACAGAAGTATGCCCTTCATTTCTTAAGGAAGCCATGATTGCAACATATCCACTCTAGCTCCTGAAGGAATAAAAATGTCCAGACGTATACCTTCATATTACAGGAAATCTAGAAAGATTTGCTTTCAGAAGGCGTTCCATTCCACCCTACCCCACTCTACACGTTCCGCAACAAAAATGCCCTTTAGTTAGTTGAGAGTGGGACACAAACGACTGTTTTGTCAATCACACTGATTTTCTCATCGGTTTTGCGCAAGGTTCTCTAATCTCCTTCTGCCTCTGTTTGCTTTCCCCTTTAAATGGTCAGCCTAAATGAGACACAATTATGCCTAATTGGACTAGCTGGGAAATAATAGTATCGAACATAACTTTCTCTCTCCCTTTCCCCTGGGGTGTAGTGAGGATTAATTAGTTAATGCTTGTAAAAAAAGCTTTGAAGATGAAAGAACTAAGCACGGTTAAGGAGAAAAGCCTTGAATTGCTCCTGCTGGTTTTGCTAGTGGGCAGCTGCCTTTTCTTTTTTAAAAAACAAGTAGTGCACTTGCAGTCCAGGAACTGTTTAAACCTCCAAAGCAAGCAGGCTGCCTTGCAGCTTAGCTGAGCAATGAAGCAGGTCCAGTATCACTGGCTGACACCATCAGACATCTGCCAAGGCCTGTGGCTTGGCAAGGAGGCCGGCAGCAGGCTAAAGATGGAATGCAACAGGGAAGAGGGGCAGTGTCTGCTTCTTAGTTGGTTCCCACTTGCTCCCTTCACTGTCATGGTCTGGCAGCAAGGAGCAGCAGCTGTAGCCTCTGCTGCTGCTTCCTCAATGGCAGCACTTGTTTTCTGACTCACTGGCTCCTCCCCTCCTTTGGGCCCACCCAGTCCTGCTGTGGGTGGCAGGCACGGAAGAGGAGCAACTGCTCTTCACTCCAGGCAGCAGCTCAAATGCAGCTTCCTTCCTGCCCTCTGGAATTGTCTAAACCTGATTGTGCAATGCTGAGTTAGGGAATGCAGCTGTTGCCACTAGTGGCTGAGAGCTCAATCCCGTCCAACTTTCTAGTGCCGATGCAGCCACAATACATTCCCTCATCTTGAGGAGGCCTCTGTGATTTCCCCTTCCACTGCAGCTTGCAGTGCATGTTCTGTTGGCATGGCTGCATTGGTACTGGGAAATTAGATAGGATATGGCCCTAAGTCACCTGCCAGTTCCTTCTCTTCCTCTGAGCCTGCCACAGTAGCTTGGTGGCAAGACAGAGGAGTCAGAGTCACAAAAAAATGTGGGTTTTGCCAACTTATGTAAACTCGAGTCACATGTGTCAAGGACTGGGGCATGACTCAAGAATGAAGCTGAAAAACGTGATTCTGAAAACCCATGAGTCTGGGTGTGCTTGCATACTTTTTTTCTGTGGTAAAAGACCTCGTGGGGCCATCCAGAAGCTGGCAGTTCTAGCCTGGAGGCATGGAAGGGTTAATTGAGCAGGAGGTGGGGAGGAAGGAGGCGGGAATGGGCTCTCTTGTCCATCTCTGAAGGAACCAATTATCATTGGATGAAGAATGGGTAATCTGATTCTTTTCTTAGAGGGAGGGCATAAAGAGGGGCCCAAGGGATTCTTGCCTTAGGATTGACTGGAGAAGGCAGGGAGAGGAGAAAGTAGGTGGTGGGAAACCAGGAGGTGGTTCCTAGCAATCATGAAGGCTCCGTTCTTACTTGGGGGAAGAAGCCTCATTCAATGAGCAGCCACAATGAGCAGAGTAGAGTGGCAGAGGATTGGGTCAAACTAGTAATGTAAGCCTCCCAACTGCTGCACATGATCCTACTACCACTTGCTGTTTCTGTCCCCTCACACTGTCCATCCCACCCCCTCCTGCCTTGCCCAGTCCCTTTTGATCTGTGCCCTGGCATGCCTGACCCATGCTGCCCACTTCACAAAAGACTTGAGTCAAAATGACTTGGGAATTGGGGGAGGGCGAGTCACCATGGGCACATGCTAGAACTCATTCATGAGTTGAGTTGTGGGGGGGGGGGGCAGAGACTCAAGATTTGACTTGAGTCTCACTAAGGTGCCAAATTCCCATCCCTGGCAGTCACTGCCTTACTAACCCCTTCACCTACCCTGTCCCATCTCCATCCAATCTGCTACAGGATGGTAGCAATGTCAGCGGGGGACTTCTGCAAATCTTGTGCCTTAATAAAATGCTGATGAAGACCTCCTTCCTGCCACATACTTGTAAAATGTGCACTCCAACAGGGTATCCAGAGTGACCACAACCACAATTCCAGAATTCACTCCCTGCCATGTTAGAACAGTGCAGCTAAGTAGGTGCTGCCTTGGACTTCGTTGACTGAAATAGTTGTTCTCTGAGAGAAGGGGGCAGAATCAGTGTTTGTGCTGCCAGCTGCAGAAGTTTCTATTTCAGCGGTTCCCAAAGTCCTCCTTGAATATTGGGACCACTGTAAGTATTTGTGGGGGGAAGATACTGGGGCTGCCTGGAGAAGATGGGGCCAGGTGGCACCGCAGCAATTATGGTAGCATGGACACCCAGTGCCCTTTTAACACACCTGGTGGGTCGGGGTGGGAGTTGGGGGGCCCACAGACCGCTCCATGGGTTTCCCTGAAGGGAAAAAAGAGCCCCATTTTGACTGTAAACTGTGCTTCCGGGTTGTACAGGCAAACCAGAAGCATGTTTGTGCTAAAAACAGGGTTTTTTTCCCTTCAGGGAGACCCGAGGAGGAGGCTGCGGGCCTCCCCAACCCTCCCGAAGGCTCCCCCAACCCACCAGGTATTAAACTTATTTTAAAAGGCAAAATATATCACAATACACAACACAAAACATCCTACATAATCCACTGGTGCTCCTCTCCACCTTCTCTGGATTATAGCTACACATACTCTTCCTTCTTCATCTTTGTCGATTTCATCTTCATTTCCTTCATACTTAGTTGGGGTTCCCCCTACTTCTCCAAAAAGCTATTGATTCTGGTCCCCACCAGGTATGTTAAAAGCACTGCAGCACCATTGGGACACCCGAAACTGGGCCACTCCTCTTAAGAGGAATAGCTCAGTTTTACTTCCCAATGGTGGGTCACGACCAACAGACTGGGAAGCACTAGTCTATTTGCTTCCAATAAGCTAGACTTCTGTATGTGTAAATAAAAAACATATTACAGAGACATTCTAAGCTAGTGGTTATCAAACGTTTTAGCACCGGGACTCACCTTTTAGAAGGACAATCTGTCTGCGACCCACCGGAAGTGATGTCATGGCGGGAAGTGCCATCATTGTGATGCCAGAGCTGGCTGCTTTCCTGAAAAGGCAGCAATAAGTTGGGTTATTTCTCAGCCATTTTTCAAAAGCAAAGTGAATCAGCTTTACCAATAAAACTTCCATCAACTGGCAAAACTAGCTAGCTAGAATGCAATAACAATGTGAAGAATATTGAGTAGGCATTTGAGTGCTCTATAATAGCACAAACCTGTGCATGCCTACTCAGAAGAAAGTAAGTAAGTCCCATTAAGTTAAATAGGATTAACACTTGTAATTCACAGGCTCATATGCCCTGTAACCAGCCCAGGGCCCATATGAGCTGTGAACTTTCAGCAGAGTGTGTCCTTAAGCGCTTACCAGCCAAGGCAACAAGGCCTCTGCTACCAGCCCTCTGGTAGCCCTCTGCTACCAGCCTGGGACCACAGCTAAGAGTAACAGCCTCTAAGAGAACTGAACAGACTCTTAAAGCTTAACTTAAACTGATAAGAGTGCCCAAGCAGCAAAACTGAATTCAGTCTGGTTCCAAATACTCACAAACAAAGCTTTATATATTAACTATGATCTATATATATAAAAATGGACGTTTGTGTGTGTGTATGTATGTATGTATGTATGTATGTTCCTTATACACGTCTCCATGCCTTGACCCACGGCCACGAAACTTGGCACACACGTTCCTTGCAGCCTGGAAGGAATCACTGCGGGGGTCAGACCCCCCTACAGCCCCCCGTTTTTCAGGGAGGGGGCCGGATCGTCAGGAACCAAGGGGATTGCATGGGGCTACAGGTCTGCTGCCACCCTGTGGTCACAGACGATTCTGCAGCAGCTCAGCTGAAACTGAGCAGAACAGAAAGTGAAACTACAGTGCTTCGCCTGCGTGGCCTGAGTGGGCCAGGGAGGAAAGAGCAGGATCCACAGAGTTCCAGCAGCCAGTCGGATCTGAGAGGGGCCTATGTCCAGGGAGCTCACAGGCCACCTCTGCCTGTTTCTCATACGTGAGGGCTGGACCTGCAGACAGTAAGTGGGACCTTCCTGTTGCTCTCTTAGTTGATGCTGTCCCTGTTTCCTCATTCATTTCACAGTGATAGTGTGCATTGTGGGTTCCAGGTCATCAATACTGTTTTATTTCAGGGACGGGTTCTATATGTCTACATATGGATCTCACTATGTCATGCTTTTGAGGGAGGTTTGCATTTTTGTGTGTATGTTCCACCATTCCTCTGGAACGCCTGGAACGATGTGCACCACACGTGGTGCACTCCTTCCTTACGATCTGGACAGATATGCTGTGGGGGTAGGGCCCCCCATACGCCCCCAGAGGTGGGGGTGCACTGCAGAACACACTCATTCCTCCTCCCAATAGAGCCTGGGGATGATTTCTGCCCCCGGGCAACGCCGGGTCACAAAACGCTAGTTTATTAATAAACAGGCAGTTACAAAACTAGGAAAGGCTTAAAAAAACTAACAGAGACTTAACTAAGATACACCTTAAAATAAGAAAACAGCTAGCTGCCTAACACTAGACTAAGCCCTAGTCCATGCAAGGTGGCTAGCCTTGCTGATTCACCTCCTTCTTGGTTCAAGCAGGCAGCAGGTCCATGCTGGGCATCTAGGACAGGCTTGGAGAAGGTGATCTGTAGGTCTGGAGATTTGAAGGGGTCTGATGATCTTCTTTCTTCTGATGATGTCTTGAAGCTCTGATGATCTTGATGGTGTGTGTTGATCTGTACCCCCAAAACTGGGTATCTTTATACCTCTCTGGCACAATCAATTATCCAATCAGGATAAAGGTCGGCCATCTCCTGATGGGTGATGGAACGTTTGGAGGTCACAGAATGGTCAGAAAAGGTTATGTACACAACCTAAGTGATGGGTCTCAGCTGTGTGGAATCTTCTTGATTGCAGCACTAGCTGGATGGAAACTTCTTGATTAGATTTGTGCTTCCTCACCCTAGCTATGATCTCATACCTTTCTGCAGAAACAGATAGGAAATTACACTCCTGATTATATCAGGAAGTGAGCTGATTACCACCAGCTGAACTTAGCAGCTTCCGCTCTTTCCCATGAAATGAAGTCATGTTGACAAAATGGAGTCAAATCATGGCCTAGCCTTCTTTTGCTCTTTACAACACTCCCATGTGAATGTGTGTAGGATGTCAGCCTCATTAATATTACAAGTATATACATAGTACATATTCTTGCCATGCTCTAGTATATGACTGCCAAAGGAACAAGTTGTAGCAACTCCCTTCTTCATATCGTTTCTCATTTTAATTTCTAGGAGCTAGCAGGTAACCTTACTGGTTCCATTCTCATTTTCTCCTCTTCCAAAAAGACTTTTAAATTTCTGTAAACAGCACTGGGACTCTGCTGGCTATTTATCCTACAGCTTATCTTCAGCTGTCACAACTTCGGGTTGTTTCCCCCCCTGAGATTCAGAGATCACGCTGTGCAATTTTTGTTTCGATTCTCAGTGAAATGCGGCTGAATTTTGTGCCAGATGCTCCCCGCTTGAAAATTGCTTTGCTTGCACTTCAACAATCTGTGAATTGTTCTCTTGATGGGTTCTATTGGCCAGAACTGAACCCATTACACTTGAAGAAGCAAGATTTTGTCTTGATGTTTATGTCCTGTTGTATAATTGCTGCACTTAAGGCATTGCTCAAAAGTAGTTGTGTAGGGAGACCTGAACACACTTTTTTTAAAATGTGCAGAAAGGTTTGTGATCCCTAAACTGATCTGCAAGGACCAAGCTTTAGAGAAGATGCCCTGACCTGAACTGGGCAAAAAATCAAGAATTCTCCCTTTACGTGTCTTCTCTGAAAGCCCACCTTTAGCATGACAGCTCTAGCATGACAGTGGCGGAACCCAATGCAGGGCATTCCTGCAGGGGGGCTCACCGACCTGGGGGTCCTCCACTCACCACGAAAAGTGCTTGTTTTGCTGCACACAGCACCTGCAAATAGTTGGCGGTGACATGATGATGCCACTTCCAACTGCATTTTGGGCAGTTCGGAGGCAGGGAGAAGTGGGAGGGTCCAAGATAAGGTTGGTCTGCTATCTGCACTGAACCTACAGCCCATAGAGATCCTGGCTGCTGCAGCAGGCAATATGCTCGCTGTGCTGCTGCAGGGACCCCCAAAGCACGACATTGGTCACATTGACTTAAGGCTGGCCCTGTGACAGGTAATAGCCTTTCTCTCCTTGTTCCTCCCCTCTGGCCCAGTTCACATTCACACAGGTCATGGGAAAGCCCACGTAGTAGGCTTCCTCACAAGGAAGCTGCTTGAACCATCCACTAATGAGGCTATACCATATCTCTGAATCTAGACACGATAGGGCAAAACTGGTGCCATTTTTGGAATCAGCACCCCAAATATACCCAGAAATAGGTCTCACTTAGAAGCTGACAAATGTATGTTGGCCTGCGATATTAACAGAATAGCAATGACTTTTGGCACTGGTGAAGTTAGTAGACATATGGAATTGAACTGCATTTTGATTTGATTATTAAGTTTACTCATTATCATTCTACATGATTGATGTAAGCAAAAATGTAACCATGAGCTTAAAAAATGAATATGCACATAGCATCTTCTGTTTTACTTCATTGCTGGCATAGTATCACTGCTTAAATATGTTCTTTGTACTATTGAAGTATGAAGATTACAAAATCCCTTTCATTATTGTTTCTGTGTTTTGAAGTAGGCATGGCAGGCTATTTTTGGTCTTTCTCAAGGGTGTTCCAGGCAAACTGTTAAGCTTCTTCTGAATGCTATAGAATGCAGCTAACAGTTTCATTTCAGAAACCAGTCAGGGATGCTGAACACAGGTTGTGTTTGTGTTTATTTACATTTCAGATCTGGTGTCTGTTCATTTGAGATAAAATCCCAAAGACCTCCAGCAGGGGGATTTCCTGCTACAGGCAGGGGGATGGACTAGATGACTTTGTAGGTTACTTCCAACCATGGAGGTATAATAGAACACTGGAGTGGGCATGACGTCACATTCTTGAAGCCCTGGACCTGACCGAACAATATGGCTGACCTTGTCCGTCCGCGAACGACAAGGGGCTCTCTCGCTCGCACGGCGCGCGTGTGAAAGTTAATCTCAGCCTCTTTAATCATGCCTTCGTATTCTGCATACGGGTGCACGAATCGCTGGACGAAAAATGGGATTACTTTCCACAGGTACTTAAAATCATTGTGATTCGTTGCTACAGAAAAATATTACTTCACAAACTGAAGTAGATATGAAGAAAAAAATAAAAATAAAATATTATTACTTCATAAAGTATGCAGCCCTTCACAAACTGAAGTAGATATGAGGAGAAAAAAAGGAACTCAATCCACACACAACCTTCAGCAATTAAATGATTTTTCGGATACAAAACGTTTGGTTTGGTTTGCATTTTACACCAAATGTTATGTGCAGTGTAGTCAATAAGACTACACATTTGATCATGCTTCCAAATAATATAGGTACATTATTCCGATGCGCATCCGGAGATTTTAATGTAATTTTCCTACATATTTATCTGATTTTTGCCCACCCTCCCCTTTTTTTCTTTCCTTCCCGTTCACACTTTATTTCTGGTTGTGTAGATTTCAAAAAATAAGTCTGTCAAGACAGTGCAATCCGAGTTTACATAGGCAGCAAGGGGCATTTCGTCCGGTGTGTTCAGTAATATAATTACGCGGAATTAAACCTTGGAATTGCATATTAACTCATAATATGGTTACCAATGACGTTTCTCCACGATCACACGTTGTTATTTTGGTAAGTTTTTACTTCAGGAGTAAACGATTCATGCCTAAACATCATGCGAAAACCCATTTGAAATGCTTGGAATGAGCAATGTTTTGCACTTAACAACAAAGCCGCTAAGCCCGCCCCCTGAGCTTCAACCTTCTCGTATCAATTATTAAAGGAGGGCCACCCGCTGCTTCCAACTCTATAATTCTATTATCGTATGACCAATTTTCTTGTGTAAGGCTGGGCTTCCTTCAGAGAGTTCCTCTTTTCTTCAGTCACTGCCAAGCCCTCTTGTTCCTCCTTAGAGATGTTATTGGATCAAGCCACCAGTGGCGTTCCTACAGGGGAAGCGGAGCTCTAAGTTTTGCAGGGAGCCTTATCCTGTCATGTAAATCCCTCCTCTTCCTTGCCACTGTAGCCAGTCAGCAACTTCAAGACCTTCAAGACTTTGCTTTTCCCCATGAGGATTGGTTAAAACGGCGCGGGAAAGGAGCAATTTCCATGGCAAGGTAAGGCTCCGCCCACCTGTAGGGACGCCACTGCAAACCACACAAAATCACCAATGAAACTATGCCACCAATGGATAAACTAGCTTTTAGATAGTTGCACTTGACAAGAGTCAAAGTGTTTGTTTCCTTATTTGGCAGCATTTGCTAGAGATGTGTTATTTCTGAACAAATTTGGAATGTTCATCTTAATTCTCCAGAACACCTAATCTGTATCTTTGCTGAAGTGTTTGCCTCCATCCTTTCTCCCTTCACATAATAGTTTAAAAGACTGAGGGCGCAATACTAACCAAATTTCCAGCACTGGGGTAAGGGCAATACAGCTCTGAGATAAGGGAACAAACATTCCCTTATCTTGAGGATGCCTCCATGACTACGATTCCATTGCAGAATGCAGAACAGGCCTCACTGCCACAGCTATGTCAGTACAGGAAAGTTGATTAGGATTGCGCTCTGAATTAGAATTAATTCCCCGGATTTTCTTGTATTCTGTGGCAGGAGTGAATGTCACACTAGCCTGGGCACTGATTGTCTGCAAGGAAAGTCTCTTCTAGTATAGGAGCCCATTGGAGAAAATAATTGATTGCACCATAATCCTTATTATAGGACTTGTTCTGTCCTTGTAAAATCAAGATTTTGCCTTTCCACACGTATTTGCACAGGGTGGCTCAACTCCCTATTTTATGGGTTGCCTTGAGGTAGTCATTTAGACAGATCAGTTAAAATGGGAACTGACAAAAATCCATCTTGATAACACCCTTTCCACTATTTCTTAATGATACTTTAGGAAGTATGCAAGTTGACTTGCCAGAAACAACTGACAAATCAGTTGTATACATTTATCTGTGATAGCAATGCTAGATACTTATAAACAGTAGTATCCCAATAGGGGACAGGGCACTAAGTTTTGCAAGGAGCCTTACCTTGCCCTCATAGCCAGTAAGCAACGCAGGGATGTTGCTTTCCCTGCAAGCACTGGCTATAAGGGAGAAGGAGAGGAGCAGTTTACATGGCAAGGTACAGCTCCGCCCCCCTCTGCTGTTGCTAATATCAGATCATTGTTTTTCCCACAATATTTGCTACAAAAAAAGCGGCCAGTTTCAACCTACTTCCATCTGGAACAAAGCATGGTAGCTGAGAGCACCTGGGGAAGCTGTATGAGTACAACAGCAAAATTGGGTACCATGATCAGGACTGAGCCACAGGCATTGACCACAAGAGAGTCAAAAGTGAGTCAGGACAGAAAGTCCAGACTCAAGGCTTCTGGGCTGGGGCACTTTCCTTATGAGGAAAGGCTACAGTGTTTGGGGCTCTTCAGTCTAGAAAAAAAGGTGTCTGAGCAGTGATGTCATCTACTCCCCAGTAGATGGTTTGCTGGGCGGGAGTAGGGAGTGATTGACAGTCTGTCGATTCACTTCCGGTTTCTTCGCGCGCCCCGCGCAGCTTTCCCTCGCCTCGGAGGGGGCGCCTGCTCGCCCAGGCACCCGGCGCGCCCCCCACCCATCCCCCAAGGCGAGCAGGCGCCCCCTCCGAGGCGAGGGAAAGCCGTGCGGGGCGCGCGAAGAAACCGGAAGTGAATCGACGGACTGTCAATCACTCCCTACTCCCGCCCAGCGAACCGTCTACTGGGGAGTAGATGACACCACTGTGTCTGAGGGGGAACATGATTGAGATGTATAAAATTATGTAGGGGATGGATAGAGTGGATAGGGGGATGTTCTTTTTCCTCTCACAACATCAGAAACAGGGGACATCCACTAAAGTTGAATGTTGGAAGAATTAGAACAGATAAAATAGTACATTTTTACCCAGCTTGTAATTAAATGGTGAAATTCCTTGCCACGGGAGGTCGTGATGGCATCTGGCCTATGTGCCTTTAAAAGAGGATTGGACAGATTTCTGGAGGAAAAATCCACCTCGTGCTACAGGCTATGATGGGTGGTGCAATGTTCTTATTTTAGAAGCAGGCTACCTTAGAATGGCAGGGGGAACTGCTCTGAGTGGCCACCTGCTTCTTTAGCTTTTTTCTGCTTTTCTCAGGGCAGTTTGCGGTGCTCCAAGTGCCCAAGAGGGGCAGGAAAAGGCAGCAGTAAGGAGGCCTCACCACCTCAGTACTTGTTGCCTCAGTACTTTCTCCTTCCCCCCCCCCCCCTTGCAGTTTCTCGGAGCAGTTGTGTGCCATTCTGAGCAGCCGAATACTTTTTTCTAGGCAGAAAAAGCAAACAGCCACTCAAAGTGGTGTGCAACCACTTTGGGTGTACTGGAAGTAATTACAGTGATGCCATCACATCACCAGGTCAGGCACAGGGGTGGGTGACATCTTAAGACATGGCCCCAAGTGCCAGAGGGGCCAGTTATGCCCCTCTGAGTGACCAGTGTCTGAGAGACCTTTATCCTGTGTTAATGTTCCCAGATGCAGTTGGAATATGAGTGAAACATGCTCTGACCTCCCCTTGTTTCTTTCTCTATCCTGGTTGATTTCCTTGTGTATGTTTAGATCATAGGCCTTTTGGAACCTAGGGATCTGTTTTCTTATTCCGTGTAAAGAAATCACGTGCCTTGATGGTAACATTAAAAATAATTTGTGAGAGCCATTTTTAGAGTGGAAACTATTGGCCTCTGTCTGCTGTGTAAGCAGTGCACAATAACTAGGCTGCATGTTCCGCTGTACACAAAAAGAAATCCCATTAGGTGACTCTTTAGAAGAAATCTGCCAATGGCATTTGTCAAATGAAGCAAAAGAAATCAATGTAATAAGCTGTATTGTTAGCCATTAACACAGGAGGACTATGATATATTAGTTAAGTAGAGTGTGTGTGTGTGTGTGTGTGTGTGTGTAGATATAAATATGTGTGCGCTCTCTCTCTCTCTCTCTCTCACACACACACACACACACACACACACACACACACACACACACACGCGCGCGCACACACACACACACACACACACACACGGATTCCCTAAGGTTTTTCTTCCTTTTATAAAAAAAATAGTGCACAAAATAAACTTTTTGTGCTAAAAATAGCCTGCTAGAAATATCCAGGGCTCCAGAATTTAAAATTTCCAATTTGTCCCTGTCTGCCAGGTGACATTAAAGCAAACTCCTTGTATTCATAACTTTTAATTTAGTGTGGCCATTACTTCTCATGTTCATCCTGCGTGACTAACTCCTCAAGGGTAAAAAATGATGATTTGCAAAAAATGAAACTTTAAGCAGAGTGAAAGGCAACTGATTCTGGACAGCTGATGATTTAAGTGTGCTGTGAATGTGGTAATGTGGTAATCCCTTTAAAATGCCAGTTAGGAGACTAATAAAAGAGGCTGGCTAACAGTCAGCAAAAATAACTTTGCAGATACTGTAGAATGTTACTGTTCATTTCATTGGCTACTACTACTTTCTGGAAGCTCTTTCCTGTTCTTAATCTTAGGTCACTGAAGACCGGCAGCCCTTGCGTATACAGTCAATCATTATCTGCTAGGGTTAGGTTCCTGGAAATCCACACAGGTAGTGAATTTGCAGATAACGAACCATTGATCCTTAGGTGCAAGGGATACATGATCAGAAGAATCCAGCAGAGACCATCAGGAAGCCAACAGAGTACAGTGGGAAGTGCAACAAAAACAAATCTGAATGCTGCAGAGACCTTCCAGAGGCTGCAGGGATCTTCAGAATGGCACCTGCAACCAGCATGGACCCTTAAATATGGACGGTGGATGCTTCTGTCAGTCATTTTAAAGAGGTCAGAGCTGGTCGCAGGTGCCATTCTGAAGATCCCTGCAGCCTCTGGAAGGTCTCCGCATAGATAATGAAAGGTATAGATAATGAGGAAAGTAGCAATTCTGCCCCTCATAGATAAGCAAGTTCGCATATAAAGAAGATTGACTGTATAGCCCCCGCTAGCTGGGGCAGGCACAATTAATGACCCTGTGGCTAGGATCCTGGCAAAACAAGTTATATGCAATAGGCAAGATTTTCTCAAACTGTGGGTGGCAACTTACTTTGTGGGTCATAACCCAATGTTAGGTGGGTTGGACCCTCCCATTCAGCCTTACACTAGTCATACCTTGGCTCCAAATTGCAGCCCACCAGATGCAATTGGAAAGTCACATTTGGTCAAAGTGACTTCCGCTTGCTTCGAAAGACCTGTGGAGGCCCAGAGCTGGAGAAGGGGATGGGTTGTGGTACCCTCTGCCACAGAACAGGTGGTGGTGGTGGGAGTTTGGGAATTCCAGAAGGCCATGACTAATTTCATGCTATACCATCCCTGGTCTTATATTGAACTAATTGAATAAAGGATAAGCAGCCAGTGGCTTGGGTGTAGTAATGTAGGGAACCAGAAGAATATCAGTGGAATGAAACCAATTACAATATATTTTATGTAACCCCCCCCCAAAAAAAAAATCTCCAATGGGAGAGCATCAAGGCCAGCCCATTCATGAGGTCAACTGCCTCAGGCATCAGATTGGCAGGTAGTGCACACCTCTACCCACTCACTTGCCTTTGCTACTCCTCTTCCTTAGAGACATTCCATTCCTTTCTTCCACACTTCCTCTTCTGCTGTGTTCCAATCCAGGAAATGAAAGGATCAGAGACAGGCAAATCACCAGGAAAGAGGGGCAGCATTAGGCATACCACTTCAGGTGCCAGGCCTGGGCCTCAGAGGCATTCTTCAAAATAAGAATTCTTCAAGGAAAAAATAAAAAATGTTGGACAAGGCCTCTTTGTGATTACAGGCATGCCCCAGGATCCACTAGGTTCCATTCTGGACCCTATCGTGAATACCAGAAACTGTGGATACTGGAGTGCCTTTTTTTAAGATAGGGGAACATCTTTTATCTATCATTTATCTTTGTTGATAAAAAAGAGATTTGTTTAATGTTCCCCTATCTTTTTAATAGTCATCCCAGTATCCATGGTATCCGTGGATAACTAAAACAGTGGATTCCGAATCAGTGGATACTGGGGCATGCCTGTATTGTGTTTGTTCATTAATTGTATGTTTATTAATGCCAGTAAAGGTTCATCATCATCAATTTTTTCTTCAGATTGATTGTAAGGGCCGTATATGTCATTATGTGAGAATTTTGCAGCAGTTAGGAAGAAGGTTCCAATCTCATATTTTCAAACTGGTAATAATACAGTATTGTACAACTACTAATAGGATCTGGTCCATCCAATGATACATGCCTAAGGTGAACGCAGCAGCATAAAACACCATCTTGTTCATCATTCCACCTCCTGGGAAGGATTTCCTAGCACAGTGGTTCCCAAACTATGTTGGGACCCACCAGTGGGTCGCAAGCCAATTTCAGATGGGTCGCGAAGCACCTAGGGCAGCCATATTGAAAAGATGGGATGCTGGAAAGGAGGAGGGCCGTGTGGTTGTTTTGCTTGTGTCAAAGTTGAAAATGGGCTTTTTTCTTTCTGATTCACTTTGCTACTGAAAAATAACTGAAAAATAACCCAACCTATTGCTGCATTCTCAGGAAAGCTGCAGGCTCTGGCGTCACAATGATGGCACTTCCGGCCATGATAGCACTTCTGGAATAAGAGGGCAGGTCCTCTTATGGATTCAGAATTGGTTGAGGGCAAGGAAACAGAGAGTGGGGGTCAATAGGCAATTTTCACAATGGAGAGAGATGAAAAGTGGAGTGCCCCAGGGATCTGTCTTGGGGCCGGTGCTTTTCAACTTGTTCATAAATGACCTGGAGACAGGGATAAGCAGCGAGGTGGCCAAGTTTGTGGATGACACAAAACTTTTCCAGGTGGTGAAAACCAGAAGGGATTGTGAAGAGCTCCAGAAGGATCTCTCCAAGTTGGGGGAATGGGCAGCAAAATGGCAGATGCGTTTCAACGTAGACAAGTGTAAAGTGATGCACATTGGGGCAAAAAATCAAAACTTCACCTATAAGCTAATGGGTTCTGAGCTATCTATGACAACTCAGGAGAGAGATCTTGGGGTGCTGGTAGACAATTCAATGAAGGTGTTGACCCAGTGTGCGGCAGCAATTAAGAAGGCCAATTCCATGCTTGGGGTAATTAAAAAAGGGGTTGAGAACAAACCAGCCAAAATTATTATACCACTAGCTTTTTGTTACCCGGCGTTGCCCGGGTAACAAAATGATCTTCCAGAGTTTATGAGTTTTGCACCCCTTCTCGCCCCCCACGCCGACGGGGGCCGAACCCGGACTCCAGCCACGTCGGGAGCATCACCGGTTGCCTCGGCAACCCCGGAAACTATGGACTCGATGCCAATTTCGCCCGTTTTCGGCCGTCCTCACTTCAGGCCCCCTGCCTCGCCTCCTGCCTTGGCCCTCTGCCTCTGGCCTTGGCGACCCCGGAAACTATGGATCTGACGCCGATTTCGTCCATTCTTGACCATTCTCATGCAGGGGCCCCCGCGCACCCCACCCCCGCGGGCGGTAGTGGAGCCTGACCCCTGCAGTTTTTGTCACCGGGCCTCAAGGCATGCGCGTGCCGAGTCTGGCGCCAATTGCTCCAGGCGTTGTAGCGGGTCATAGCGGACATCTTGTTTTGCACCCGTTCCCGCCCCCACGCTGAGGGGGGGCTGAACCCAGACTCCCATGGCATCAGGAGCATCACCACTCATCTCGGCGACTCTGGAAACTACAGATTCAACACCGATTACGGCTGTTTTCAACCAATTTCTGCAGGGCCCTGTGTGTACCCCCACCCCCGGGGGGGCTGGGGGGGCCTGACCCCCACAGTGTTTGTTGCCACGCGCTTGCCAGGTTTGGTGCGCATTGCTCCAGGCATTCCAGCACGGCATGGCAGACATTTCGTTTTGCACCCCTTCTCGCCCCCCACACTGAGGGGAGCCTGAACCCGGACTCCAACTGTGTCGGGAGTGTCGCCGTTCGTCTCGGCGACCCCGGAAACTACGGATGCAATGCAGATTTCAGCCATTTTTGACCATTCTCATGTGGAGACCCCCACATACCCCCACCCCGGGGGGCACTAAGACGGTCTGACCCCCGCAGTGTTTTTCGCCAGGCTGCAAGGTGTATGCGTGCCAGGTTTCATGTCAATCGGTTCAGGCATGCCAGCAGGGCATGGCGGATGTTGTGTTTCGCACCCCTTCTTGCCCACCACGCCAAGGGGGGGCCGAACCTGGACTCCAACAGCGTCAGGAGTGTTGCCGCTCGCCCCGGTGAGCCCGGAAACTACGGATTCGATGCCGTTTTCAGCCGTTTTCGACCATCTTCTCACGGGAACCCCATTTACCCCAACCCCCAGGGGTGCTAGCGGGGTCTGCCCCCCTCAGTGTTTGTCGCCAGGCCGCAAGGCATACGCATGCCAAGTCTTGCGCCAATCGCTCCAGGTGTTGCAGTGGGGCATGGCGGATGTCTCGTTTTGCACCCCTTCTTGCCCCCCATGTCGAGGGGGGAGTTTTGACCATTTTCATACAGGGGCCCTGGGGCACCCCCCCGGGGCGCTAGGGGCCTGAACCCCGGAGTCTCTGTCGCCAGGCCGCAAGGCACGTGCATGCCGAGTTTGGTGCGCATTGCTCCAGGCGTTCCAGCACGGCATGGCGGACGTTGTGTTTCGCACACCTTCTCGCCCCCTACGCTGAGGGGGGGGGCGGACCCGGACTCTGATGGCGTTGATACCATTGTCGCTCGTCCCAGCGACCACGGAAACTACGGATTTGATGCCGATTTTCGACCATTTTCGACCATTTTCACACGGGGGCCCCTGTGCACCCCTGCCCCGGGGGTGCTAGGGGGCCACAACCCCCACAGTGTTTGTGGCCAGGCCGCTAGGCTTCCGCATGCCTAATTTGGTGCCAATCGGTCCAGGCGTTCCAGCAGGGCATGGCAGACGTTGTGTTTTGCACCCCTTCTTGCCCTCCACGTCGAGGGGGGGCCGAACCCAGACTCAAACGGCGTCGGGAACATTGCCGGTTGTCCCGGCGCCCCTGGACACTGTGGACTCGACGCCGATTTCAGCTGTTTTCGGCTGTCTTCACATGGGGGCTCCTGCGTACCCCCGCCCCCAGGGGTGCTACAGGGCCCTGACCCCCGCAGTGTTTGCGGCCAGGCCGCTAGGCTTCCGCATGCCGGGTTTGGCGCCAATTGGTCCAGGCATCACAGTGTGGCATGGTGCGCCTTTTGTTTCGCACCCCTTCTCACCCCCCACATCGAGGGGGGGCCGAACCCGGACTTCAGTGGTGTCGGGAGCGTCGCCGCTCATCTTGGCGCCCCCGGAAACTGTGGATTTTATGCCGATTTTGGCCGTTTTTCACTGTTTTCATGCGGGGACCCCCGTGTACCCCCACCCCCAGAGGCGCTAGGGGGGCCCGACCCCCGCAGTGTTTGTGGCCAGGACGCTAAGCTTCCACATGCCGAGTTTGGTGCCAATCGGTCCAGGCGTTCCATCTGGGCATGGCGGACGTTGTGTTTTGCACCCCTTCTCGCCCCCCACGTTGAGGGGGGGCCAAACCCAGACTCCAACGGCATCGGGAGCATCGCCGGTCATCTCGGTGACCCCAGAAACTACGGACTCGACGCCGATTTTGGCCGTTTGTGGCCATCTTCATGTGGGGACCCCTGTGTACCCCCATCCCTGGGGGTGCTAGGGGCCCCTGCCCCCCGCAGTGTTTGTGGCCAGGCCACTAGGCTTCCGCATGCCGAGTTTGGCGCCAATCGGTCCAGGAGTTCCAGCAGGGCATGGCGGACGGTTTGTTTCGCACCCCTTCTTGCCCCCCATGTCGAGGGGGGCTGAACACGGACTCCGACGGCGTCGGGACCATCTCCGCTCATCTCGGCGACCCCGGAAACTGTGGATTTGACGTCGATTTCGGCCGTTTTTGACCATTTTCACGCGGGGACCCCCGCGTACCCCCACCCCCGGGGGCGCTAGGGGGCCCCGACCCCCGCAGTGTTTGTCGCCAGGCCGCAAGGTGTATGCGTGCCGAGTTTCGTGCCGATCGCTCCAGGCGTTGCGGAGCCTATGCGAGACATACATACATACACACACACACACACACACACACACACACACATACACACCCAGGCTCTTCTTTATATATATAGATTGTACAAATCAATGGTAAGGCCACATCTAGAGTATTGCGTACAGTTCTGGTCAACATACCTCAAAAAGGACATAGTGGACCTGGAAAAGGTGCAGAAGAGAGCGACAAAAACGATTACGGGGCTGGGGCACCTCCTTTATGAAGAAAGACTGCAGCATTTGGGACTCTTCAGTCTGGAAAAAAGGCGCCTGAGGAGGGATATGATAGAGACATACACAATTATGCACGGGAGGGATAGAGTCAATAGAGGGATGTTCTTTTCCCTCTCTCACAATACCAGAACCAGGGGGCATCCACTGAAATTGAATGTTAGGAGAGTTAAAACAGATAAAAGGAAATACTTACCCAGCGGGTAATTAAGCTATGGAACTCCTTGCCACAGGAGGTGGTGATGGCATCTGGCCTAGATGCCTTTAAAAGGGGACTAGATTGATTTCTGGACGAAAAGTCCATCATGGGCTATAGGCCATGATGGGTTGGGCAACCTCCTTACATTAATAGTAGGCTACTTCAGAATGCCAGGTGCAAGGGAGTGATGCAAGATGCAAGGGAGTGCATCCAGGTGCAAAAGCAAGCATCTTGTTGTCTACAACTCCCTTAGGCACCTGGTGGGCCACTGTGAGATACAGGAAGCTGGACTAGATGGACCTTTGGCCTGATCCAGTGGGGCACTTCTTATGTTCTTATGGTGGGTCCCAGACAGATTGTCATTCAAAAATGTGGGGCTCAGTGCTAAAAAGTTGGAGAATCACTGTTCTAGCAGTCATTGACAGAGTTGAAAGGCTGATCGTTGTTCAAATGAGCTGCTGTGTAGAAAAATAAACCCCCATGCTTTTGTGCGAGAGGGCTTGACTGTTTCCTCTAAATCAAAGCAAACTGGAAAACACACAGATTTCCTTGCCAGGATCTATTTCTGCAAAACGTGCACTAGAACAGACTTGCTTTGCATGCTTATACTTGTAATATATCAGCGGAGAAAGCAATTACCTTGGTGATGAAAGCTCATTTTCTCCTGCAATGCTCCCAGTTTTAATGAGGGAACAGCAGCAACAAACAGACTTTCTGGGTGAGGAGTGAGTGAGAACCACTGTAGAATTCAAACCTATTCATCACAAAGATGGTGAAGGCAGCCAAGAGGGTTGAAGGTGTGTTTTCTGTGACTCTTCTTAACCTCCTGTTCCTAAGAGGTTCTAATACCTATACCCTTTAGTGCCATTCACATTTAAAACAGAGAGAGTTTTCACCTTTTGTGCACCTCATACAAGAGGGGAGTGATCTTACAGCCAGCATATCTTCACTTCTCCTCCCCTTGAACTCTCTGCCTGTTTTCTGGGTGTAAAATAGTGCATGCATGCTTCGAGACTCTCTGCAATGCCTTGGGAACTCCATATGCCCTATCAAACCCCCAGCAGGGGCCATGGGGTCATCGCCAAATCACAGATCCACATCCAGCCCACCCACTGTTCCCCAAACCTCCATGGCACAATGCCAAAGACAGCTCTCAGCCTCCTGAGAATCCTTGTATGTGCCAAGTCTTGGGAAGGGGCGATGCCCTGGAAGTCAGCAGGCTGTCAGTAGATGCAGCAGCCAAGGGAGAGGACTCTTGTCTTGTCTTTGACACACAAGGAGGAGGAGGAGGCCACAACCTCCTCTTCAGCTGCTCATCACAGGAAGATGTCCTCTCCACCCTGGGGCAGTGTCGCCCCTTTATCCATGGGACAGGGTCAAGTAAAGTAGGGGGACACTTTGTTGCAGCCACCGCTACAAACTACAAATTGATTTCCTCTTCCTATAATCATCAATGAGCCACGTATCATTTTTAGTGTGTCCATACTGAGCATTTTAGGACTTTCTGCCATCCTGCTCAACTATCTTGCTTCATTGCACAACACATGACTTTGCCATTAATTCCCATGTTTAATTAGGCTTAGCATAGCTTTAACTTCTGCCCTGTGTTTTTAATTGTTGGACACAGCAACACACTCCAGCTTTCTTTCCTGCTTCCTTCTGCCTCTTTGTGGCTGTAGAGAGCAGCTGGTCCAGTTCCATGTGGCTGCCAACAATTAAGAGCATATCAAAACACATTCATTAATCTCAAGGAAAGCTCTCGTCTGCTGTGCTTATTGAGGCATCCCATTCCTATCTTATCCTCTTCTGCACTCTATTAAAGCGAGATGTTTACTTTTTCCAAGGTAGACTTGAGGCTTCCCTGATGCAACTTGCGCTTACCATTCAGCCACGGAAGCTCTGTAAGGCCTCTGCTACTGCCCCCAAAAGTCACTGTGCCCAGCCACTTCTGGATTCTGCCGCCATAGCAGGCTGTGCGCCAGGATTTCTAGGCAGACGCGGCTGGCTGAGGCATCTCTTGGGGTTACAGAGGTTCCCCAGCAGAATGGTAAGCACTGTTCACCTGGGGATGAAGCAGACAGGCGCCAGATACAGTCTGCAGGCCAGTGTCTGCAGTCCACTGGCTTAATGTAAAGTGACTTTTGGAATGCAATCTGTTAAGTTCAGAATCAGGGCCGGTGCATCTACAAGGCTTACTGAAGCAATTGCCTCAGGCGAAAGATTGGTGGGACAATTGGTAGGTGCCCCTCTCTCCTCCTCCTCCTTCCACTTCCTGGGTTGGAAGAGGGGGACAGAGAGGAAATGTGGAGTGGAGTGCTGAGCTAGAGCTTTGGAGTGTGAGAGGAACAGAGGCTGGCACATCACTGGATGGGAGGGAAGCATTTGCCAGGCTGCCTCAGGTGTCAAGAGGTATAGGGCCCACCCTGTTCAGCCTGAACAGAACTAGATAACCTTCCAAGATTCTTCCGCCAAGCATATGCATGTAAGTCAACTGCTGAACAATCATACTGTTGGTTTGTGGTCAGAGTAATTTAGTTTGTGGTCCATTCTATTAAAAAAAAAACAGGGGCTAGAGGCATGAATGTTCTCATTGTATTCCTAATTAAGAATCTGGGGAAACAGCTTCGCTATTTAGCATTCAGCAGAGGCAGTATGTCCTGAAAGTGCATCAATAAGGCCCCTGGTTCTCCTTCCACCAGCCAGAAAGGTAAGGAAGCATGACAGTAATTTAATGCATAGAGAGACTGGAGTAGAATAACTATGTCAAAAGCCACCAGGGCTGATGAATTGGACACCTTTATAATTTTGCTCCAATTGCATCTTAGACAGGGAGCATCCCTCCCCTCCCCCCCCCGACACAAATGTTGGCCCGTTGAGTTTTAGATGCATAATTAATGTGGCAATGAAGCAAGCACTAGCCACACTATTAAAATTTATCACAGCATTACTTTCCAAAATGACTTCCTAACAAGTGGTTGTTTGTGCTGGGAAAAAAAAAAAGAGTGTTCTGGGATGAGCTCCGAAATGGAAAGCATGGCGTAATTTATCTCAATATTATTTTATTAGCACTTCTTAATTGCTATGGCAGATAAATAGCAGTGGCTATTATCTTAGCAAAACATTTGTATTAATAATGTCACATCAGTTACAGGGATTGCTGTCGAATATTTCACCTGCATTAAGAGTTGCTTTGAGAGTCAATGCTTATTTTCGCCCCTGTGACATTCCAGAGAGTGCTGTAGTAATATTTCTTTACTACCAAGTTTCCCTGGCAAAAATGAATCATATTAAATTTTTCCACAAAAAAATGCATGTAAATTACAAATCTCATTATCAGATTTGTTTTTATTTGTAAGAGCTGATATCCTTGATTTTTACATAATTTTTAACATGGAAAATGTATCTTTTCGTTGTGGTCTTTTTCTTCCATCTGTTTTTCCCCTATGGTCAATGTTTAAACTGTAAGCTCCTCAAGGACAGGAAGCTTACTTTTATTTTTTTTTCCAGGTGTCACACATTTATTATTAACCACATTATTATCCCCCTAACCTTTTAAGTGTTAAGTTCCACTCTGCAGTTATTAGTCCTCTGATTTTCTGTTTTCTTTATATTGCTCTCACTTTCTGGCAGTGGCATAGAAAGTGGCATAAAGGGGCTGGGGGGGTCAATTTCCCCAGGTTCCATGTTTTGAGGGGGTACCAACCAGGACCCGGCCCTGCTTGTTAAATGAATACGAACAAAGTGAAGCCAGGGGGCGGGCTTAGCAGCGACGTCATTATACTCAAAACATTGCTGATTCCAAGCATTTCAGATTGGTTTGCGCGTGATGTTTAGGACTTAATAGTTTACTCCTGAAGTAAAAACTTACCAAAATAACAACGTGTGATCGTGGAGAAACATCATTGGTAACCTAATTATGAGTTAATATGCAATTCCAAGGTTTAATTCCGCGTAATTATATTACTGAACACACTGGATGAAATGCCACTTGCTGTCTATTTAAACTCGGATTGCACTGTTTTGACAGACTTATTTTTTGAAATCTACACAAGCAAAAATAAAGTGTGAACGGGAAGGAAAGAAAAAAAGGGGAGGGTGGGCAAAAATTAGATAAATATGTAGGAAAATTACATTAAAATCTCTCAATGTATAACACAAGTAGTTGTCAATATGAGAGTAATTCTTTTTTACTTCTAGGCTATTAAGAGTATTTTTTTAAACTTCTACACTCACCCCCCCCCCTAAAACAAATTCTGTTAACGTTCAGAAGTTTGAAAATATTACCGTAGAAAATGGAAGGCGGGGGAAAAAAGTGTAAATGGGAAGGGGGGGAAAGGAGGGGGGAATTTTTTTTTTTTTACCTTCTAGACCATTAACAGTGGGTGTCAGAAAATGGTGAATAAGACTGCTAGGAACAACAAGGAATTACACAGCTTCAAAAAAAAGGCACTCACTGAACGGTTGTTTTATTGAACCGATGTAATGTGAATACATGAATCTTTCCGTGGAAATTAAATCCCATTTTTCGTCCAGCGATTCGCACACCCGTATGCAGAACACGCAGGCATGATTAAAGAGGTTGAGATTAACTTTTACACACGGGCAGGGAGATTTTGATTCGTGACTCCGTGGCGGCAATCCTCCTTCGCGGCGATGATCTCAGTTTATACCCATGGCTTCAAGAATGTGACGTCATGTTCCCTCCAGTCAATATATAACCTTCTTGGTACCAACCCACACCCTCCACAGCAGATACAGAAAAAACTAGAAGTGCCTTTTGGAGGCCTCCAGAGGGCCTTCTGATGCAGAGGAGGGTGTTAAAAATTTGTGGGGCCTGGGTACCTGGTTCCCTAGCTATGCCACTGCTTTCTGGGTCCTGTTATTGATGTGATATGAATTGGTGGCTGCATGGTTAATATAAGAACATTAGAAGAGCCTGACTGGATCAGGCCAAAGGCCCATCTAGTCCAGCTTCCTGTATCTCACAGAGGCCCACCAGATGCCTCATATCAGGGGACACACAGGACAACTAGATACGTGCATCTCATTGCCACTCCCCTGCATCCGGCACTCCGAGGTAGCCTACTTCTAAAATAAGGAGGTTACACTAACCATCACGACCTGTAGCCTGCGATGAACTTTTCCTCCAGAAATCTGTCCAGTCCTGTTTTAAAGGCATCTAGGCCAGATTGTTGTGTGGACTTCATATGAAATCTGCTTTCTGCACTGAAATGAATGGGTATGCGCATATATTATTATTTACTATCCAACTTTTGGTTTTATTATTAGTATAATTATTAATGTATACATGTATTGATAATATGTTTTGTTCATCAATAACAGGAAATTGGGGTAGGTGAAGGCTGGGTTACGTAACTACGCCCTTCAAACCTTGAGGCTGTACGTTAGGGCTCACTATGAGCAACGGATCGGATTTCTAGCAAATAAATACATAAAATATTACTTGTAAATAAATAAATAAATAAATAAATATATTATTTCTTTCTAGTTCACCTTTTTTTTTTAATTCTCGTAAAGCTAGGTGGGGTCCCAACAGAGTGTCATTTCAAAAAGTGGATCCTGCTGCTAAGAATTTTGAGAACTTCTGCCCTAGGCTGTGGAGACACTGCATCATTTCCAATGTGCATTTTCCCCATTAAATTACAAGCCATGAGGAGCCACAGTCTGGATCAGGACCACGGTGCAGATAGAACGGATGTTTAGCACTTTGTCTCTGCTCCATTTCCCCGACAGACAGTTGCCCCACCCAAAGCAGCTATTTGTCTTTCCAAAGATGTCTGGTGGTTTTTTGTTTTGTTTTTTTGCAACGAGAGGATGACTTCTCATTTTGGTTGGGCCTAGTTTATCAACTGCAGGGAGGGCTTTCACTGAGGTGCTCTGAATGCTCAAACGCAACAAATGTGTATATGCATAAGAGCAGCGGACATTAGGGACACTTTATACAAATAATTGCCGTGACAAAGGGAAGAGCAATGCTGTGGCAAGATAATGTGACAGAAACAGGCGCTATGAATTATTTATGTTGAGCACATGATTGGTAGAGGAGTTAGATGTTGTGTGACCTCAAAGGGAGTGCAATTTGTCACTGGCCTGTTTCAAAGCACAGGTATCCTAATGCGTGGTGGCTTCTGTTTTCAAGGAGGGGGTGGAATTGAAAACAAGTCACGGAAAAATTTTCCTTTTGCAAGAGAGTTGAGATGCCTGTGAGGCTCAGAGAAGGCCCAGCCATGGGGCTGTTCTCCTTGGACTTTCCAGGCCTGAGGAGAGAGGATGGGGTGGGACCAAAATCCCCAGGGCCTGGGCCTCCTGGGGGCTTGGGCTATGATAAGAAAAAAACCCAACAACTATAAAATACTGTTGCCGAAAACCGGCCCAAAATGGTTTTCATCGTGGGGAAATAATGTAAAAACACAAACAACCAAACGAGAGAGTATGAGGATCATCTTTATTACACCTGTGCAGGCGGGCCAATCTCCCTGCCCCACTCGGCAGGCAGAGAAAAAGGCAAAGGCATACAATTCCAAATCATTTTTATATCCCTCCCCCAGTGATGTCATGCAGGGGGTACGCGGGGGTACGCGAGTACCAGTTTCTAGGATTACAGCTGGCCCCGCCCATTCACCCGCCCACTCGTCGACTCCGCCCTCTGCAACGTTTGAATTTCCTGCATGTTTGAGTTGCCTGCATGTTCTCAGAGCCAGCCAGGCAGGCAGGCAGGCAGGCAGGCAGCGAGCGGAGCCTTTCCTTTCCTTGCCACTGAAAAATGAGTTGCTCTGGGGTTTTAACATGATGCCAGGCCTCCTTAACATGTTCTGGGGGTGCTATGGAATATTGTTGCAACTGTTGGGTCAGTTTAAAATCATCTGAGGCCTCAAAAAGGGCTTTTTTCATGTCACTTCCTGCCACGACATCACTTCTGGCTTATGACGTCACTTCCGGTGGGCGGGTCCCGACATGTGCCAATCAAAAGTGAGTACCTGTTCTTAAATCATTTAGATGACACCACTGCCCTCCCCCCTCCCCAAGCTGCTGCTTGGTGGAAAATTACTACGCAGGGGCTGGGACATGAGAAGCTCTGTCCATTGGGCCTTGAGAATATGCTGTGTGACCATTTCGATAAGGGAGGAAGCTCTGCTGGCTTGAACCAGTTCTCTATCTATTGTGAGGGCTAGCGGCTCTGCATTGGAGAAGGTTACAGGCCGGGCAAGTGAGTAAAAACAATGAGAGCAAAGAGAGAAATAGTCACATACTTCAGCAACTTTAGACAAGTGACTAAGCAAAAGACTCAAGATGGCTGCACTTTGGTTCAATGGCAACAATACTACACAAATTTATGCAGAGTTGCATTTCCACTAGTTTTAATTCCGTTTCAGAGCACTTCTATTACCCCAATGCATTTTTTTGAGACTGTAGTTTGTTAAGGATAGCTGTATCAGCTCTAGATTCCTTAACAAACTACAGTCCTCCCAGAATTCATTGGGGGAACCAGAAGGAGAGTGAAACTTACACCTTCAGACAAGCATTACTAGGCCCTGGTAGTAGCCTACCCAGTTCAGTTCAAATAATTCCTAGGCCCTACTAGTAAGTTCCATCTGAATTCATTCTGTGTCTAGAACACATGGCATTGGATCAAGTCTACAGGTGTTCTGCCTTTGCTTAAAGGTTAAATTAACAGTATGGAGTACAAACACAAGGCTGGAGCACAGAAAAGGAAAATAAGGGGAAAAAATTTTTAAGGTGAGGCAAATTTTTTTATGTAGTTTCCCCCCCAAAATCATATAGTAATGAGGGAGCAGTGAAAGTAAGTTCTTGGATGCCTATTCATCATTTATTATTATTATTATTATTATTATTATTATTATTATTATTATTATTATTATTATTAGCAGCAGCAGCAGCAGCAGCAGCAGCAGCAGCAAATGAGGATGACTTTGCTGAGGCAAAGGCAAAGAAACGCAATAGCACTACTCAAAGTAAGGAAATTCCATTCTGATAAATGTTTTCATTCAGTTTCAGACTTGCTCATGCTAAAACTATTGATTAAAAACTTGTTTTAAAAATGTAGTAACAGCTGGTTTGTAGGGAAATTTAGGAAGGGGGGCCCAGTCAGGCATTGCCCAGAGTCCAATGCCAGTTCTCAGTGGCCCTGGGCCTTTCATCCACTTGACAACTCTATTTGGGACCTCTGAGAGTGGGGGTAGGGGGTACTTTGTACCTGGACCTGGGGTCAAAAAGGGGGCCCAGGTGCCAATGGAGGGGAGTCTGAAATTCCCTGAGATCTCAGCTGTCCTCATGGAGAGTGAAAGACCGGCTGGGTCAACTGGGTGGCCAGATTTACCTGGTGAGTAAATCTGGGCTCCACATTGGGAAGCCCACTATTGGGAAGGCTGGGCTCTGGGGACTTTGCCAGCAGTCACCATCCTCCCCCTGCCCTGTTTTCGGCCCCTCCTCCTTTGGGAAAGAACTTTGTATCCCTTGATAAAAATTTTCTCTCTTTGGCTCTACTTAGCTTCTTGTATACTCTCCATGCAAGAGGGGAGGGGGCTTGCCTCTTCCTGTAGCTCCTCCACGACTGTGCTCTCAGGAGAGTGCTCAGAAAAAGTCCTGAAGCCACCACCCACCACCTTTTTTCTCCCCAGCCACTTCTTGTAAGGAAGCCCCTTCTTATAAAGAGGCTGGGTGGAGAGAATGCCAAGAATGGAGAGGTTGCATTAAAATGACCCATCTTGCTAACCACTTCATAAAAACTGGTGACAGATGGAAGAGGTGTGGTATGTTTGCTGGTAGTGATGGGGTGGTGCCAAGGTGCATTCTGGAGGGTGCAGGCATGGATTACCTCACCGTACCTCCCATAGCATCAATTCAGGTCATAAAAGACATGAAAAGCTGGCCTGGATCATATATCCTTTTGGCATTCACCTACAAACACATAGACCTGTCGCATATATGCTTGGTAACAGAGTTTTAGGGCACAGTTCAAACGTGCTCTTGTGCTTGTCACTTGTGGTGGCCCAGTGCTGTTGCTGTAAGGCACATCTGCACCAGTGAAGAGAGCACTGGGCCAGCGCAGAGACTTGCGCCAACTCATGGAAGCTGAAGAGGATGCCAGGTAAGCTGCTCTAACGCTGGCCGGGTTTGGCCGGTGCAGGGGCTGTGGGACGGAGGTGGAATAGGGCAGAGAGAGGGTGGCCTTGTGGGCAGATTGGCCCAAAAGAGAGAGGTGGAATGCAGATTTGGCCATTAGGCTGGGTCCTAACCCTTGCCCCTGAGCCAAACAGGCCCAATCTGGCCTCTTGGATTTGCGGCAGCAATTTTGCTGATGCAGATCTGAGCAGCCCCATAGGGCTGACTGGGGCTTACCCCAGGGTAAGGGGAAAATATCTCCTTATCTTGAGGTGAGCTCCAGCTGCCTTCCAGCCTGCATAGGACGCAGCGCGGCCTGCCTGCTCCAATGCAGGTTAGGATTAGGCTGTTAATTTCTAAAATAGGAGGTGTGGAACTGGAGTTCCATTCATATGCTGAGACTAAAAGTCTCCACCACACAGATAATGAAACACATGAAAATGCAGTTACATAAAGGACCATTTCACATTATTCTTCCTTGTTAAAAATGGGGTGGGGAAGAAAATCACCCTCACTGAGCTTCTACATGATCTAATGTTCACATGATGCACCCACTTCAGGTGTTACCAGTGTGGTGAAAGGGAGAATGGAAAAGCTCACTTGTTTGAATGCCAACCAACTGCCAACCCTGGCCATTCTTAGTAACCATGACAGTCCAACACAATAGATTGATATGCCCATTTCTTTCTACAGTGTTTCCAGAGCAGTTTATAAATCAGTAATCCAGCAATACGCACAGGTCTTGTTGACCTGAAAAGGTGACCCTCTTGTCCCAACTTTGCAGAAATTGTTCTTCAGTGTTGTCACAAAACACATGTGAGAGCTTATCAGCACTGCTGCAGAGTCAAACTATCAGAATCTGCCTGAAGGTTTGGTAGAGAACCCATGATTTGCAGGCAGAAGATTCCATTCAATCCCTGGGCTGAAAAGACCTCAATCTGAGACCCTGGAGAACTGCTGTATTGACGATACTGAGCTAGATGGAGCAATGATCTGAGCATACATTCATCCCTCAGCTCTTATATGCAAATCTGAGCTAAGAAACAACCATTTACTCTAAGTACAGAGATATCAAAATGAGTATGCCATACAGATTAGGTATCGGCAGTGGAACATTTTCTGAGGCGTGATGAGGATGTTAAGATAGTTCAGGCAAGCAGCTTTGCTTGCTTTTCTCTACATTGATAATGACAATGTTTTACATGTGATCATCATAGTTGATCTTCTGAGTCTAAGCCCTTCTGACACACACACACACGGATTTGGAAAGGGCAAAGAAGATGGCGTGATCTCTAATATATATTGGAATCAGGAGCGTAGCTAAGTGTAGCCCAGTGCAGAGGGCAAAATGTTGCCCCAGAAGTGACATCACAACAGGAAGTGATATCACAGTTGTAGTTTAGTTTTCAGAGTTTTTGGTCATATCTTTTGATAAAGACATTGGTTTGCGTCATTGCATTCTGCCTTGAATTACCTTACCAATGATGTACAACATGATGGTATTATTTGTACTTACCAAGGTTTTCACAATTTTGGCACACTAGTATCAAACTCGGCTTTTTGCCCCCCTAAAGCTTGTTGCCCGGTGCAATTGGACCCATCTGCACTTCTTTAGCGACACCCCTGATTGGAATATATATATTGGAATTAGAGATCATGCCATCTTCTTTGCCGTTTCCAAATCATTACCTGCTATTAAATGTCTCTCAGCAAAATATATTTCATTCAGCAAGATAGAAAAATCAAGCAGATCATTTCAGAAGAGACAGTCAGCTTCAAATCCAACAGCAGCATCTCCAAATTCATTTCAATCACTTTTATTTGACGCACTTCGCAATTTTTGTATCTTGTTTATTCTCACAACAGCCCTGTGAGGTACATTAGAGCAAAAGACGGGGCCAAACTACACATTAAATACAAATGCTTCTGTATCACCTGTAGCCCAGTGATCCTTTTTGAAGACAGAGTGAAAGCCACTTCTTCTAGAAAGGCAATCAAGGCAGAGAAGTGGCAGTTTAATAATGCTCCAAGTGACTTACAAAAATCAAAATGTGACACAATCATACAATACAAACGGTTCAATCAATCCTTGCCCCTGCCAGCAGTCTTTGAAAAACAGTATCAAGGGGATTACAAAAGGTAAGAAAGCCAGGCCCCCTGCCACCATAGTCTGAACCCCTTTTGACATTATTTCTGTCCGTTCAATGAATGTTCAAATATTCATTAGATAAAACTGTTCGTCTGAGGCTTTGATTGTTCAGTAAGAGTCCAGGTGATGTCAGCAATGGACTTTAGGCTCTGACTAGTCGTCTTCATCTGAGTAAACATCTCTCACTGTAGCATACAGTTCATGGACAGCTTCACAAAATGGATCTGTTTATTTCCGCCTGCTTGTCTGCTCTTGGAGATGGGCACCTGACTGTCGCAATGTATTCAAATACGACCTGATGTGGAAAGAATAATTGCTCCATTAGAAGCCGGTAGAACTCTTAACATTGCAACAGTTGTTGGTCTTATAGTGTGGAATGACAAGTCTGCATAACTCGTGTGCCTTCTGTATTATTTTGCTCATAGGATAGTGGTGGCAGTGATCTTAGAATCATAGAATTTGAAAGGACCTTGGAGGTCAGTTCACACCCGTTTGCTGTGGGCAACTGCTATAGCATATCTAATAGGTAGCTGTACACCCTATGCTTGAAAAACTCCAGCAAAGGAGAACCCACTGATACATGAAGCAGTACACACTGGTCAGAACACAAAAAAGAAGAAAGTGGAAGCCCTTCTCAGACATTCTTTCAACAGATCAGAGGGGGTGCACAATCATACATTTAGAGGTGAGGACATAGCCTATGTATGTAAAGATACATATCTACAACTAAATCTTCAAAATTGGAACACTCCCGGAATGCTTTTCAGACTTTTAATGAATGTAATGGAGAAGGGGAGGAAACAGGGTTGTGTACATTTGGCTTTCATGTGTTTATAAGATTTATAAGATCACATGTTTATGAAGCCCCACCAGAACAGCTTCATTTGTACAGAGCTTCTCCAAACAATTGTTTTAAAATGGAGAGTCCTCCATATGTACAGATGTATGTGGGGGGGGGGCTTATTATGACTGCATAGAAATGGAGATTACACAATACCATTTCTTCCTCTTTTGTGCAATCATAAGCCTATGCAGAATGCTACATTCATGCGCAGCTGTATGCATGTAGGCTCAGTTCCAACCTTCAAATGAATGTACAGTGTTTAAGAGTGGGGACAATGCGCATGATCCCACCTTCTGCACCTTCTCCTCACATTGTTAAAACACATGAACAAGGGTTTGAGATCTTTGAGACAGTGAATTGGAAGCCTATATATATATAATAGGTCCATAATGTACATATATAATGCTGTCAATAACAGCATGGCCATTGTGATTTAGATATGTTCCATTTAATGTGGTCGTCTCTGAGAACTTCTGAGCATGAACAGTTACCTAGCTGTGTCAGTATCAAATGCCAGGTCCATATAATACTGTGCTGTCATCCTCAGTGCAGTCCAGGATTCGCTAACCTAGTTAGAATGAAGATGCATTATTTTAGATAGAAAACAGGTTCAATACGTTGTTTAGGGAGGAGATTATATTTTCAACCATAATTTTTTCTATAGAGAAGTAGCTACGAGCAATGCTGGCAGAAGGCTTGGCTAGGAGGCGGGGGTTAGGCTCAGGCAAGGCACCCTCGATCACCCATACTGAAGAGGCAAGGCATGCACTTGGATGCTGTATGCACAGTTGCAAGGGCAGCAGTGCCACTTAATAGGTGCTTTGCCAGCCTTGAGACTCAGGCAAACGTCCAGCCCGCCCACTCCCTGGAGCTGCCCTGAATGAAAGGTGGTGTGGTCCCAGGGTAGTGCATTAAAGATAGATCTGGAAGACCTGAAGTTCAAGCCTACCATCCTTGCCATGGTCCTAGTGTGTGATCAAGCAAATCTCAGCAGTGCTTTCCTGTATTTAACATGTGGGATAACAGTGATCTCTTTTACAGTGAAAATCAATGCAACAGAAATTTAAAACAAGTTCGCATAAAATACTACTTTTACGAAATGATTTATGAGAGTAATGCAACTCTCAAAATAAACAGCTTTGAATGACATCCTTAATATGTTTAATTTACAAACCCTACTGTTACTGATGTTTTTTCTGATATGATACAAAATACAATGTGTGCAACGTAGTTTAAGTTACTATTAGGTCATATTATTTATGTAGCCATCATTATTATTTGCATAGTTCTACAGTTCTCCTGCCAACCTAGCAGTTCAAAAGCAAGCAAAAATGCAAGTAGATAAATAGGTACAATTTCAGTGGGAAGGTAACGGCGTTCTGTGCGCTACAGTGTATAGTCATGCTGGCCACATGACCACAGAAGCTCTACGGGCTTAGAAACGGAGATGAGCACCGCCCCTATAGTTGGTCATGACTAGACTATTCGGTCCTGGGGAAACCTTTACCTTACAATTATGCACAATGCTGATTTATCCTGAGTTCATTCATCCTTACAACAAGCCTGAATGGTGTGTTCAAAATGTAGATAATCATATGAACACCAAGAAGCTGAGTCAGATAATCGGCTCAGCTAGCTCAGTATTGTCAACACTGGCTGGCAAGATCTGTCCAGTGTTTCCCAGTCCTACCTAAACATACCAGGGATTCTGGGTGCAAAGCGTGTGCTCAGCTATTGCACCTCCTCATATGTGTGGGGCAGGGAGCATCCTGGAGGCAAGCACCATCCTCCCATCTAAGTATATTAATTAGAAAGCCTATAGAGGGGCCCCCTTTCAAGGACAAGGGCCCTCTAGGGGCAGGATGGAAGATGGGCAGAGCCCATTATCCCCATTTTGAAGCCTGAAAAGAGCAACTCTTGTTGTTACCTGGCTGGGGGATTCAGGCTACCCAAGCTTGCCCATTGACTCCGTAGGTGGGCAAGGAGGGCAGTTCTACTCACCACATCCTCTACCTTTTGAACCTCAGTGGCTCTCTCTAAGCCTTCCCATGAAATCTTCCATAAAGGCCAATACCTGTTCAGCCACAGTGTAGCCCCAGCCTTTTTGGCTGCTGCTTGGTTCCCAATAGCTATGGAAATATGGCATCTGTCTCTTAAGTCGCAAAAATTGATTGGCTTCGTCTTCAGAGGCGAAGGGTGTTCCCAGAACCCCTGAAACATCAAAAAGGCTGTGAGCATATAGTCAAGGGTCCACAGAATGTGACAAACTGTTCTTTATTTAGATTTTAGAAAAAAATGTTTTGTGAGGCGATATCAAGTGGGGAGGTTGAATCTAAAGAAAATGCTTCAAAATCAGACTTTGGAAACCCACGGTTTTAGAAATACTACAGGAGAGTTTGTGGGAGTCTTGTTTCTGGACTGTAACACTTCAGGCTGCTGGTGGGGACTCGCATTGCTAAAATTAACCAACAGATAAATATGATCCCTACATGCAGAAAACTAGAATATCAGGAAGAAGCACTGCTAGATTTCTATGCTTGGCAATCTTTTGTGGTAGGGAAAGCATTCCATCTTATGAGCATTCACTTGCCGTTTGAAGTAAGACAGTCTAGACCAGTGATGGTGAACCTATGACATGTGTGTCAAATCTGACATACCACGTTTGGAGTGACACACCAGAAATCACCAATACCTGACAAAAACTGAGTTTGTTTTACTCATTTTTCATTTTTGTAATTATTTGTTGTTGCTTTATATAATACATAGCACCACACGTGATTAGATTGTATTTTTGTTTAAATAAATGAATATAAAGAATTGTTTCTCTTTTGTTTGGGATTGGGGTTGACACACCAGCAGAGTTGATTTAAGCATTTTCCTAAGTTTTGACACCCGAGCCCAAAAGGTTCGCCATCACTGGTCTAGACACAGGCTTACCACCGCCTGCTGTTGGTGAGAGCTAGAACCAAGACTGCTATCCTATGCACACTTTCCTGGGAGTAAACCCCATTGAACACAATTGGACATTTCTGAATAGACATGTCTAGGAAAATGCTGTTAATTAATCATAATTTTCTATGCAGATTCATAGCGCTAAAACATTACAAAAGGCTGTTGACACATTTGTTACTCCAAGCTAAGAAAGATCATCCACCCAACACTTGTCCCTTCCCCTCAGTTAACCCACAGAATCCAGATCAAGACGAAAGCAAAAATAAATCTTCAGAGCAAAGAGCTGTAAATGAAGGGACATTAGCTCTTCTGACCTGAAGGAGAGAGATGGAATTCCTTCGGACCCACAAATGAGCACAAGTAAGACTCACACATGAGTTTATTCAGGAAGAAGTACATACTCAAATGCTTGTTCACTTTCATCCACAGAAGTATTTCAATACATTTTTTTGCATAGTTCCCTCTTACCAGAAACAACATCTGTATCAAAAGGCCAAACTACATACTATGTTAAGTATATTATCAAAGTTGATGTTTAATTTCTTTAACTAAATAGGTGCTATGGAATTGGGGGGGGGGTATTCAGAACCAGCATGAAGGGCGGAACAGTCTTGATCATGACCTATCATTTGCACTGGGATGAAAATGCCCTGCTGAGCAAATAGGTGCTCCAGAGGCCTGATCTGGATTGGGATCAAGGCAGGAACAAAGGCCCCCCCATGCCCTGCTACCAGTCTGAACTGGCTTCCCATGGCTATTTATTAAAGAAAAGTTAGCACAACTGCTGTAATGACATGTGTAACCTAATTATGAGTTTGACCCCCAGTTCCTTTGCCTTTTTGCTGTGAACATGACTCAGCACAGAGTTAAGTGCACTTTATCATGTCTAATTGAAACCGGCAGGTCTGAAGTGCATGTCACAGTGTGTGGACCTGGAAACATGTGCATTGCCTTTCATTCTTCTAACTTGTCTTCAGACCTCCTAATAGACAAACAGTGCTTCTTTTTCAATCACAAGCATCACTGATTTGTGAAACATCAGTTGATTATCAGCTTCTAGAAGCTTACCTGTAAGCAGTGCAGCACATGTAGCAACCTGGAGTATTTTAGGAGACATGGTGTGTTCCCTGGAAATCTTCTTTCATAGTAAAGCTGCCCAAAGCCAGCACACTTTTTGTACTTTGATTTCCTTTGTTCGATAAATCATTTACTACAGCACCTCTGAAGAGCTGCGCAGGCAGAGAGGGCAGGGTACACTGTTACGTTTCAGAAATCGATGAACACTTTGTACCCTTTGGACTTGCTACATGGAAGCTTTGATATACTCCAGACATGTTTTTCCTTCCATCACTGTAAGTTTAACTCACTAAACTTTGATTACACAAGTACTCAATATGCTTCCATTTTTCAGCAGTATCAGGTAAAGATTTCTCATACTGCGGGATTCCTGTCTGCAAATTACAACACACCCAAACTAGATGTGTGCCTAAATGCGCAAGGTGGCCCAGTGGGGGGGGGGGCGGGCTGTTATTTATATGAAAGCATTTACTGTATATAGCTGTGTATAAGTCAAAACATTTATGCCTTAAAATTGCCAAGAAAACCTGACATCGACTTATGCAAGGGGGAATACGGTAAGTGCATTGAGTCATAAAGTGGACAGAGCAAGGCCCTAGCTGTTCTGAGTGCTTCTGACTATGCTTGTAAGCCAGGAGTTCTAACTGGCTGCAGTCTTCTGAACATGCTCACAAGCTGCCTAAGAAAATGCATGGAGCCATATGAAAAGTGAAACAGCCACGCAGCGTGTTTACTCATGAGTAGGTGATCTTTGGTCCATTGCAAAGGACAGGCCGAAAGGAATGCAACGCCACCAGAATGGTCCCATTCCAATGAGTGTAGACCCCAAAAACACTTGAAAAGGAAGTCCCCCCCAAGCTGAGAAATGTATTGAACCTTATGGAAAGCAAAACCGAGCTACACGTTCATGTTTACTCATGAGTAAGCATAAAGAAACATCAAATAATTACAAAAATGAAAAATAAGTAAAACAAACTCAGTTTTTGTCAGCCGTTGGTGAATACTGGTGTGTCACCCAAACATTGTAGTGTTACCTTTGAGATGCATGTCATAGGTTCACCATCACTGGTTTAATGGTTCCTTGTGATGTTGGTGCTTTGTTTTTCCCTGCAGTTTCAAAAAAAAAAAAGGCCCCACAGCAGTTCAGTTATATGGATCTTTGTGTAACAGGTTCTGATGCCACTATGGTGGTTCCAGCTAGACTTTATAGGTTACACATAGTTAGGGTTACCAGATACAAATGGGAACAGAGTGCCTGTACATTTAACCATTGTATAGCCAAGTGAATGTTGGCAGGTACAATTCAATATGGAAGGGTTTAAAAAGCTGCACCTTCCCAAATTCCCTCTTCTACACAGTGGTTAAATGCATAGGAACTCTGTCCCCATTTGTATCTGGTATCCCTCCCTATACATAGCGACACTGGAATCTATTGCATGTGCATACCTTGAAGCAGTGTGAATCAAACTGTGGGTCGGGACCCATGTGGTGAGTTGCGACCTGATGCCAGGTAGGCAGCGGTGTTATGTTGCCGGAACGCTGGGCAGGACATCCGGGTGATCGACAGCCCGCCCGTTGCGTTCCTCAGCGTTACGCTGTTTGTGTAACGTACGCAAGCGGCGTAATTGGTTATGCAAATGGCGTAATGCTGAGGAACGCAACGGGCGGGCTGTGGATCACCCGGATGTCCCGCCCAGCGTTCCGGCAGCATAACACCGCTGCAGGTGGGTCACAGAAAGCTGGGAACAGCCATCTTGTAAACTGCAGACCTTACTCTTGGTATATTCCTTTTGTGAGTGTTAATAGTTCCAATTTTCAAGTGAGGGTTTTTTACATTTTGTTTTTAGTTCAGTGCTTTTATATATTACTTTGCCCTAATCTTGCTTTCTGTCAGGGATGTTTCATAGTTGTGAAACAGTTGCAGTCCAAGAATGCCAGTTTGCATTCTAGGTGTGTCATTTGATTGTGTCACACTGGCAGCACTTTCTGCTTGATGATGGCACTTCTGGCTAAGACATCACTTCCGGTGGGACCCAACACAAATGCCATTCTATAAAGTGGGTCCTGGTCTAAAAAGTTTGAATACCACTGCCTTGAAGGGTATCATGTGATCATGGGCAACTAAAGCAGCTGCATGATGGGAAGTCAGCGATCATTAGACTGAAATCCCAGTCAAATCCTTCCATTTAACTGTTCACGCTTAAGCAGTGTTGCTCCAAAGCAGCAGCAGCACCCCCACCCCCAAAAATTCAGCTTTCTAACCATGCAAATAAAGCAGACTACTCTCATTCAGGACACCCGAACAGTTAGTTCACAGTGTCCCGTCCCGTCCACTGAGATAGTGATTTCATCACTAAGAGAACCGCACAGTCAACCTTCCAAAACAGGACCTCCCGACGCGCTTGAAACGCTGAGGACTCCTCCTTGCGCATGCGCGCCGCGAGCAGCCGCGCGCTTCCAACGGCAACAGCGTTTCGAACGTTAAGGGCGCTAGAGGGCGCCGATTGCCTACGCAGCCTTGCCATTACCGACAGCCTGGATTTGGGCGCCGCCTCTCAGGTGTCCCATTGCGGGCGGGTTGTGAGGGGGCGCCCTCCGACTGGCGGGCTGGGCAGAGGCGTGGTCGGTTTCTGCAGCGATGTCCGAAGTATCCCTTTACGGGGCTCTTTCCAGGGCGGAGTTGAGGCTGGAGTACCTGCATGCAAACTCGTGAGTGCCGCTGCTGAGAAGAGCCTCCTCTCGTGCAAGGAGGGCGTGTGTCGGGTGCTGGCTGGGGAGACGCAGTGCCGGGGCTCCCCTGCTGCTGGGAACTTCGGGGGCGGGGGGGGGGGCGGCGAGAGAAGTCCCCCTTGCCAAACCGTCCAACAACACTCCTCTTTTGCTTGCAATCAATCACTTTTTACTTGCAAAATGAAAGGCTTATAGAGGAAAGTGTTTGATCAGGCTTGGATTAAAACGCCCTGGATGGAAACCACTTAGAAGTGGCGAGTGAAGCTTTAAAACACAAACGAGGCAAAACGGCTAGTGCTCAACATCAGAGAAATGGTGGAGTTATCGCCAGTACTTTTGGACTAGTTTTCTGCTTCGGGAGCAAGAAAGGTTTCTCCCATGTGATCAAGCCACAATACAGTACTTGTTAAGCCGGCTGCGCTGCAGGCATCAGTCATTTTATTTTTTTTTAGAAGGCTTCCCCTGATAGAGTACCATGGAAAATAATTATGTTTCCAGATCATTCTTTGGATCATAGTTTTCCAAATTAAATAATTATCCAGATCATGCCTTGCTGGGTTTATTTCTACTTGCAGGAATTAAAATAATAATAATATAAATAAATAAATAAATTATTAATATTAAATATTAAAACAATATTAATACTATGTATATTAAAACATGCAAGCACCTTTGGCAATCTGTAACAGTGGCCAGAGGCATTTACAGTTTCATTCCCACCTTGTATTGGGCTGGTTTGGACACACCTTCTGCTGGCATTCCCAGGTGCCCCCTCCTCTGCCATCCAGCACATAAGGACCAGTTGTGCTGTCAAGTTTCAAAATGGATTTGCCTTCATGCCCTTTTCCCCCCTCTTCATGCCCATGTTTCTGGGGACAAGATGCTTCTCTCATTCTCCAAAGAGTAGTTAAGTGCTCAATTTCTTGTTTCCCGCTTTACCTTTTTAAAATTCTTAATTCTTCCTTCCAGCACCACGCACGACTTTCTCTTTGGAGCTGTTGCGGAACTGATTGACAATTCCCGGTAAATGTTAAGCTTTTTTGGAGCAACATTTTAGTCTTGTAAAAGTACCTGTGGCTTGAAGGTGCCTTGTGGCTAGATTATTTTTAAAGCTGGGGAAACAGCTGCGCTTTTTTTTTTTTGTACAGACATGTGTGAATACCTGTACAATTTAAATTTTTTCCTAACACTTAGAAGAGGATTTTGGACTATTCCAGCCTTATTTTTGTTTATCAAAGTGCAAAGACATATTTCTTTTGCTGCACAAATTTTTCTTCAGTAGTACAGCTTTGGATATTGGATCACTGTTGCTAGATCGTGGCTAGTACTTTGTCAGTGGGAGCTCCATAGCTTAGCATTTTGCAGTTGTTAACATTTGTGAAGATGCTGTTGCCTTAAACTAGATGTACAGTATTAAGGGCCCAATCCTGTCCAACTTTCCAGCGCCAATGCAGCCACAGTGCAGTTCTAAGCTAAGGGAACAAATGTTCGTTTACCTTGAGGAGGCTTTCATGACTGCCCCCCACACGCACTGCAGGATGCACATAGCCACAAAGGAGGACATGGCACCCCAAAATGTAGGACATTCGAGAAAAATGTATGTAGAATATTACAAAATAAAAGTTAAAAACATTCCTATATATTGATTTTGGGATGTCTTGTCCTCCTTTAATGCAATCCAATGAATGAAGGAACAAAGGACAATTACACAAACAAGTGATGCAGGCAGCCCCTCTTGACACTGGCAACCCCCGTCTGTCTTGAAATGTAGGACATTTGAAAATTTACCTAGGATAGAAAGTTGAAATGTAGGGCATGTCCTGGAAAAAAAGGATGTCGGGTCACTCTGAGGATTCAGTACATACTCCATGGGCACAGCTACACAGCTACATCAGTGTTGGAAAGTTGGATAGGACTGGGTTCTAAATCATGGTCTTATGTATAAAAATTGGAATGCATCGTTGTTGACATCTACAGAGTAATCCTAAAGTCTGGATTGCAGAAATCATGGCTAATTATTGTGTTTTCTGATTACAGGTCATTTCATTAGATTATTATCCTCTCTGTTCATACAAGATTGATACAGTACTAGTGTGCATGCATTTGAACGATCTATGTGGGGGTAATGGGATTTTGGATCACACTGTATGACAGCTATAAGAATGTACATTAAAACATTTGTATTGTATGTTGCCTAGTACAATCCTATCCAAGTTTACTTGGAAATAAATCCCACAGTGTTCAGTTAGGGTTATTTGCTTGTAAGCACACATATGGTTGAGTAGAATTTCTTGCAGTTCCAGCTAAAATATTCACTCCTTAGTTGCAGTAATTATGTTTTATATGAATCTGAAAGTACAATTATTTTTGTAGTGTCCATATTTTTAAAAATGTTTAAACAATATTTTCAGAGATGCTGGTGCCACCAGACTCGACATATTTACTGGTAAGTTTGGCAGATATTCTGTGGATGACAGTGTTTTAATTTGGTGTGAGATAATGTATAAAGAAACAAGTTTTAACTACAAAAGCATTTGTGGGCTAATAAAAATATATAGATTGCTATTATCAGGCAGATTTCAGGGGCTGGATACTTGAAAGAGGGGGTAGAATGGATTGCATCATCTCTCTCTCTGCAGGTAAAGAATAACAAATGTGACTGCTTTCCACATTTAAAAAAGCCCTAGAAATAGTACACAAACACCCCAGGAAAGCATTTGCTGTGCTTTCAAGGCATTTTTTATGTTTTTTTAAAAAATGATGTTCCCTTGCAGTTTAAAGTGGTTCAGTCCATTCTGTCGTATTGGTTTGTGGCAGGTATAGACCAGACCTTGCTTTAGGCCATTTCCAATGAAACACTTTGAGCTCACAGATTGGTTTCCTAAAGCTATTATTCATTGCTTTCATAAAGAAACAATAAATAAGTACCACAATGTTTCTTGGATGCATTCACGATAAAAATTTTCAGGGAAGCCTGACCCAGCCTATCTTTCATTGATTTATTTTATTATTATTTTGTTGGCATGCTTTATTATATGAAGGGACGTGGTGGCGCAGCGAGTTAATCCGCTGTTGCTGGGCTTTCCGACCGCAAGGTTGGGAGTTCAAGACTGTGCGACGGAGTGAGCTCCTGCCAACCTAGCAGTTCGAAAGCACTTAAGAACATAAGAACATAAGAAGAGCCATGCTGGATCAGGCCAAGGGCCCATCTAGTCCAGCTTCCTGAATCTCACAGCGGCCCACCCCAGGTGCCCCAGGGAGGCAGGAGACAACAAGATGCTTGCATCCTGTTGCCACTCCCTTACACCCGGTACCTGTAGCCCACCACCTTTGTAAGGAGGTTGCACAATCCATCATTGCCTATAGCCCACAATGGATCTTTCCTCCAGAAATCGGTCTAATCCTCTCTTAAAGACATCAAGACCAGATGCCATCACCACCTCCTGTGGCAAGGAGTTCCACAGATTAACTACCCGCTGGGTAAAAAAGTACTTCCTTTTATCTGTTTTAACTCTCCCAACCCTCAGTTTTAGCGGATGCCCCCTGGTTCTGGTGTTGTGAGAGAGGGAAAAGAACATCCCTCTATCAACTCTATCCCTTCCATGCATAATTTTGTATGTCTCAATCATGTCCCCCCTCAGGCGCCTTTTTTCTAGACTGAAGAGCCCCAAACGCTGCAGTCTTTCTTCATAAGGGAGGTGCCCCAGCCCCGTAATCATTTTTGTCGCTCTCTTCTGTCTGCACCTTTTCCAACTCCACTATGTCCTTTTTGAGATGCGGCGACCAGAACTGGACACAATATTCCAGGTGTGGCCTTACCATTGCTTTGTACAATGGCATGATAATATTGGCTGTTTTATTCTCAACCCCTTTTTTAATTACCCCGAGCATGGAATTGGCTTTCTTAATTGCTGCCGCACACTGGGTCGATACCTTCATGGAATTGTCCACCAGCACCCCAAGATCTCTCTCCTGAGCTGTCACAGACAGCTCAGAACCCATTAGCCTATAGGTGAAGTTTTGGTTTTTGGCCCCAATGTGCATCACTTTACATTTGTTTACGTTGAAACGCATCTGCCATTTGGCTGCCCATTCCCCCAACTTGGAGAGATCCTTCTGGAGCTCTTCACAATCCTCTCTGGTTTTCACCACCCGGAAAAGTTTTGTGTCATCTGCAAACTTGGCCACTTAAATGCAAGTAGATAAATAGGGACCACTTTGGTGGGAAGGTAACGGCGTTCCGTGCGCTACGGCGTAGAGTCATGCTGGCCACCTGACCACAGAAGCTTGTCCTCGGACAAAACGTCGGCTCTACAGGCTTTGAAACGGAGATGAGCACTGCCCCCTACAGTAGGTCACGACTAGACCATTCAGTCGTGGGGAAACCTTTACCTTTATTATACTGAAGGAATAATAATGATAAATAATGAACATCTTATTTGATTTTGGTGGGGCCAAGAGTGCCTAGCGGTGCAATCCTGTCCATTTTTGCTCAGAAGTAAGTCCCATTATGTTCAGTGGGGCTTACTTCTAGGCAGGTGTTCATAAAAGGACAGCCCATGTATCCTAGTGAAACTGAAGGCTTAACATTGACTGTATCACGCCCATGGTCAGCCGTGGAAAAATTCTACAGACAGTGAATCTGTAGCCTAATCCTAATTACAATGAATCCTAATTACAATGAATCTGACAGCCTAATCCTATGCCAGCGCGTGCTGCTGAGCCACTGGCAGGGAGGCCAGAGTAGCCTCCCATGCATTGGTAAACAGCTGAAGACCTGCTGAAGTAGGTAAGGCAGAACATGGGGTGGAATGGGGCGGAAGCAGAACGGGAGGGGGTTGGGTGAAGCAGAGCAGTGATGGGATGGAGAGGAGAGCAGATCAGGCCCAGGAGGGGGGCAAGTGCAGCCGCCGCCGTGCATGCCAAATCTGGACCCCCTCCTCCAGACTGATCCATCTTCCAAAGTCAATGTGCACGTTTGAGTTGCCTGTGGCAGCTGCTGGAGGGATTACCCTGGGGCAAGGGAACTAATGTTCCCTTATACCAACAACTCCATCCTAAGCTAGAGCTCTTCTCCTTGACTGTTGTAAAGGCAAGGAGTTTCATATGGAGGAACCTTCAACGTGCAAAATCTTCATTCCAAAGGGGTACAGTCTATCAACATATGCACTGTATGAATCTGCAGATCACATGCTGCAGCAATAAGTAAAGTCTCATTAAGGCAAAAGTATGTCAGTTACAACCTATTCTGACCTCAGGATGTGGCTTTCAAAGATTATTAAGAACTACCAACATCACCTTTTCATGCTTTATTTTACAGTGACTAACGAGAACCTTCAAGGAGGGTTTATGTTGTGCTTTTTGGATAATGGATGTGGTATGAATCCACGTAAGTTAACCCCCATATTCACTTTTATTCCAAAAAAATCCCCTCAAGCACTCTGTATTCCAAGGAATCAAGTTCTGCAACAAACCTGCAACTTAAGGGGACAGGGACTGGGGCATTCAGGCTGGGGCGTTGCAACATCCCAGTTGGAAAACAGCACCAAGAATACGTTCCAATAAATAAGCCCCACTGAACACAGTCCTTGCTCCAGTCTTTGCAGTAGGTTGTTCCAGGCAGCGGCTTTCCCCCAAGAAGTCAGGAGCTTTCTGGAGCAATGTGCAGCAAAAGCGGCTGCCCAGCACAACCCACTACAACAACCATTTTCAACCACTGTGCCACGGCACACTGGTGTGCCGTGAATGGTCCCCAGGTGTTCCGCAAGAACTTGGGAGGGGGTAATTTGTTAGTAGAGCCATTGGGGGATGTGAGCCCCCGTCAGCAGCATGGTGTGCCTTGTCAATTGTCAAAAAACTGATGGTGTGCCTTGACTGTGTGCCTTGACACGAAAAAGGTTGAAAATCATTGCTCTGCAAAGATAGGAGACTGTGGTGTGGAACAATCAGGTTCGCCACTGCGATGCCACTCCCTCGATCATTATGCAGATGCACTGAAGGCTGTACTTCAGAGGCCTCTGATCTACACTAAGATTTGTGCTTCCAAAAACTTCACATATAGCAATACATGTCAAGATGAACATGTCAAAATAATACTTAATAACCGTGACTCTAAAAGTGGTTCAAACTCACTTTACGGTGGCCCTTATGCTGGCCAAACTTTGCTGGGCCTAACTCCAGGTTAGGATTGAGCCCTTAGTAGCATACACCAGTCATTACACCTTATTAACGTCTTCTTATCTTCTTGAACTGTACATTAATCACATTTAAACTTCATAAAAAGAATTGAGCAAACTAGAATAACTGAGGTCCTGTCTACCTGGCAATTTGCTATGCCATTAGTTTGACACCTAGTAGTGTTACATTGAAACTATTCTTTTTAGAAATGCACTTCTATCCTTCAGGCCTAGTGTAGTGGCTGGAATGTAGAACTTTGACCAAGGAGAGTGCAGTCTAACACTATTCTCCCCCACGAGGTCCACCTGACCTTGACCACTCACCTTGACCACTCACCCTCTGTGGTTATCAGTGGTTGGGAGGGGTCCTGAAGCCACTGCTCTCCTTCTCCCTAATCTGCCCCACACTAGCACCAAAGTTGGTAAAAGTCATTGTCACCTTGAGGACAAAGCCAGACAGTCCTGAGAACCCCATCTCCCAGTTACATTGACAATTCCCGCAAAACCTAACAAATGGTATGTAGTCCAGGGTCAAAAGAAAACTGGTACAAGACTCTGAATGAGTTCAACTAACCAAAGGCAGATAAAAATGAGGAAAAAAACCCATTATTGCAATTGTGTTTATCTCCATGACCCCAAACTATGCCCAGTAGCTGCCATTAGATCCAGTGTCAGCAGCTTGAGGTGGGGGAAAATTTGATCAGGTTAAGCATCTCATCCTTTTACCCTGCAGCCAGAGGTGGATCTACAAGGAGGGCAAAGCTCTAAGTGTTGCAAGAAGCCTTACCCTGTCATGTAAATCCACCCTCTCCCTTGCTGCTGTAGCCAGTAAGCAACGCCAAGATGTTGCTTTTCCCTGTGAGGATTGGCTAAAACGGTGCAGGAGAGGAGTGATTTCCACTGCAAGGTAAGGCTTCTTGCAAAACCTAGAGCTTTGCCCTCCCTTAGATCTGCCTCTGCCTGCAGCCCCAATCTCATCCTTCACTCCAGTGTTGCCTTTATATATTTTTTTAAAAAAATCAGTTCTTCACATCACATAAAACCTGCTGAGTTAACTTTCCTCGTTCAAATCTCCCCTTTGCCATGAATTCACTAGGTGGCCTTAGCAAGCCACTCCTGCTCAGTTGCAGTATGGGCATAATAATACTTACCTGACAGCATTGATCTAAGGACATCAGTCAGGATAATAAATATGAAGCACTTTGCATGCTCAGAAAACACTATTATATAGTCTGGCCTTGAGGGCCAGTAGAAAACTGAGGTTCGCTTGCTCAGAATCATAGCACTGTGCAACCTTTGTGCCATTAATTGTGTCAACTATTCATGTCCTCATGACCACATGGGGAGAAGTTGTAAAATCAGTGAAAGTAACCAGGCGCGACACTGTCTTGCTGCATTTTATGGCTCCCTTTTGCCAGGAGAGAACATTTTTTCCCCTTTGGTGTTAAGTACAAACAGCTTACTCAGTAAGATAGGATCATGGCTGCTTCATACTGATGCCAAGACGATCGCAGGGTGTCTGTCTCTTGCAGCTTAGGTTAACCAGCACTTAAAATAAACTGTTCCCAGAATGAGCATATCAGATGTTCTTAGAATCCCTGATGTGCCAAATTCATTCTTTGAAATTTGTCACGCCACCTTTCACTGCAAAAGGAGAAGATGACTTTGTACTTGCCAAAGTGATCAGCAGGTGGGTCTGGTTTGTTACGTAAACTGCCAGTTAATGCAGCTGCAAAACAAGGTGGAGACGAGTATTTTTAGCAGCACAGGACTGAGGAGGAGTTGATGGGGATTCTATTTCAAGCCCTGCCAGACAGACAGTGTGTAATCTTGGGCAAAACACCTTAACCACTCTTTGTTTCTGTGGGCGCAACAAGACTCGGTGGCAGCATGCCCTGAAATGTGCTGTGCTGAATCTCCTATACATTAATTTATTTTGCAAATATGGTTCCTTCTGTTTTGCTACCACAGGATTCAAGATGGGTAGTAGCTCAGCTGTTTAAAGAACCATCAATATAACAACTTCAATTCAAAACAAGATCATAAAGATAGCAGTTGGAAAGAAAAAGCAAGCTACCCATTGCAGCAGTGACAATGTCCTGATCAAGTCCTGATCAGGATTCCCACTGGCACCTTTGAGGTTGCAATTTTAATGGTGCATTGGGCTGTTGAGGATTCAAGGGCTGACTTGGGCAGATGGGCACTCAGCCCACATAGCGTCTGTGTGTGTAATGTACACAGAGGAAATCTGTTGCATATGGAATGGAGCACAGTGGCCAATGATACATCTCAGTGGCTTAGCTTGTAAGAAAGGGGAAGGTGGGAATGAAGAGGCAGAACAAAGAGCTTTAACTTGGGGGTAGTAATATGGTTGATGGGGAGGGGAGAAATCCAAAGGAAAAATGTCAAAGTGTCATTCAGCTATTCAAACTCGCATTAAACATAAGCTCACTGGCATGAAGTACTCACACCAAGGTCGAAAAGATAGAGGCACTCAGTGTATTGTCAGTGTGAATGCACAAGACAGGAAACTAGAGAATGGATGTTGGTGGGTTGATGGCTTGGCTTTGCCAAGGACTAAGGTTATCTGTCTGTTTCTGCTGATTTGAGAGTGAGATGTTGCAGGAACCACAGAGCTAGGTTGCCAAGTCCAGCCAATCTCCTGATTTAAAGGTTAGGCACATCAGCAGTGAATGCTTGAAAAGCAAGCCCAGAGGCTAGGCTGTAGCCACAGATAGTTGCCAGGAAGGAGACAAGGTAGCTGGCAGGAAGGTAGTCATGGATGCTTTCCCAGGAGAGGGGGGCACATTGTAAGGCAGCCCATGAAAGGATAACTGGCTAGCACTTGCTTCAGAGTGGCTTTGCGTTTAAAAGAGGGACAAGGGCTGGAAAAGTAAGTGCTCAGTTCCCAGTCCTAGGACCTAGCATGGTAGTTTTTGGGTAGTGGATGGAATGGGGGTTTCATGCAACACTACCAGGTTAGACCCATTAATGCAGCAACAGCAAGGCAGGCAGAGAATGAATTATCTATGGGGTCTTGTCATCCAACTTTTTATACCTTTTCTGTTCATAGGATCCTGTGAGATGTTTTGTGAAGTCATCAAGGAGCCTTCTGATATAATATAAAATGATGGCCCTTGATCGCCCATCCCCAGCCATTAATGGGTGCATCTATTGTGTTTCACCTTACCCAGGGTGCAGCAGCTAGCTGTAGAGGCCAGTGTCTTCATTAGTGTGATTGAATTACCTGTGGAGTTTTGAGGGCAGCTCCAAGATTTAGGCCCAGCCTGGCACCTGTCCATCCCTGGCAGACTCCTCCTGCTTCCTAAGCAAAGGAGTATAGGCTGGTAGGATTTAGAGGCTAGCTGGTTACAGGAGATGTCAGAGAGAGCGAGAGAGCTTGTAGAATCCCCCCTAAATTGCAAGGCAAGATGTGGGAAGCTTGTCTGGCACTGCTTGTAGCTCATCAAGCTACATCCAGCCTACCAGCCATCTATTGTAACATCCCAAATACTTGGTAACCCATCTGGTTTTGTCCCAGGTATGCAGGAAAAAGAGGGTTATTATCAAGCCCTTGGTAATCTGTCTTAATTGCCTTGTGGGCTACTTTTGGCTTGGTAGATCAACCATTGTATGGGCCTGCTTTAATGTAGAGAACTGCTTACCATGGAGATTAATTCTGTTTTACTGCTTCTGTCTATTACCCTTATGGGAGAGTCTGCTCCATGTATTCTAGAATCACATAGAATTTGCGTATGAATTGAAACAAATAGTCTATTCTTCATTCAGAGATAATTACAGTTTAATAGTTCATTTAAAAGTATTTCGTAGGCTTGCGGTACAAGCCAAACTAGTGAGCTATAAACTTAAGCAGGCAGACTTTCTCAGCCTCATGCAATGCTAATAGTTTCCTTACAGAGTTGTTGTAAGGACTGCTCTAAGTGATTTGTATACTGTGTGCAAATCACTGTAGAAATGTTAAGGATTATTCTTTAAATGTCCTATACTTTTATACAATGACACTGAATTTAAACATGTGCCCTAGAGAAAAACTGTATTAATATGTTGCAGGAGAAGCTACAGATCTCGTTTATTTTGGAAGATCTTCTAAGCGACATGTAGCTAACATGATTGGACACTACGGCAATGGACTTAAGTCGTAAGGAGTGTATTTTTAATTTGCGGACCTTTAACATATGTATTATAGAAGATCATTTCTTGTGAACATATTCTTTAGTTTTCTATGGTGAAGGAAGAAAACATTCAGGCTCACTAGCTTTGGGAATAGTCTTTCTTGACCCCACAAAAGTCAGCATGCCCATTTTGCTTCTATAAACTGCTCTGTGGCTGAACCAATATTAACATCTACTACAACAAATATTAATATCTGATACAAGTATAATAAAGCTGGTCTTGTCTTACATTTTTCCTGTAGCGGGTCTATGCGTATAGGAAAAGACTTTATACTGTTCACCAAAAAAGGAGAAACAATGACATGCCTTCTTTTCTCTCAATCGTTCTGTGAAAAAGAAGGTCTCAATGAGGTATGACTACTTTTGTTTGTTGAAATAGTGACATTTGTTTAGCTCTTCCTGAGGACCTCCTTCGTCCACCCAAATGGGCCCTTCATATCAAATCCTTTGGGAAGATCCTGTCACATGGTTCTGTCACCATCAGAGGTGGTGGAGACTTGTAAATGGGCTTTCTCAATTCTAGTTCCTAATGAACAGAATTCCTTACCCTGTGATGCTCTTTCCCAGTTTTTCAGTGCCGCTTTAAGACTGTCCTGTTCCAATAGGCCTTCACTGGCCTTCTGTGAACTCTGCCTCTTGTGTCATTGTATTTTTTATACAAATATTACTGCATCCATATTAACTGATGTATTTTTTTTACTGATTTATGATGCTATTATATAATTTCGTTAAGCTGCCAAAAATAGGAATTTTACTTAGCAGTAGCATGCCTGTTCCTGGTAGAGGAAAGGTTTCCAACCACCTTTGTGTTGACTCAGTACTATACATGGAGGAGGAAGTTGCAAGCAGAGCATTGGTACCTGAAGAAGATGAAAGGTTGGAGGATATAATAAAAAAGAGGAAGAACAGTACCCCAGTATGTACCCTCCTGCACCACTGCACACTTCAGAATATAATATGATATTCAGCACTGTCAACTTTGGCAGCACCTGATGCCTGTTGGGAGTAGAAGAGAAAATGATAGAGTAGACTCTGGGAAAAAGCGAAAACCATGAGCGACACATCCTTTGGCTGTGTTTGAATATCTCTGAACTGGGACCAGTCTCTTTAATTTTGTGACCCTTTACAGGTGATAGTCCCCATACTGTCCTGGTCCAGTAATACAAGAAATCCATTAACAGATGACCCTGAAAAATATGCCACACAGTTGTCCATAATATGCAGATATTCTCCTTTCAAGAATGAAGCTGCACTGATGGACCAGTTTACATTCATTTCTGGAAAAAGTGGTGAGTTTGTTGTCCCTGCAATATGAGTCATCCAATCTGTAGCAATGGTACTAATAGTCCATCTGTGCTCCAGGAGTTCCCATCAGGCCTCCATGCCCCTTGATCCCAGTGACACTCTCTATTATGCATAGTGATGATGCCAAGGTCACATGATAGCTACATTTATTTCTCCAGTTTTTTGAGTTGAGCTGAAGAAGAGTGTGATCTTGTGCACAACAGCCCTGTATTTGCTTAACTGTACTCATCCCCTGGATGGTGATTTCACACTAATTTTTAAATGACATCTTTCAGGTTGCCTACATTAATTAGTTGATTATGTATAACCCAACTCCTCGCTCTTCAGAGCACCCTATAACCATATTTGAATTAAATTCCTTTCTCACAAGAGGTGAGCCTCAAGAAATGAACTTATCCGTCATGTTTACCCTGGCAGACTAAGACTTAACTACAGCTTACTTTGCCACCTGACAGTGTAGTTCTAAGCTTGCTTTTACTCCATGTTGCAACTGTGTGAAGGCACAGTTTGGATCATGGTCACAGTGCAGAGGTAGAAGGTATTTAACCCTTTACATTGTTTTTCTACCGTGTTTTCCACTGAAGCAGCTACTCAATCCTTAAGTGCTGTTTGCTGCACATAAGTAAAAATAAGTGCTTTAATAAGTTATAATTATTTCTTTAATAAGAAAAATGTTTCTTTAAAATATTTCTATGTCAACTTTCAGTCCCATCAAAGGGACTAGCGAGATCGTTCACAACTCAAAAATGCAGAACGCAATAAAATCCTTAAAATCATTTGAATCAAATAAAGCACAATTAACAGACAAAAGAAACTTTGAGAGCTAAGACAGAAAACAAGAAACTTGTGATTTTGAAGAATGCAGTGTAGGTTCTGTCCCAGGACCAGCCTGGACAGGAGAGGTCGCCTCTGAAAAGGTCCTGTTCTGTATATCCACCAGATGAACCTCACAAGGATGCAAAATCAGGCCCTCTGATCCTATCCAACTTTCTAGCACCGATATAGCTGCAATATAGCCCCAAAGTAATGGAAAAACTGTCCCCTTATCCAGAGGAAGCCTCTGTCACTGCCTCCCCACCGCAGGATGCGGCACATGCCCTGTTGACCTGTTTGCATCAGTGCTGGGACGTTTGTAAGGATTGGGGCCTGAATACTGGACAATTGGTGTGAGCTACACTGGCACATGATGAACATAGCATGTAGCTTGGGCCCTATTATCATCTGTAGAATCCTCCCAGGAATAAGGCCTAGACAAGTTGTCCTCTTCATGCACCAATGACAATTGCAGTTCTGACTACCTCAGTCTCTGTGATGGGGCAAAAAGCAAGCCGTCCACAGACCAAATCTAGGAGCAGAGCAGATTGCAGTGTCTAGATTGGGAGATCAGGGCTGCCCCTTTTGCCCCTGCCGCCTGGTTGTTGCCAGAGATAGTCTGATGGTGAGCTTGACATTTTGATGGTGAGATTGACAGATTGACATGGTGAGATTGACATGATGGTGAGTTTTATTTTGATCAATTAATGATAGATTTTAATCTTCACATCTAGGAACCTTGGTTATTATATACAATTTGAAGCTTACACTCAGTGGTGAGCCAGAACTTGACATTCAAACAGATGAGGAAGATATATTGATTGCTGAAACACCTGAGAAGTACGTACTGTAGTTGTCATAATCAGAATAAAAAGAGCATGAATAAACATTTTGGAAAATAATCCCTATAGACAATCTGATTTGCTCGGACACCTGAAAATTTCAAAAATAAATATATAGGGTCTTACTTGGGATCCCATTGGAATTCTGTACAGTGTTCTTAAAAAAAAACCTTAATCTCAGATTCCTTTTTAAAAGTAATGTTTCTAGTTCTCATGGCATTTTTCAGCATCTTTGAAAATGTGACCTCCACCCAAAAAAACCCGCTCTATTGGATTGAAACAAAATTTTTAAAAAAATGCCGCATAATGGGCACGATTATATGTCCCCATGGGTCTTGGGGATCTGGTGCACAATATTGGTATCAAATTCTGGATAAGCCTCAACAATGTGCATACTCAGTGAGTGAGATAGGGAAACCTCCAAATATGGAAACAAGCCACAGGGCCATCGAGCTTTCAAGGTCCTGTGTTGGCCAGGCTAGATCAAAGGTGGCTGGATTACTCCGGTCAAGCAGGTTTCATCCTTTCTGTCTCATCCTGATAAGCAGAGAGACATCTCTTCTTTCTGTGATCTTCCTCCTCGTACTGGCTTGGTATGCTGGAGTGGAGGCAGCACACAGTGACTCCACCTTCATGCTTTGTGCTTTTTCCCGCAACGCTTGTGCTTCCTAAGACTTGCAAAACTCTTACCAAGAGTATTTTTTTTGCTGGAAACATAATGATTCCTTATAAAAATAGTACAGAATAAGTTCAACATGTCATCCAGTTGCACTTTCAGAAGTCACCAAAGCAGACCATTGGTGCCCCTCGGGATAGGTCATGCTGACTGGCAGAGTTATAAAAAAAATGCTGGATAAAGTGACCTTTGTGATGTGAATCAGGAAGTCACTCCTTGTAGTGAGATATTTTTAAGCAAGGATGCATATTAAAGATCTATTTAACACAGGTTAGGTAGTCTAACTGTTATGGGTTCCTGAGTTACATTTGTGCTTTGCAATTTTCAATCATGTCAATAGGTATTCTGTTAATTGATCAGGTAGGTTGAAGCCTCCAGTGTACTATATGTAATATTTTCAGTGTGCCATTCTAACAGATCAATACTGGAGATCCAATGATTTCTTCTCTTGAATCTTGCTTCCTAAAAAAATTCGCTGGTACATTGCCAGTTTTTCAGATCTGGAATGAATTTGCTTAATTAAGCATGGCCTAATATTTGGTAATTTGAATGAGGCTTACTGTTTTGTTTTTGTGCTCCTTGTTAAGTTTTATTATTATTATTACCATCTTTGTAATAACAATACAGTGTGATATTATTGTATATAATTAAAAAAACTAATAAAAGCTGTTACATTATGGGCGCAATCCTAACTTGGAGTTAGGCTGGCACAAGTCCTGTGTGCCAGCCCAGGAGTGTCACAAACACACTGTAATGCGTGTTTGGACTACTCTCGGAGTCATGGAGAACAGCGCCTATCCATGTGCTGGCCTCCCTGACTCCGAGTGGTGCAGACACACTTTACGACACATTTTTGGCACTCCTGGGCTGGCACAAGGGACTTGTTCTGGCATAACTCTAAGTTAGGATTGTGCCCTATAAGAGGGGAAAAAGATCTCTAGTAAATAAAATAGTAGTGTATTACTGGCTTGTAACGTTTGAGCTGGTCACAGGTTTATTTCTCAACATTTGTTCTGATCTAGAAATGAACTGAATCACACCCTGTGGGACATTACGCGACAGATCTGTAGGGCTTCAGGCTTTGTTTGTGTTTTCTGTTCAAGATGATTATGCGCCTAATTTCTTCCATCCGGTAAAGTTCTCCCTTTGTGGACTCAAAGTGTTTCTCGCTTAAAAACCACTTTTCTTTGCCAGCTTTCCAGAACAACGGTCTCTGAGAGCCTACACAGCTATATTGTACTTCGACCCACGAATGAAGATATTCATTCAAGCCCAGAAAGTGGAAACCAAGCGCTTGCCTTATTGTTTTTACAGACCCAGGTGAGTCAGCTGCTCTTACTGTTACACAGCCTTGTGTTTCAATGTCCAGAGCGACTTGCCTGAAAGCATTAACAAACCTTTTTTGGCTGTGGTGAGAAATTGATTTTGATGGCAGGGCAATTTATAATCTGAGCCAAGTTCAAATCACACTGGCAGGCTATGCAGTTAAAAAAGGTAATCATCTATGACCAAACACTTTGACCCAAAGCAAGGAACACTTTACATAAGATAATCACCAAACAGCAGGGATGCCTCCCCCAGTGTGTTTTCATTTGAGTGAAAGTGGCCCAGGCACTTCTGTAAACAAATTATAGGCCACTTCTAGAGTTCATTTTTAATTGACTCCTATTCTTGTAATATGTGTAGCATGCATTTTAAGTAAGGATTAGCGTGTCAAATGAATGTTCTAACACAGGTTCCCATAAAACTGGGACCTGATCCAGTTCTGACTGTGAACTCAGTGGTAAGACGCCTATAAAATGGTAACGGGGATAATCTATACAGTTTAGCAGCCAAGTTGATTGTACCATATGTGTAAGCAACCACAACTGCACAAATTGTGTTTTTGTGCATTCAAGTGATTTTGTTATCCTAACGAGGAACAGGTCTAGTACACCACAAACATAACAAAAAAATTGAGCATACTAGATTAGTGCACATTTTGAAATTAAAACAAAGACCAATAACCTAATTCCACCATGGGGGCATGGCTCTGAAAACCAGAAACCACTGAAGTACAAGGGTTATCCTTTTTCACCCTCATAGTGACATTTCTTTGTAATGATTGTGCAAAGTTATCTTTTGTTAAGTGTCAGAGTGGTCCTGCTAGTAGTATATAGAAATTTCCCAAGTTAGGATACTGAGTGCTGCAAGCTGCACACTGCGTGCCATATAAATATAATTCATGATTGCATGTTGTGTGTCTTGATAGGATGTATCCATATTTCTCATCTTCATTCAAAGAAGCTGCTATGAATGAATTACAAAAAGCAGAAATGGAAGTGAAAGCTGGTAGGCAGTGGTCTCTTTTAATGATATATTCTTAAGTAGTTTCTGAGTAGCTCCAGACTTTGTAAGTGGAAATATAATCTAGCACTTCTATTATTGGCTGTATTTCACAAGAAATCATTTCTCTCACCTGTGAGAAAATCCAGGTGACCAGTTTGCCTGTTGCATGGAGACTTGGCAGTATTGTTAGGTGGATCATCCATCGAAAATGTGGTCATGGGGATCACATTCTGGGTAAGCCTTAGCAATCTAGCTAAGTGTTTCTCAAACTGTGCACCTAGCGCAGCCATCATTGAAAAATATGGGAAGATGGGAGGGATGTGTGGTGCTTGTGTCAAAGTTGTAAACAGGCTTTTTTCTTCCTGATTCAATTTATTAGAAAATGGCTGGGAAATAACCCAACCTTTTGCTGTTTTCTCAGGAAAGCAGCAGGCTCCGGTGTCACAATGATGGCACTTCCAGACATAAAATCACTTCCAGGTTAATGATATCACTTCCAGTGGGACCTGGCAGATTATCATTCTAATAAAAAAAAAAAGTCCCGGTGCTAAAAAGTTTGAGAACCACTAACCTAGCTTGTTCATGTATAAGAGTATATAAACCTGAATTTGGTTAGGATCATGGTGTCCACTGGAATAAACTTTAATATTTTTGCTTCATGGGAGAAGTGAATTAGAGTCTGTCGCCAACATAATTTGACAGATTATTTTGTTCTCACTTGTAGCTGAATATGCTGTGAAAGAAGCAAAGTGCAAACTAAAACATTTGCAGGACTCTCTTTTGCAAGAGAACACCAAGGTATTGTATCAAGGATAGCATGCTTAATCTATTTAGAATGCCTTCTTTTCCATCGGCACATCAAGCTGGAACTACTCCTGTGCACTGCAGCCTTTCTGGGTGGGGCAGGAGGGCGTTCCGGGGACGGGTGGAGCAAGGGGTGGGACCAGTGGTGACTCTCTCCGCTGGATCTCAATCTCCGTTATAGTGCTCACGGCCTTACACAGAGGGCCTCACCTCTGCTACGGCTGAATAGACAGCGCAGAGGCGAATAGATCGCTCACCTGCCCTGCACCCTTACCACGGGGAAAGGGGATGAATGCCCCCTTCTCCCACAGAACCTCCTGCAGCTGCCTGGTTGCTGCAGGATGCAGTGGTAGCCACCTGGCTACTAGGTGACTGGGCAGCTTTGTTTTGGGCTGTGAGGTTGGGCAAGTGTATGGAATCCCTTGCTAGGGTCTGACTTGGACTGTAGGTGTTCAGACACAAATCTAGATGTGGAGAGTACTGTATATTCTCCCAGGTCCATGAGGTTAGTAGTTTGAGCAGGAAACTGAGAAAGATGGAAGTGTAGCAGGCAGGGGGGACTGCCATGTCAATCCGAGATTGGAAGGCCAAGTTTTTACTATTTTAACCATGCATGGTCAATTCAGAGAGTTCATGCTGCCTTCCAGTTGAGTAAGTAGTTCTTACTGGGCAGAAAAAGGAAGCTGAAGTTTGATTATACATGCTTCATGGTATATCACTAATAGCCCTTTCCATTGACCACTGTGAGAGGATGCCGCAGAAATGACGTTCCATTGGTGAGCGCAATATGGCTGCCAGTCCAATGTGCACATGGAAGCTGCATGTGCAGGCTGGCAGAGAGTCCACCATCTGCTGGCGTTGGTGACTTGGCCACCAAGTGGGGGAGCGCAGTGGGTGGAACAGGGCAGAGAGAAATGGAGGAGTTTCTGGGAGTGGAGGGGAGTGTGCTGAGGGCAGGAAAGTGTGGTTATAGGTGGCAGCTCTCCGTTGATATCCTTCCTGGTCTTGATCCAAGCCCCCCAGGTGCACCCAGACTTGCTCCATGAAAATGACTAACACAGACCAGAGACAAATTGAGGCAGTGGAGGCTTACCTTCAGGATAAGGGAACATTAGTGCGACTGCATCAGCAGATGGAGGCTTAGTTTGGATTGGGTTGTGTTAGGTCCTATCTCCTCATATTCCCATTTGCTTGGTTCAAACCCTGCAGCCCCTGGCACCTCTGTTCCACAATTCCAATTCATTTCAGTAGCTTTGGGCAGAAGGCTTTCCCAGTGAGTTGTGCCCCATGCCTGTGCGCTATGGGCAAGCCACCTTTATTGCCCCACAACTGCTAACAATTGGCCTTTATTGCCCCACAACTGCCAGCATAGAATGTCAACATTTGTCTCATTTGGCCTTGCTACCTGATGAGACTTACAAGCTAATTGCTCAAAAATATAGGCCATGAGCATTGTTAATGCTAGGCTTTTGAAGGTTTCGCCTAGCATGACCTTTAAGCAGTAGGGAAGATTTTCAAATCCTGTTAATTGCGTATTTACTATTGCTGAGAATTTTTAAAGTTGTTATTAAGCTGCCTTGACTTCAGGTTCAGTGATTTCTTAAACAATGTTTGGAACACACTTTCCACTTCAGAGGACTTTCAATGTGATAATTATAGCCTGATTTTACCTGCACAAATTATCACTTGTATTCATAGAAGCATTCCCTAGCACTAATCCCCACTATACTGATTTGATAGACTTCAACAACAGTGCATGATTGTGACTACTACTCATACTTACATTGCTCCAACTCAATATTTACCTAGTGCCCACAGTGTGTTGGGTGTTGTGTAAAATGAAATTGACACAGCTCATACCAGAACTTTGAATAGTTACACTGATGGCAAAATGGTGAATCAGAGACAAAGAACCACTGCTGTTTTTTTAAAAAAGCAATAGCCATGTGTTTCTTATTACTTCTAGGGATATTGCTCCCTTAGGATTGCAAGCCTTAAATATGTGTCCTTACTGTTGACTGAAGGCATAATCCTATCACTCACATTGGGCCGATGCAAAGTGCTTGCATCGGCCCAACCAGCACCCCCACATCGGCCCTAGAGTTCTTGGGCTGACACTAGCACTGGCGTCAGTCTAATGGCGCCTACACAAGGCCGCACCAAGCTGCCCTTGCGCCAGCCAAACCTGGCTGGCACAAGGGCGGTTCTGGGACCAGAGAGGGCAGATGAGAGGGAGGAACTGAGCAGGGGGTGGACTTCCTGGCCTCGCTATTCCAGCGCAATTTGGGATTGCACTCTGAACCACTGACAGTTAACTTCAATATACATACATGGGAACCAGTTCATAATTTGCAATAATGTAAAGTGAAAGTCGACCCTTGGTACCATGGGTTCTTGGTATATGCAGATGATCTGTTCCAGCCCCCACCCTACCCTCATGAATACAAAATTCCACAGAAAATGAAATCTGCAGGGGGCAGCACAGCACTGCAGTTGCCTAACTGGGGGGAGGGCAGCACAGACGCGAGAGCCTCCATGTTGGTCCGCATGGCCGTACACGCAGGTTGGGACCCAGCGGCTAGACTTCCTGCCAGTCCCACCCCCGCTCCACCCCTCCTGCCCCGCCTGAAAAAGACGCAACGGCAACAAGCAGTGCACTTGTCGGCAAGCATTGCCGCCTCCGAGTGGCGTGGAGCAGGCATTCACCCAGCACCAGCAATAATGGCTTAACTCCATCACTGGAAGAGCCTTATAGCACTTTTTGCAACACAAGTGCAGGCGGTACTCTCGTACCGCCAGCGCTGAGGGGCTCAGGATTGAGCCCTTATGTATGTGAGTCTTCTAAGATTGCAAGGGCTGCATGCAGTGTGACAGACCCTTATTGCTATGTTTTGCACCATATCCCTTGATGCTTATTGTACTGAAGGTAAAAAGGAAGGGTAAGTTGTGCCTTTAATCTAGTTTTTCAGCACCTGATGTATATGGAATAGAAGTATTCTGTTATTTTAGGCATTTGGCTCCACTTGCCCATCCCGCTGCTTTCTTTGTTTTATTTATTTCTGTAGTCTTTCCACACAGTATGACAATCTCCATTGGTAGACAAGGGTAAATTAATGCCTATGAAAAAACACTGGCTGCTTTTTGACGTGGGTGGACTGTTTTCACTGTCTTCCTACCGGTGCAATGTAGGGAGCCTCTTTTCAGGTATAAATCAGAGAAGTGCACACAGAACGCACTGCATTTTCCCTATCCTCCCGCAAAAGCGTATCAAGAGTAGGTAAGGCCACTGTTTGAATGATTTTCTCATCCAAACGTTTTCAAGCTGTTTGAATACCTATTTTTGTCATATCAAGAAGTTGTAGCTTGTGTGACTTCAGCACACATGATAAGCAAGTCCCTGACAGTGCAGTGTGATTGTGGCAGTGAAGTGAATGGCTGGGGAGGCACTTAATGTGGTGCCAGGTAGCATTCTTGGGGCTACCCGGAAGCCACAGCACCTGTGCAATCATGGGAAGCTGAGCTTTCGTTGCCACAGGTCTAGTTTCTCCCTGTATAGTAACAAGCACATGCCTGTTACTATACAGGGAGAGACTAGAGCTCTACAGGGGAGGTTGAGCTCCAACTGTGAGAGCTCAGCCTCCCCTGTGATTGCACAACCACTCAGAAACAGGGGAGGTTATTGCCATGCACTATACCCAGTGGTCTCTCCTTGTATAGTGATGCTATTTTTATTGGAACAAGACAGGACAAGCCTCCCCTGGATCCTGGGCATTCCAGCTGTTCACAGTGTTCGTGACTCAAGGAAAATGGGGATGCTCCGGTAGGAGGAAAAGGGGGGGGGGACCATAACAATGTGTACAAATGTGTAATGTTTAAGGAAAGCTCAGTAAAACTTACAATAATATATATAAAAAAGAATGCTATTTAAAAAAAATACCAATGATAAAATAACTTGTTCTACTACTCTTCCTTTCTGGTTCTGGAAAAATAGTTAGCACAGGATGCATTACGGGCTGCTGTAGAAAATGAAAAGAGAATGAGAGACAATCTTGGAGATAAACAAAGGCAAGTTCAGACTTCTGATGGTTTGGTTATTGTGAAGTTCTGTTGCAATCAAAGAAATTGAACCCTATGTGAAAATAACCACTATCTACCTTTCAAGGGCCAGTGATAGTGGAAAGGTGTAGAGACAGAGGCAAGTGTTCAGTTTCTGGCATTGTGCTTTCGCAGTTCTATAGGGCCTGTGGTGCTTCTTAGAGCTTAGCACCATAAATCAAAACTGATAGCAGAAATAGGTTTCACATTTCTTTTTCTTTACAGCACTGATCATCTCTCTACAATGTGACTAGTTATAGAATCCTAGAGTTGGAAGCAACTCACAAGGTCATCTAGTCCAACTCCCTGCCTATAGCAAGTTGTGATAGTTATAAGGACTGTTTCCCTTAGGACAGGATTTTTCATAAATTCTCTTAAAAAACGTACTTGGTGATAAACGTGAAAAGATAGGTTTTTCTTGTGCGGTCTTCGCATTCTTATTGGAATACAGCCTCATGCAATTAATTGCCTCCTGTACTTTGAGGCAGTTTTCAAAACATTTGTGGAATCCTAGTGGAAATGCTACTCATGAACCCTGTGTAACCTAGAATAAATGTCAATCAATCAATATTTATATACCGCTTTTCAACAAACTGTTCATAAAGTGGTTTTCAGGCAAGATAAAATATAATAGTTAAATGGCGCCCTGTCCCCAAAGGGCTCACAATCTTTAAAAAAAAAAAAAAAAGGCAGACTACCAGCAACAGCCACTAGAAAAGACACTGTGCTGGGATGAAGGGGGACAGTTGTTCTCTCCCTGTTAAATATAAGAGGAGCACCACTCAAAAAATTGTCTCTTGCCCATTTAGTAGGGGTTATTTGTGAAGAAATTTGTGTTTCTTTTTGTAATAATGATGTGTGCATTATACAATTTTACTGTGAAGTATTCATACTTTTTCTGATTTATAGCAGTCCTTTTTATCCCATACACACTTACATTGACTTTTAAAGGTCTGTAATAATACACTGAAGTTACTTGTCTTTTGTATATACAGTATTTATTCAAAATATGGCTATTCTACCACAGGAAAGCTTTCAATGTGGCTAACAGCATATTAAAGAGAGTGGAATATACTACAAAAGAATGCATTCAGTAATACACAGAAACCAATAACAGGCAGGCTGTACCATAAATCTCCACAGAAGCAATATTTAATTCGTATAACTAAGAAGTAGCAAAGTAGCTAACTCCTATCCAAAAACAAAAACTTGGCCCCGAAGACTGAATTAAAAAAAAAATTCAGTCCCTGCCGTAACAGTGGCAAAGATGGAATGTACTGGGGCAAGGAGATCCACTGTACCAAGTGTGTACCACCGTTCCACACTTCTACTCGTGGTGGGACGTACAAGAGAACTCTCTCAGTTTGAATTTAAGGGGTGGACAGTTTCATGGGTGAGATGGCCCTCTAAGCGTTTCAATTCCAACTGTTTATGATGCTAAAGGTCAAAACCAGAACCTTGAGCTGCACCCAGAAAGGTTATCTTCTGCAAGTGTATTTCACCAAGCTGAGACATGCCTTTTCCAAGCAGTGACACCTTTTGTTTAACTCTGCACTTGCGCAAGTTTTGTGGCTAAATTCAAGAGCAGCCCCACATAGAGCACGTTACAGAAATCCACATGTGATGTAACCAGTGCATGGACAACCATAGTCATGGTCAAGGACCTAACGGGGTGTGTGTGAAAGCATTTCAGGCCAGGGGCCTACACTTGGGCATCCAAGGTGCAGATCTGGGTCCAGAAGTGCTTCCAAACCGCAAAATGAAGTTTTATGTAATTGGGAAGTTCTTTAAATGTGTTTTTTTCTCTGCTTAGAAATCTGAGACGGCCGAGAAAGCTCTTCTTAATATTTGGAATTAACATTCAAAATAGAAGCCAAGATGGCATGCTTATTTACAGTAATAGTCGCTTGATCCGGGTGTTTGAGAAAGTGGGACCACAAAAGAAAAAAGATTCATAGTGAGTAATCTTCCTTTCTGGAATTTAAGAGCCAATTTTCAGGGATTCTTAAAAATGCGTGTGTTTGTGTGTTGTGCAAAGTCCTTAGCTGTATGAAAGCATCTGTATGGCTATTAGGTTTTTTTTTCTGAGCACATTAATGGAGAAAGGAAATTAGGGCCCAATCCTACATGTACAATACATTCTTGTTCCTTGCGCTCTGCTGGCACTGCCTGCTGTAAAGAATTAACGTAAGTTCAAAAGGTGCTATGTTGGTGCACTACTTAGGGTGCAATCATAACCTGGAGTTAGGCCAGCAAAGTTTGGCCAGCACCAGGGCCATTGTAAAGCATATTTGGACCACTCTCGGAGTCAGGGAGGATGGCGCACATCTGTGTGCTGGCCTCTCTGACTCCCAGAGTGGTCCAAACATACTTCACGATGTCCCTTGTGCCAGCCAAACTTTGCTGGCCTAACTGTGCCAACCTAACTCCAGGTTAGGATTACACCCTAATGGGCTGCTAGCAGCACCAGCGGGGAAGCCTGCAGCTTCCCACCTAAATGTACCTAAGCACTGTGTCTCCATTAGTGAACAGCTAAGGTGAGTCAGCAGGAAAGGCAGGAGGGAGTCCTGAAGGGCGGAACATGGCGGGAGGGGGAAAATGGGTCAGGGGTGAATCAGGTCCTGGGAGGGGGCAAGATCAGTGGTGCCAGCACCTGCAATATCCTGACCCCTTCCCTGGAGCCAGTCCTGTGGCATGGCTCAACGTGGACTTGTGGCAGCTGTGATTGTTCCCTTACCTGAAGGAGACCTCTGCAACTGCCCCACCACCACAGGATGTAGCGGACACTGTTATGGCACATGTGCTTCAATAGGATTGAATTGTTATTTCTGTACTACTTTGTGAATTTATGTATTGTATTTTTCTGCTGTTTCCTTTGTTGGGGCACTGCCATTTTCCGAATGACCAGGTTTCTCTCAGTGTCACTGAAAATGGTTACCCAATTCATGTACACTAAGTATGACTATAGGTAACTCTTTACCAGTGGTTCCCAAACGATGGGCTTGTGGCCCACCCACACAACCCAATTTTTGATGGTTTGCAAAACTGACAAAGCAGTTTAGCCTACAGTATATGCATCAAGGATTAAACAACCTGGTGAGGAGAGCACTGCTTCCCAATCACCATTATAGCCACAGAGACTTGAGCAGCTGGTTTTAGCATTGGGAATCACTGCTCTTTGCTATGTGGTGTTCACTTGTAATCTTACTATATGGCTCATGAGCTCTTATGAGTTTTTGGTAGCATCCCGTCACTTGGTAAGGGACATTTTTCCTTTCATCCGCAGCTGATCAGGAATATGGGGGAGTGGATGCCTGTCTCCTCACATAATGATTGCATGCATCTCACAAAGTGATTACAAGCATCTCACAAATGATTACCAATATCACTTGAGATGATACTGGTCTCTAGATAGTTTAAGGCTGTGGCTGCCTTAGCCCAAGTAATGAGAGGAGCAACCAGTTACCTTGTCTGGTTCATTTATGCTTGGGTGTGTAAGTGATTGATGGGATTTAACTCCTGCACTACAGATAGGTGAGGTCTCAGCTATAAATGCACTGTTCGTGTTTATAACGTCTGTGGCACAGAGTCTGCCCCCTGCTTTATGTCATTGGGCTGTTCATTCTACAATGATACCATCACAGAGAGAGAAGACGTCCTTACGTTCCAGCTTGCTGTACTGTTGTGCCTCGGTAGCTGTGGGGGTCCTCAGAAAACCCTCAAAAAATAATCTGTTGTAATTTAAGAGCTCCTATTGGCTCACATTTTCATACAGTGTCATACATAGATATATAGGTTCTGAGAAATCATGAGGTGGTTTGAAATTGGCACCCATACATGCTTCCTTGGTACCCATACATAGCAGTTGTATTGATGTATTGAAAAGAAATTGATGGTTTTATCTGCCTGGACTTTGCCATTGGATTGACAATAAATGCAGGTACTGTATTTATCCAAATTGGGCATCCACATCGTAAATGAATTATTTCAGTAAATTTACCTTGAACTCTATCATGCCTGTACATCAAGGAAGATCTGCTTGTAATGTTAAATCAAGGAATATCTGACTGAAATCTTGTGCTGCCTTTGGGCTTTAATACCAACATTTCTTTCTCTGCAGTTGTGGTGCAGGAGCTGTAGGGATAGTAGACGTACCATTAGAAATTATGGAGCCAACACACAACAAGCAGTCCTTTGCTAATGTTAAGGAATATAACCACTTGTTGAAATCAATGGGACTTTATCTTGTGCAGTACTGGAAAGACGTAGGAATAAGTAAGTTATATTTTCTGGGTTATGCGTGACTAAAAATGTGAAAATAAATACAGTTAAGTAGCCCCATGGTGTGTCTTTTAAATCCAGCCATAAAAGTGCTTCACTGTGTACTGAGATAAAATTGGAATTTTCTCAAAATCCATCATAGAGCCTCCTTAAGGAAGTACAGTGGGCCCCTGATAAACGTGGGGGTTCCATTCCTGGAACCACATGGAGACCAAAGTCCATGAGTATTGAAACCCACAGATTCTGGGTCCACCCCCAACCTCTGAGCCCGACAACCACTGATGTATTTTATACAGATCTGAAACTTTCAGATATACAGTACACAACATTTCCAATATTAAAAGCATGTTGTCTGTTTTTGTCTGCATATCTGATGTGGGCTTGTTACGTCTGTGGCTAGTTGACGAGGCTGGGGAAAGACCATATCTCATATACCTTGAGAATGCATGAAAACATAGGAAGCTACCTTTATACTTTCTCAGGCCATTGCTCCATCTCACTCAGGGTGCAATCCTAACCTGGACTTAGGCTGGCACAGTTAGGCCAGTAACGTTTGGCTGGCACAAGGGCCACCGTAAAGTGAGTTTGGACCACTCTCAGAGTCAGGGAGGATGACGCATGTCTGGGTCATCTTTGACTCCAAGAGTGGTCCAAATGTGGCCCTTTACGTTGGCCCTTGTGCTGGCCTAACTGTGCCGCATAACTCCAGGTTAGGATTGAACCCTCAGTGTTGTCTACCCTATCTGGCAGTGGCTCTTCAGTGTTTAAGGCTAGTTTTCCCCTACTGGGAAAGGGCTGAACCAAAGTTCTTCTGAATGTGAAACAGGTGCTCTTCCACTGAGCTGTGGATCGTCCCCTCTCAGTGTTCATTCTTGGGTGATTTTCTGTATGGTCCCTGATCTGGCTGTTGCAGGCTTCAAAGAAGATATGGGGAACAGGCTTGACACCCCACTTTAGAGTCAACAGGATGGGGGTGAAAAGAGGGCACTCTGGTCAGTTGCACTTTGTGTGATCACCTCACGGCACATTTTGAGTTGCATCTAGAGCTTGGGCCAACCCTGAGTGCTCTTTGCTCAAGTAGGCATCTCAGAACATTAATCCATGGACCATGTAACCAGCGTTTCACTATGTGAACAAGGCTGAGAAAATTTCACGCTATTTCTTGCTGATCAAATCTGACAAGCAATTACTATTCATCTAGCAGAGAGGCTGAGAGAACAGGCAAACATGTTTGTGCTTTCTTTTCACCAAATTACATCTGTGAGCATATGCAAATGTAGTTGATCCTCTGCCTCTTGGAATCCAAATGCACATTTTTTAAAATCTGGTTTTAATCATTAATATTTATGAGAATTTCCAATGTTTTAAATAATGTACTGCACCTTTCTGAGGGTGGCCTCCCAAACTGTTTGCCTTCTCTCCCTGGAATAACTTTGAAAGAAAGGGTGTAGTTCCTTCAGTTGCTGAAAACCGGAATTATAGTGGGTACATTTGGTGTTATTCACATGCAAGCAAAAACAGCTTCATTGGTTTCCTTATCTACCTACCTTTCTAGTTGAGAAACAGACATTAGACAAGACCTCCCTGACCTGTTCTCTATCCTGCTGCTGAATGGAGCTGTGTAATATTGCCTGCCAAGTGCTTCGCAAGCCAATTTGTTTGGGTAGTCCTGGGTGATCATAGAATCATAGAGTTGGAAAGTACCTACAAGGTCATCTAGTCCTACAAGGTCATCTAGTCCATAGAGCAGGATCATAGAGTCATAGAGTTGGAAGGTACCGACAAGGTCATCTAGTCCAACCCCCTGCCTTTAGCAGGAAATTTTCCTAGACTAGAGCATCTCCAGCAGGTGCCTGTCAAGCCTCTGCTTGAAGGTCTCCCATGAGGGAGAATCTTCCACCACCCTTGGCAATCTGTTCCTGGCAAGCCAGGAATAGAAGTCCGTAGCTGGTTCATTCAGGTTGGTGTGTCACTGGTTGGCAACCATCCCCATTTATCCTACTGTTGTTGCCTCCTCTAGCCATCTCGTTGCCTGTGTTTGTGTTTCCGCTCTCCTCAGGGGAAGACTGGACTCCCTCACTGTTGAGCTCCATTCCCTTAGGCTACACCCGCTCCTTTAGACATGCTGCTTGATTGTGCAGGGTCCAGGGATATCTGTTACGTCTCTTCTGGGTGTGTAAATTTACTAGCCTTGCCAAGAACAGTGTCACTGCACAAAAATCTACCCCTGTGCTCACATGTGCCACCCCAGACACAAGATACATGGTGAATTTATTAGTCTGCCTACAGCTTAATAAGATGTATATTTCTCCATCAAGGTCAAAGAGGAGAAACTTTCTTCTGGAATGACTTTGGATATTTGAGTAACAGGTGGGATGAGAAACCTTCAGATAGTATTCAGTACAAGAGAAGACGGGCTGTGGAAATTCCTGATATTGTTCAATGTGGTGAGTAGCTTCATAAAAGTGGGCAATAATAAGAGAAGAAAGAAAAAGGTAGAATCCAACAGGATAAAAAAGAGCTTTCTTTTTTCTTGGACTTCAAACATGTTAGTTCAAGCTTTCCCCTTCACAGATGTTGTACACTGCTGTGTTTTTCACTTCCTTCTTCTTTGAATGGATATTCTTATAAACAACTCTTTTGTTTCATTTTTTTATTTCTATTAAAAGCACACTGTAGGGCAGCTAATGTAGCACAGGTCTCCTTCATGTTTTGTTATAAAGGATGCCAGCATATAACTGAAGCGACTTCATAGGCCTTTGTGTGGAAGAAAGAGGATTATCGACAAATTGTTAGCTTTTTGTTTCTATGGTTTAAGAGAAGGCATTTTAAAAATACACATGTTTTTAAAATTCTGTCTCTGCATGAGGGCGTCGTTTTGGAGGGTGAGAGAGAAAGGAAAGATGTAGTAAGAGAATAAGGTGTGAAAGAATAAAGTTTGGAAGGCTAGGCTGTACTTCTGGAAAGGCATGGATTTTGGCCTTTTTGTGGCGTGTGGACAGGCACTAATGGTCAAATCAGGTTTGAGGATATTTTAGTGCACTTTTAAAAACTCAGTATTATGCATTTTTGAGTTAGTGTTTCTTCATAAGATAAAATAGTAAAATTCTCCATGAGATAAGATTATAAAGTAGGTACTTACCTTAAGTAGTACCTTGACTTACCTGAAGTACTTACCTTAAGTACTTAAGGTAAATAGTACTTGTCTTAAGTAGTAGTACTTAAGTCCTTAACAGGTTTAGCAGGGGAATGATAGTTAAAACTATTTGATGCATCAGCCAGTCACAGTACCATACAAATAAATGGTACCCTTATTCTGTGAAATAATTAATTTTGATCTAATTATATTAATTTCATTAGATTGTTGCCTTAAATGGAGACTCTTATCACTTGATACCGATATAAATAATGGAGGACATCATGGTACCTGGAATTGCAAAAAGAACCCTAACCACTTGGAAAATACGTAAGCATTTAATACAATCTACAATTTTAATCTGGATGTTTTGCACCTAGCAAAGTATCCTCTGTGTGTGTGTGGGGGGGGGGGGAATTCCTGTATTTTTGTTACCAGCAATAGCCAAGAAAAGATGCCATGCTGAGGCCTGCTCAGAACAGGATTGGGCTGTTGATCAAGTATATTAATATCCATTAAAATATAAAGTTGGAAATGGAGGAGGAGAGCCAAATGAGTTCTGAAAATATTCTTTTTTAAAAATCACCTTTTTACAAAACACTGGCAAAGGAGGCAGCTGCACGGTAGAGGGCAGTGAATTCTACATTTTAGGGGACACCATTGAGAAGGCCCTCTTGCACAGCACTGCCAGTTGAACTTTAAAGACCAGCAGAGCACACGAGACCTTCTCTGATCTTTATGGAGTAGGTAGATTCATACATAGAAAGACAGTTCTTCAAGTCTGTCATCCCATGCCATGGGGAATGTCCAAGGCCAGCTAAATAATGGATACGCACTGAAAGCCTATTTTAGGAGGTAAATTGAGGGCTAATTTCATGGCAACAAATTTTGGACAAAATGCAGCAGTCCTGGTCCCCGCCTTACCAGACTTTGTACCAGCACTGATAGCAGTGGTGGGGCTACCTACTTCCAGGATTTTGCATTGCGCTGCCACTGTAGGGCAGCCACTGTAGGACGTTAGCATGGAATGCAAATGCCTGGGATCACCGTGAAGTCAGACCCGCCCTCCTCTCCATCCATTCAAGGTGAACCTGGGGGGCGGGGAGGCGTCTTAGGTACTTTGCATGGGCTTGAATGACTGTGCGCACACTGAAAGCTTCCCATCAAATAAGGGAAAGAAAAGCTTCTGTGCAGGCAGGGCTTTGAATTGTCTCCAGTGTGAATGCCAGCTCATTCAAGAAAGGAGCAGAGAGACTTTTTTCCCCCACAGTAATTTATTTTTCATGTCATGATCAATATTGCTCTGTAGGTGTGATATACCAGAACATCTGCCCTCAATCCCTTTGGGTGTGTTCAAGCCGCCATCACAACTGAATGACAATCAAAAGCTACTCATAGATTCCATTCAGCAACGTAAAAGGAAGATGGAAAATCTACAATCTCAGGTGACCAATTTATGGAGATGTGTGCAAATGTCATATTATCATGCTTTTGACCTAAAATTAAATAAGAATTAGAATGGGATCGTTTCTGCTTTCGTACCCCATAGAAGTGGCTGGAGCTTCATTGGGGTGAGGGAAAACATATCCTCTTACCCCAAGGTGAATTCTAGTAGCCTCCTAAGCTGCGTTGGATGCAGCGAAGGCTATGTAGTCCGGCTGTGCCAGCGCGGCTCTGGATTGGGCTGCCCATGTTGTCTTTTCAGGAGCTGAGGCCAGAACTCCTTGACCTGGGCTTCTCCTTTCTTGCATGTTCTCAGACAAGCATGTTTTTCATTAATCCCTGGGAAGGGTGGAGGGAGAAGCTCTCCCAACAGTTTTACATTTTATCATGAACAAATCTGCAGCCTCTCACATGTTAATCTGAGGGCCCAATCCAATTCAGCTTTCCAGACCTAATGCAGCTGTACTAACGTGGAACCACTACATCCTGCAGTGGAGACCTCCTAAAAGTAAAGGAATGTTTGTTCCTTTATCTCAGGGCTGCATTGTGGTTTCAACAATGCTGGAAAGTTGGGTAGGATTGAGTCTTAAGAAAATCCAAAAATAACTTCTGTTCCATTTTGAAAAACATGATGGGGGGTCTATACTTTCTGTTCAAGATTTCACATCATAGGCTTCACATGCTTTCATGTTCAGTGCATTTTTCTTAATAAAATAAAATTTTTTAATTAATTTTAATTACAAAATGTTGAATTTTATTTTATTTTTATTTTTGTACCCTCAAACCACTTGGTGTTCTCATTCTCATACCCCCTTTCCTGGCTTTCACATTTCTTTGCATACTGGAAGAGTCTACGTCCAAATGTCATCACTTGAATAAAAAGTCCACATTCTCCAAAATCCTAAGCAACCACACAGGTACTTCTGCACAACCAAGAGGGTTGCAGTCTTGATCCCTAACATCCCCATGCTATTGCAAATTATATTGCAAAAGTGCCATAAGGTACTCGTGCCAGTGGTGAGGCCGCAACTCCAGCACTGAAGCCAGGGCCAGTTAGCATTTGGCCTCAGCACTTGGAGGAGTCACTGCAGAAGCGCTGGGTGGTAAGGTTTACTGCCAGGCGGCTGTGAGGTGTGCTAGGGTGGGGGAGGCAGAGAAGGCAGGGAAGGGCAGAACTGAGTGGGGGGAGGGTGGACCTGAGGAAGGACCAGACCTGTGACCGGGGCAGAGGGGGTGGCAGACCGCTGCAGAATCCAATTCCCCCCCCCCGGTTGGAACGGTTGACATGGGCCTCCTGAGGTCTGCACCCGCTATTTAGTGATCACAGATTCAAGGAGACCCATTGGGACCACCAGGGCTTCACCCAAGGTAAGAGTTAAATGCTCCCTTGCCCCGAAGACACTACAGAAGCTTCCCCAGCCCCATAGGATTCAGCAGTGGCCATTTTGGAACTGCTGTTCCTCTGGGTGCCAGGGCAGTTTAGGATTGGGTTGCCCATGCCAAACTTCAATCACTGGGAGTGGAATTTGCTTTTTCTTATGCAGGTAGCATGTGTACAAGGCCCAATCTGGATCAGGGGTGTGATAAAAAGAAATGGAGATTTTAATGCTAAGAAAAAGTCTGCCATGGCAAATAACATTATTAAAATCATGTCCAGCTAGAGTAGACCTTCATGCTCCATATAAATCCAGATTTTCTGTAATGCTAACTGGAAGTGCAATAAAGATTGTGCTGCATGTAACCATTAGTGCATGTGTACTAAAAATAACCTGCATGTATGGCTGTTGCATGTGATGACCTTCACGTGAGCAAGATACTCAGTTGCATGGAGAAGTTTCCCTCTATATAGAAAGTGCTGAAATTGTTACTAAGACCAGGTTATCTAAAGAATGTATTTTTGCATAATCTAAGTTAATTAAAAAATACAAATACCTGCTTAAGTGCTATTTTTTTCTTACAGAAACTTCAGTTGATTCAACCACATAGAATCATCCAGCATGCAGATGACACCAGAACTAAAATTGTGAGTCACACTATAGTCCGAAGCCCAACTTCACTGAGAATAAGGCAGCAGTCCTATACACCAGAGGTTTTCAAACTGGGTTGTCAGGACGCCCCAGCCAGATAACCTCTGGCCCTGCTGCTGCCTGGGGCAACAGGGCTTCAGTCTACTTACCAATTGAAGCACTCTCATTCTGGGGTGCAGGATGCCTCCACTGGGCTCCCCAAGCCTCGGAAAAATTGTTTAAAAAGATTGTGAAGGAATTTGTCACAAAGTCCAGTAATGCTTGTTGTGTCCATCATGCAACACGGTGATGCCTGTGCCTGCCCAACTGCAATTCTGCCCCAGACATTGTGTTGACGCATCATAGTTGTGTCAACGCTACATCGTTAGCGCCAATGCAGGGGCACTGAGCGACATCCCCATGTCGGCGCTAAGGCAGTGGGACTGGCGCTGCAGGCAGCACCGGTCCCATTGCACCTGCACTGCGCCAGAGCCACATGGTGCAAGGGAGGCGCCATCTTGAGACGCGGCAGGGGGAGGGCATTTCTGGATGTGTGGTGGGCGGGTTGTGGGCGTGCCGGCCCAGGAGGAAGGCGGGCCCAGGATTCAGCCATAAGGTCCGATTCGGGCCGCGCAGTCTCCTTGGATCTGCCCCTGCTCCAGCTTGTCCTATACTGCGTTAGGGCATGGCGCAGGCTGGCTGGCCTCACCATTCTGGCACAGTATAGAATTGTGCCCCAAGATATATGGTTCTGTCTTCGCAAAGCGAGAAGTACTCACCTAATCAAAACTGTCCTGAAAACCATTCAGCAAATAAATAATCTCACAACCTCTGGCCTTCAAGATTATAGCTAAGAACCTTAATAGACACTGGATTTGTCCTTGAACAAACGATGGCTTATATTCTCTCATGAATCAAACCATCACTGCTATGAATGTATTTCCCTATGGAACAATGCTATCCAAACTCCCAAACTGATTCTGATTTCTCTTCCAAGAAAAATAGAACTGCTGAGAAGAAAATATGCCTGAGGAAAGACTTATATAAAGATCCATCTCGAGCCTGCAGGCGTTTGATTAAGAGTGGTACGAATAAAGAACGCAGACAACACTCAAGCTGTAAAAACCAGTCACCTACAAACCAAAAGCCTTATCCTCGGAGGAAACGGCACCCTTGTCAGGAAGACAAATATTCCCTTTCAGTGCTGGAGGATGGGAAAGATGACAGTCTGTCAGAGGTGCAGTATATGGAACATGTACTGAAAACACTCCTCAGATTTTTCAGTGTTTGGTGCACTTTATAATTCTTACTCTGGTTTATATGTTGCTTAAAATGCTCCAATGCTACAAATGCAAATGCTGCAAAATATATAGATATAAGGCCTCTGGAAGGCCTTAGAAAAGCACTTAAGTGCTTGGCATGACTGTACATCCTTACCAGGCTCAATCTCTGCTGTCTCCAGGTGTTAGACCTGTGCTCATGGGGATCCAGATGCTACTAAGTGGCATCTGTCCAATACTTTGGAGCTGGAAGGAGGAATGGGGCTAGCCTGTGCCCTTCAGTTAGTCCTCAGGGATTCAGTTGCCTTCCAGGGTGGGGAGGGTGTTCAGCTTTCACGCACATCCTTCTCCTCCTGGCTATCAGCTCTGAGCTGTCGCGGCATTCTTACTTCCAGGAGTACTAGAGCCTTCCGCCTGCCATCTTCTCTGATCACAGGCCTCTAAATTGTGCTTTTAAAACATTTCAGGTAATCATTGCAAGTTCTAGACCCTCCCCCTCCTGAGCCTGCCTCACCCAAGCTCAGACCTCCCCATTGCCTTGGGGAGGTCAGAGGGAGCCTGGCCACAACTTGCTTGCAGCAGGTAGGATCCCACAGCAACTTTTAGCAGACTCTGTCTTGGAAACAGCTTCAAGGTACCCCATCCAAGACAGTCTAAACCAGGTTGCCCAGTCTCCAGGGGCAAATCTGTACATCAGGTCAGGCTGGTGAAAACCTCTGCCTGAAAATCTGGACTACTTCTGCCTGTAGAAAAAACAGGCCTAATGTTCTCTGTGCAAGGCATCTTTCGGAGTATTTACTTTTTTAAAAAATTATATTTTTATATTGCCTTTCAGGCCTAGGGCCCCAAAAAGTAGCTGGTATGACCAATGCACGTTCTCTGTGTGTGCATGTGCATACATACATACAGCAAAATCGCTCTCTTGCTTACTATTTGGAAAATTTGGATTGTTGAATATAGAGTGTGGTAAAGATACTAGAACAGAGTAATGAACCCAAAAAAAAGATGGTCTGCATATTCAGAGTAAAGGGAGTGCAAATCATGGAGACAAAGTGCTAAGTCTGTTGAGTTTGGAAACCAGGTTAATGATAGGCACTGTCATACTGCTTGAGTGCAGTAAAGTACCTTAGTCCAAAAAGGCACTTCATTCTGTTGCCAAACACTGAGGCCGTTGTCACTGAGCTGTAATTAATCGCTTTTAATTCCAATGCAGGTGCGAACTCTTAAAATAAAAGATGAACAGCCCTATAATGAAGAGAACGAGGTCATCAAAATAGAAACAGATAGCGAACCTGAAGTCATTTCTGTAAGAGTCTATTTATTACTTCTTTTTGTAAAACAGTTTATCAGTAGCTGGATTCTAAGGCTCAAGCTATACTTGATAGAGGCAATTCCATGTGTTTAAACGAAGTTATGCTCCCCAATAGATGGATGGGAGCAAAAGGTGCACATGGGTGATGGGGGCATGTGGCCCTTTTTTGGGGGGGGGGGGAGATTTCACCTAAGCAATTCTTCTACTGATGTCTTACCTTCCTGCAATCTGTCGCCTGATATTGGTTCCAGGTTCCAACACCACACTCCTCTCTGTCCAGGAGAAAAGGGCAGGGGGGGGGGCTTGAAATAGCCAATGAGTTGGAAAATTGTTATATGTTATATGGGGCCATGGTTGACCCCAGCCTCCCAGCAACTGTGATTGTGCCCAATGCTGCTCCTCACATTTCAGTGTGCTCACTACCGCCACCACTTCTCCCCTTCTTCCTGGATTCAAAAGAGGAACAAAATTGAGGCTCTCTAGCCCACCTCTCCCTGCTGCTCCTCAGTTCCTTTTATTCTGGTCGATCCCCACTTCCTTTTTGAATCCAGAAAGGAAGGGTCTTGGAGGTGGCAGGTGTGCACGCGTGCGCGCGCGCGCGCACACACACACACACACACACACAGTGCTTGAGCTCACTGTCAGTCTGCCTCACTCTCCTCCTCATTTGTGCACTCCCTTGCCTACCAACCTATGTCTGATTGGGGTAGATCCAGGTTAACACAAACATCTGCTATCATTGTACTGGGGACATGTGGTGCAGGAGGGGCAGGTAAGATAGGACCATCCCACTGGAGTTCTTCACAGAGTAAGAGTGCCACTACAGCGGTGAATATGCAAGCGCTAACAAACCACATGCTCTAGGCGCTGTTCAGAGCGCTTGAGTTGTGAGTGCTTGCGTACTCGCAGTAATACTGGCGCTTTTTGAAGGACTCTAGTAGGATGGTCGTGCCTCACCTGCCACCCTCACACTACATGTCCCGGCATTGTACATAGTGTGAATCTCATGTGGATTGAAATCCTCATATCTTTTTCGCCATGGTAATACCTTCTTTTAAAAAAGATTGTCTTGTATGGTTGGTAATGGAGTCATTTTTCAAAGAAAATGTACTTGTCTGCCTTTGTTATACCCTGGTACAGAAAACAATTTTCATTGCAGAAAATGTAACATAGATGGGGATTAAATTACTTAAATCCCTGATACTCAGTTTGCTGCTCTGAGCACTCTAATCCCCTGCTTTGAAAATACTACTTGTCTTAATTAGTTGATGCTCATTTTTTCTGCAGTGTTGGTTTGCTTACTATGTTGCTGACAAAGAAAAAATAGTGCATAAACTATATTAGGCAGGTGTAATTAGCACATGTATAAAAGAGTTTACTATTCTGAGTTAATTATATTCCTGCCACTTACTGTAAATAGGTGGTCTATCTAAAACAAAAGGAATGTGAGCCAGTGAGATTACACTAACATATGTCAGATGGATCTTCCATTTAACAGTTACCATGGAGGCTGAGGTGATAACAAGAAGCAGAATGAGAACAATCTGAAAGTATAGGAAATGACTTCCCGAAAGTAATTCAAACAAACATCTCAGAATCAATTAAGAGTAATTTAGGCCATAGACAAGCTATAAGGGATAATAACAGGAGATTAAAATCAATTTTGCGGAGGTCTCCAAAGAGGCAATTTGAAATGTAAATGTGATCGAGTTTTGTTGCTTGTTTTTTAAATTGTTTTCTGTAAGAATAATTTAGCCCAGGAAACCTGCACTGATACTTGAGTGAAGAGCTCCCCCTGTGAGAATAATTATTAATTGATAAATTAGGAAATGCCAGGAGGATCCCTCCAGGGTAAACCTTATTCAACGTTTTTGTTAATAGCATGTGGTGGTCAAGGAATAGAAAAAAAAAACATCCTTGCAAAATATGTGCGTAAATTTGTGACGCAGCAGTTATCTCTCTCCCAGCATTCTGGGCAAGCTATAGTAGCTCTGACAACCAATGCAACCCGGGCAAAGATCTTGAAAGTCATTTGATGGGGACATGGTATAAACAGAGACGGAACTTGGCTGGAAACAGTATCTAGTATTTGTCATCCTGACAATAATTTTAAAATAATATTTAAAAAAAAAAACTTTTAAGCAGCAGGAATGGATGACAATGTGCAGAATAGTCTTTTCCCTGTTATTAGAATTTAATTGAGAACTGCTCCCTCTTTGTTAACATTTCGGCGGGGGCTGAAGACCTTTTTATTTCAAAAAGCTTTTAACTGTTGACAGGCTGGCTGGCTGGTTTGCTACACTTTTATATCTTGATTATACCTTATGATCCACGGGGCTTGTTGTTTTTTAAATTGTATTGTTTTGTTTTAATTTTGTTTTATTGTATTGTTTTAATATTGTTTTTAAATTGCTTTTTAATGTTAAATTTTGTATTTTATTGTATTTTTGTATTGTAATGCCGCCTTGGGTGCCTTCGGGCAGAAAGGCGGGATAGAAATCCAATTAATAATAATAATAATAATAATAATAAATAATAATAATATACTTTATTTGACTTAGCACAGAAGCAAATATGCCATAATAGGCCATTAGCAATACATCTGTGACACGATCAATTTAGTTTTAGCTCAATCATGTTTTCAGGCACCAACAAGCTATACAAGTAAAACAGTTAAGTATTGCTAGTATTGTGTGACAAACTACAAACTTAACTGTTTAGTATTGTTCTAGTATTGTGTGACAAACGGACAAACTCCCAAGGTGAAGCAGAATCCCTAATGGGGTTTTGCAAAGCCAAAAACTTTTCCGATATGTAAAAATTTTCCAAAAGCTCTTTTTGTAACGTAATGTAATGTTACTGTTGTAGGTTCTAATATCAGACAGTGATTCTGAAGATTTGTCCAAGTATGAAGAGCGCAAAGACTTTGCTTTCATGCACAAAGGTAACATCAGATAACTGCACTTTCAATAGCCTCATCTTTGCGTCAGTAGGACTTTTTATATTTCCATATCCAAACCGATGTTTCCACTTGAATATTGCTTGAAATAGGACGCAGAGAGATGCCTAAGCACCCAGATACCTAACCAAAAACTCCTAGTGCCAAAGAAGTTTCATCAGTGCTATTTCTTGGGTTAATTATTCCAAGTCTGTGCTTCCAGAATCAAGGGCAACAAGAGCTATTACCCCGTTTGGCACACTAAGAGCGCAATCCTATACTATGCCGGCCTAGTAAGGCTGACATAGCAGGGCAATATCCTAAGGCCCATTAGGAGGCGGCAGCAGCAACGTGCAGGACAAGGGGATGTTTTCCCCTTGCACCCGTGTAAGCCCCAGCCACCCCATGGGCCTGCTTGGATCTGCGCCTGCTGCTTTGCAGGCACAGAGGAACGTGTGTGGAAGCGGCCCGAATCGGGGCCGCCATGGCTGAGGACAGGCGTTAGGATTTGGCACTACGGCCATCCTGCATCACAACTGCATCACAGCCGTCATCTCCGCCCACTGCGCTGCCCAGTTATGCCCCCAGAACGCCTCTGGAACGCCCTTGCAGAGGCCCTGCGCCGACCGAGCGCCGCCGACGCTTGATTGGTGCATGGCCGGTGCTGTCGATGGTTGCGGCGGTGCCCAAGTGCTGGCACTGCTTGTGCTGGCCCAGCGCCAACACGGGTGTGCTTTACGACACATTTGCGACAGCGTTCGGCTGGCACAAGAGCGCAGTGCCGGCACAAGGGGGGTATAGGATTGCGCTGTAAGTTTCACAATGCTATTGTTAATGTTAATGTAGTAGTAAGAAAGATGAAGTGCGTTAAGTAGTGCAGTAAGGTAAGCAATGATATTCTGTACTGGCAGTTGCCATCAGTATATGGCCATAGTTGAGGGTGTTTGCACCTGCACAATCCACTAGAAACTTCTGCTTAGGGCAGGTGTTACTACAATGGCCCCTTCTCCTTGGCAGCTGCTGGTCAGTAGTGGTAGGCAGTGGTACTATCTGCATTCTGCACAGTCTTAAAAGATATTATTACTAATGTACCAAAGTGGCACACACAAAAGGCTTGATTTTTCATGCACAAACCCCATTTCAAGCCCACTAACATTGGGCTAAAGCATATCACCATAATTTGTACTCACTTGGAACCTCATAGCAGTTTACACAGATCTTCCTGTCTCCTCTAAACCTGTTCATCTGATTAAATCTCTGCTTGTCAATTTGAAAAAAATGATTTTTTTTCAATTGTTAAACATGAAGAAGAACAAGAACCATCTGATGCCAATGGAGACAGTCACTTCAATCTCATGGGTTGTGTGCATTCTGAGGAACAGGTTATGCCTCCAGCAGGCCTAGAAAGGTGGGTGTACTGAAATGCTGAGCAAACAATGCATTGAGTTCTTCATCATTTGAAATGCATATAATAACATCACAGTAGGATTTAAGGGCAAGAAAGTCACAGTGAACAAAAGGCAAGGACATTGGGTTCAATCATCTCAATCCAAAATAGTGGCATTGTTTTGCTTAGCATTGAAGAGCAAGTGAAGTGCAATGTAGATAGATGGGTTGTGTTGCAGAAAACAGTAACACTGGTAGACATAAATAACAGCCCAGTCATATGGGCTAGATCCGCCAACAGAATGTGCATCCCATTAGCAGTGACTGCTGAAAAAGCACTGTAAAGTTCTTCCAGCAGCATGCTGAGTAGCCTGTTGGTGGGAAGGCCTTCCATCATCAGCCCTCCCATTGCCCACCAGAGCTAGTAAGCCAGCAAAAATGGTGTGGGAGGGGCAAAACTGGGTGGGGAGGGCGTAACGGGGCATATAGGCTGCAGTGGTACATGGCAGATCTTAGCCCTCTTTCCTGCACTCTCCCTGCACTGCAAGAACTCAGCACCATGGTAAATGTAGAGTATTTCTGAGGCTGCGCAAAACTTTACTCGGCAAGGGTAAAATGCTTGAAATAATGTTAATTTATTTACATTCACTATTCAGTGGCATTGCAGTGGCCTCAGATGAAGACAATAAAGAGCACGTGTTTGTCGCTGGGCAGGATTCCAGCATTGTAGTTTCACAGGCCCAGGAGATTTCCCAGGCAATTTCTGACAGTGAGATTGTAGAAATATTAACATCACACATCAAGTAAGTATTCCTAAAGACCCATTCACATAGCAAAATATGCTCTGTCCTTTCTTATTAATGATGTCTAGATGTTAGGCTAGGTGTCAGGCAGCCCGATCCTAACTAGGAGTAGGCTGCCCTTTACAACAGTGGAACACAGTTGCACTGTCATAGATGTCCATACAGTAACAGAACAGCAATTGTACTATAGGCCTACTGTTGCTTCTAGTTATCTCCGGCAACAAAGATAAGCTGGGAGACAGGACTGGCAGGGGTTCGGTGAAATTGGGTGGGGAGGGGGAGAAACGGGGGAAGGTTCTGGGTGGGGAGAGACCGGCAGAATAGGAGAAAGCGGCACTAGATCTTGGTGGCACCAGCGTGCACCAGATCCTATCCCCGTTCCTTGTCCCCTTCTGTCTCACTCTCCTTAGACTTGGGCCAGCAAAAGAGCTGGCAGAGATTTGAGTAAACTCATTGGGGCATATGGACATAGGAAAAAGCCTCCCTGGATCAGGCCAAGGGCCCATCAAGTCCAGCTTCCTGTATCTCACAATGGCCCACCAGATGGCTCAGGGAGTACGTAAGACAACCAGATACTTGTATCTCGCTGCTACTCCCCTGCATCTGGCATTCTAACATAGCCTATTGCCCTTGCACCACCCGCAAGGAAGACCCCAGATTGTGATTGGGGTTTAACTTAATTAAGCACAAGTGACCAGTTTTTAAGTCATGAACGCTACTGAACGAACTGTCCCTCCCTCGCCAGTTTGGGGTAGGCAAAAAAGCAGCCATCCATAGCCAATTCGAATGACAGAAAAAAATTCCTACCTGGTCCTTATGTTGAGCGACCAGCTAATCTCAGATTGGACATACTCATCATAGCTTGTAACCTGTGACGAAGTTTTCCCACATAAATCTGTCCAGTCCCTTTTTAAAGGTATCTAAGCCATATGCCATCACCACATATTGTGGCAAGGAGTTCCACAGACTAATTGAACACTGGGTAAAAAACATTCTCTTTTGTTTGTTCTAAGTGTTCTAACACTCAGCTTTAGTGGATGTACCCTGATTCTAGTATTCTAGTATTGTGATTCTAATATTGTGTGAAAGGGAAAATAAATTCCCTCTATCTATTCTATCCACTCCCTGCATAATTTTGTACATCTCAATCATGTCCCTCCTCAGGGAGCAGCAGAGGTTTGCCCCAGAGTAAGGGAATGAAAGATCCCTCACCAGGAGGAGACCTTTGCAACGGGATCACCCCCTCCCCTGCAGCATGCACTGCATAAGTGCAGTGCTGCATAGGTGGGGAGGGATTCAGTTAGGGTTGATCCCTTAGTGGACCACAAACAGAACATAAGCCAACGGTGTGATGCAGCTGCCCCCCAAAAATGTAATTCTGGATTGTGTAAACAGAGGGGTAAAGTCCAGATCACAGGAATTAATCATTCTGCTCCAGTCAGATTTAGTTTGGAATACTGTGCCCAGTTGTGGGCACCATATTTTTTGAAGACCATTGATAAGCTGGACAAGTTCATAGGCTGACAACATACAGTAGATGATGAGATGTCTGGGAACCATGTCCTTTGACAAATGGCTGTAAAAGCTTGGTATGTTTAGCCTGGAAAACAGAAAAATATGGGAGAAGTGATAGCCACCTTCAAGTGTCTGAAGGGCTGTCCACACTGAAGACTGACTCTCTGTGGTTCCCAAGAGCAGGATTAGAATGACTGAGTTAAAATTACAAGGAAGTAGATTCAGGCTAGAGGTGAAGAAGAATGTCCCGAGCAAGAGCTGTCTGGCACTAGAATAGTCTGCCTCCTACAGCAGTAGGCAGACTATTCTTCAAGCAGCCACCTATCGGAGATGCTATAGCAGCTGCCTGCCTTGAGCAAGGGGTTGGACTAGATTACCTCTAGATGTTCCATTCCAACTCCAACATGTTACTATTCTGTGATTTTGTGGGGGGTGGGGGAGGCATGGAGGAATCAAGATGGCAATGGTAAACTGGTCTTCCTGACTTGTAAGATTTAGTTCATTGTCCTTGCTGTGGGCTGGGTCAGATGATACATCTGAAAGAGGGTGTCTCATCATACACAATTTCAATATTATAGGAGTATTAATTGATGAAGGTGTATTTGAAAAGCGAAGGAATGGGGCACTTGTTGTGGGGTAGGTCAAATTCCACGTTGTGTGTAACCAGTCTTGATTTGTCATCTGCACTGAATCATCGTTGGAACAGTTCTAGAGAGTGGGGGGTCCTCCCAAGGCCTGCCTTCCATCCCGCTGTGGTCATACACTTACTCTCTGAGTCATTACTAAGAAAGCTATGGAGTCTCAGCACTGGCCTGCGGGACAGGTATTATTTCTTACATTAGGATCTGGCATTTGTCTGTTTCTTCGTATGAGCTTTTGCCAGGCAGACTTGCTCACAGGAGGAGTCCATCAGATTCCAGTCTTAAACCCATTTATTTGACAGGATTCAAGGACCAGCATTCCGATGCAGTGGAATTTTCTTCCAATATAATAACGTTGTGTAGGATTGAGGTTTCGATTTGCTCTAATTTTAGGCTTCAGTATTTAAAACCAAAAATAGAGGACGCTGATACATTGTTGTTACGTTGCAGAGAAATCCTGTTGAATTTCTTACCTCCATGCAGTCTGTCAAGAGAGGAGATTATTCATATGTCCCCTGAAGATATTTTAACTATGTTCAAAGTAAGTGGGCATCTAAACTAAATTAGAATTAATTATATTTGTTATTATGTGCAAAGGTATTTATAGTTAGTGCAGACCAGAAGCTTTTAGACTACAGTCCTTACTTTCCTGGGAGTAAATCCCTGTGTTCCACACTGCCCCTCTATTTGTTGTCAGAGAGACCCCCCCCTCTCTCTTTCTCTCTCTCTCTCTCCCTCTGTGTGTGTGTGTGTGTGTGTGTGAGAGAGAGAGAGAGAGAGAGAGAGAGAATAAGGAGCTTGAACACCTGGTTTGCTATTCACTGTAAAGTGTTATTACTTTAGTCCATCCCAGTCCATCAGGGATGCATCCTGTATGTTGCTGCCCTTCCCATTTTCTCAGTCCTCCCACCTCCCATCCCCAGCTAGCTCGAGGTCTCTACATGGACAGTGCCAATTCCAGTTCCCTCCTCTCTATACCCTTGTGGTCTGGCCTCTGCTTCCCCTTCCCTAATTGCTGCGTCCCTCTTTCTTATCCTCTCCCTCTTCACCTCTCTGTGAGCCAAATCCTGTCCAATTTTCCAGCCCTGATGTAGCTGTCCCAATGGGGTGTGCACTGTGCCAGTGGGATGATGGGGAAGTCATAGAGGCCTCCTCAAAGTAAGGGAACATTTGTTCACTTACCTCATTGCAGTTGCATCAACACCAGAAACTTGGATAGGATTGGGCCCTAAATCTCTCTGGCTGTCCTAGTCTCTCTGCCTTTCCCGGCTCCCCATCTCTCATTGGTTTTCTGCTTGGCCTCCTCTATGTCTCTTTGCTTCAACTCTCCTCCATCTCTCCATCCCTCACCTTCACACTCTGCCTCTCCTTCTCCTCCCTGTGCCTGCCCTATCCTTGCCTTAAATGCCCAGTGTTGCCAGCTGCCCCCACGCCTTCCGATCACCATCAGCCATTGACCAGGCAATGCTCTGAGCAGTGACATTGCCAGGCAATAACATCATCATTGGTACATGATTGACAAGTGGCAGCCAAACCAGTTGCCCCATGATGCCAACTTCTGCAGGTGGCCATAACCCCCTGGAACACAGAGGACCATATGTCCAAGTAGTCATGCATAGGATAAAGGTTTTGTGTCCTCTCTACTTTTTCTTTTTAAGAAATTTTACATTGTGATAACAAATTATTTTTGTGCTTCTGTTGCACTTTTCTTTCTAGGGCAGGATACATACTATCTCCACCCCTCAGTTTTAATCTCACAGCAACCCTGTGATGTGCCCATGGTCACTACCCCATGCACTATTTACATTGGGTGGCAACCAGACTAATTCTTCTGTCAGTAGAAGTGCACCCTATGAACAAAAGCTCTCAATACTCCTTCTGTTCTTGAAAGGAACTTTTATTCTTGGACGTATTATTCTGGATGCCACCCATTGACTTAAAATGGAAGTTTCTTTACTACTATAAATCCTCATGGGGAGACATGTAATCTAGATTGGAACCATGCCAGAGGCAAGGTATTAACCCCCACCCCCAGTTTTGCTCCAGGTTGCGTACACCCGCATGTGCTCTTTTTAACAAGTACACACAGTTTCAAGAGCTAGTACACACTTTTGTCATAATATGGAGTTTGGCCCTTAGTTTAACTGCATTGTGGAACCATCTATTAAGAAATAAGAAGTCATTTCCTTCCAACAGAGTCTCTCTGGGTTTCCCAATAAAATTATATTTCCTTTATTATATCTATTTTTCACCACCCTTCCTGTCATAGTTCCTCCCATTCATTTGTCCTCACAAGAAAGAACTCTGTGAGGTAGGTAAGGCTGAGAGATAGTGACTGGCCCTAGATCACCCAGACAGTTTCTCAGTTTGCCTTTTGCATTATACAGGATTTTCACTCCTCGTTTCAAACAACGTTCTAAATTATGCATTTTTGTCTTGTTTATAAAATAGCTGAAAGAACATTCTGAGCAGCAAATGACTGGAACTCTATACATCGATCAGGTAAAAGCAGATTGATATGGCTAATTAATATTCTGAACTGATTATCCATCAGATTGTTAATAGTCATTGTAAAAAATAAAATAAAAGCATACGTCCAAGTTGAGGTGGGTGAAATAAGTCAGAGATACTCCCTGGTGGTCTTGGTTTCCAACCCTAAAGGCCTCAAATTGGAAGTGAATTTGGCTTTCTATAGATACCAGATTCCTCCTCCTTGCACTTGTCTTCCTTGGCTATCACCTCCTTGGGAGGTCAGCTTGGGCCAGTTCAGTTTTTATTTTTAGTGCTTGATCCCAAATCAAGTGGCACAACCACACAGGTGTAGGCAGTCCTCTTTGTCTCACGGGGGGGGGGGAGAGCTCTGGCAAAGTCTCTGGTGACAGGGTTGGCCTTATTGTCGGGTGTCCTGTTGACTGGGTGGGGGACAGCTGAGTCTGAGAGCGCAATCCAATACCTGTGTTGCACCAGCACTACGCTCTTGCGCCGGTCCGGCACTATTGTAAACGTGCCGTCAAGCGCATCTACGCCAGCTAGTCAGGCGCTGGACCGGCGCAAGCAGCAGCGTTGGCGCACGGTCACCGCTGCACCCATCAGCAGTGCTGGTCAAGCGTTGGCGGCGTTCGGTCTGTGCAGGAACTCACTGAGGGCGTGTCAGAGGTGTGCCGGGTGTGGTGCAGTGGGCAACGATGGGGGCAGCCGTAGTGCCAAATCCTAAACCCCGTCCCCAGCCTTGGTGGCCCCGATTCAGATATACATTTATTTTACAAGCCACCATTTTGCAATTGGCTTTATCTCCCTGAGCTGCCATTTTGTGACACTTTCTGCTTTTCTAAGCCACCATTACATGTTGGTAGCTCCTAATGCTCTGGTAAAGAAAAAGCCTCTCCTTGAGACCCAAAGTCTTCTAACCCATAGCTAAAATGTTGCCCTATCATTCCTAAACCAAGCTTGATGTTCATTCACCATAGTGTTGCAACTATGTAAATTTACTCATGAGTTAGTTGTAATGGCCTCAGTGTCTTGTAGCTGCTCCATCTCAAGCTGATGCATGAGAGAGCATCTCCCAGGTGAATTGAAAATTTCATCTTAATTCCAGTTCCATTTGTATTCAGCTGGTTGTCAGAATTGAAATATTTTGGTTATGCCTTCCTCTAAGCTTCTGTACTCATTAGAAACACATGAGCTCAACAGTTCTGTAGTTTAAGCTTGATATTGTGAACTGTTACATAACCTGATATCTTAACCATTATTTTTACTGTGAAAAAAGTTATATCATTCCTTCTACAGAAGGGGTAGACAATATCTCAAAAAAAGAAGGTTGTCCATTGAGTTTATTTTCTAGAGGGAGGAAAAAAATTAATAGTTGTGTGTAAAAGGGAAAATTGCACCTAAAATTCTGCAATAAACGTCAATGATATATTTGTGTGTTTCAGTATTATTCACAATATGAAGGACAACTTTCAGAAAAAATCCAGTTTGTTAAACAACAGAGCCTTCGTGCACTTCATGCCACTGAAACAAAGATTGTCCTGTGTGAGGCACAAATACAGGCTACAGAAAAAAAACTTGAGAATCTTCGGAATAAAATAGCCCAACTGCTATTGAAACGAAATCCAGTAAGTGCAGCTATTTTATTCTCAGAGCAGCAGTTTTCAACCTTTTTTCATCTCATAGCACACTGAGAAGGAGCAAAAATGGTTAAGGCACACCATCGTTGTTGTTGTTTTACAATTGACAAGATACACTGTACTGCCAGTCAGGGGCTCACATCACTCAACTGCCTTACTAATATATGACCCTATCCCAAACTCCCAGGATGTACCAGCAGGCCATTCATGGCACACCAATGAGTTATGGCACAGGGGTTGAGGATCCCTGTGTTAGATGTGGGAAACAGTTAATAGCCTCCTGGTGGTGGTTGTTTTATTTGGGGGGGGGATCACTGGGACACTTCTTGCTATTTTTGAGAAAAACAGGCCTTCCTTCTTTGATCCAATGTAATATTTCTAGTAGGGTTGCAGCCACAGATTAATCACTTTAAATTTTGCATTGGTTAATCTACTAGGTGGACTGTGTAAGAACCCGGAGGAAAGTCAGAGCAATAAACTCATTAACTCCAACCAGCTCCTAACTTTTTTATGGCACCCATTTAGTCCATTGCTTAATAGCCTTAATAGGCTATTTCCAATTAGGTTTTCTTACCATCCACAGCCAATCTAGACCCCAAACACTATTCAGATGAGTTGTGCACAGGTTTCCTTTCCAGGTGCACTGATTACTGTAAACAACAGCAATCAGGCAGACCTGGGTTTTCTGTAAGGGAACAGCCCTTGTGAATGAATGCCAAGCACAACTTCTAAACTATCACCAAAAGATACAGCTTACATCTCCTAGCAGCAGTTCTCACAGAAGAATGTGACGCTTATCATAGAGTTCAAAGAGCTTAGCATGGCGTTCTTTTCAGCCCTCTGCTTCACTTCCTGTGAGTTCTTCTGCTTCTTCCTTCTTCCATTTTGCAGTCAGCAAAGAGCCAGGTCACCAGAAAGATCAATGGGAAGGCTACAATCTGAAATAGATAAACAATTGGCATAATTGGGCGGCCGTTGGGAGGGAGACTTGATCCATGGATAGTGGGGGGCGGGGCTGTATTGGCCATGGCTTTTCTTCTCCCTAAGTTTTGGTTATTAATCTGTACTTCCGAAAAAGGGAAATCGCTCTGCCTGAAACAGCGGCTTTCCCCCCTGATGTTTTCAATTGTGTGGTTTACTTTTCTGGTTCTTATAGGGTTGTTGGGCTGCAGTTATTTGTAGTTTGGGCCAAAAAAACAACAACACTTCTGATTTGAGTTTTGCCTAGTGAACTCTTCCTATAAATCTCGCAATAATGTCTCATTGCATGCATTCTGCTTCAGCATCTTCTTATAAAGAACCTGGAAGACGTTGACAACTACCTGGAACAGAGTGTGCAGCATCAAGAAAACCCAGGCATTTCTCATGTGAACATTGACAGCACTGAATTGGGTGAAGACAGTGGCACATCTTTTAGCCCTATATGATATATAAATAAAAATGTAACAGATGGGACACAACCGACCCCAAAATTATTCTTCAAAAGTAGTATACGTTGCAATGGAGCTTTCAACAGGTAGAAGGTTTCCACATAGGTATTTTGGTAGTTGTTTTATTTGAATATATGGGGGCATTTTTTGTTTATAGCTACCATATTATGGGGTACCAGGAGCAGTCCCACATGTCCTACTGCAATGCAGCTTCCATTCATTCCAAAAGAATGTTCCATACTGCGCATTGAAATGCACAGGGGTGTTTCAGCAATAACACCAGTAGAAAGTCTCTCTGAGTCTTTGTGCATACTCCCTTGTGTTGTGTGGATGGTGGATTTTACCCCCTTGTGGAGTAACTAACATATTTGTCAGAGCCTTTTAAAAGTCATGTCTGTTTGTTTAAAAATATTAACCCTACTAATCATTGTGTGTTAACTTGTAGCAATATAAACATTGTACTTTTTTTTTCCTTTTTAATGGAGATTAAAGCTTTTCATTTTAACTGATTGTTGATACAAATTTCCTTGCATGATAAAGGAAGATAATATACAGTTTCCTTGACTCTCCAAGTATTATGGATTGAAGTTAATTGACATGTGTTTATACACCAAAGTGTTTAATCCACAAGGATTATTTTAAATATATTGCCTCTGCAGTAGATTCATATCTGCATATTAACAGTCCCCAAAGCAATTTATTTTGTTTATTTTATTTTACAATATTCATAAGGCAGTTTTCAACTAATGGATTGTATCCCTCTTGCAATGACAGATCTAGAATGCATGATGCTATCTATATGGACTCATGTAGTTCTTGGTTCTGCTTCCCTGAAAAATAGAAAAGGTGGGGCACATATGTTCTGCCAAGTGCTTACCAGCCAATCAGGTGTATCTGTTGCAACTGTTACCTCTGCTGCATCCCTAGCCCCCATCACTTTGCACTCTCAGGAACAATAGCTGTTTGGAGGCACAGGGAGTCATCTTCCCAGCCATCCTGCTGGTGTTGCCTCACCAAGCAAGCAGCACTGGCCACAGGAATGACATCTTCCCCGACCCCCCACCAGAAATAGACTGCCAAACTAATGTTCAACAGCCAGATGGGAGTGGGCTTCCTCTCTTGAACAAGTCCAGTTCCTGTTATGTCCTGGCTTTCTTCACTAGAAGCAGTGGAAGTCCATTGGGGTGCTGGAGAGCTGATGCTCTTCTAAGTCTTCTCCTTCTGCAGCCACAGCTGCTGATTTTAGTTATAAACAAAAATATGTTGTAGCCGAGACACACAAATCGGATGCCAGGTCACTGTGTTCTTACACAGGCATTGCAACAATGCAGCATCAATGTGTGAGCATAGACATTTTGGGTCAGTACAGAACGTCCCAGCGGGGTGAGCAGAGCTGCCTCATTTATTCAGAATGACAGATGCACTAGTGAGCTAATCAAATGCTGATTGTCTTGCTCCACGCTTCAGATGGGTTGTCTGCCTTCTTACTTGTTCAAGTGCATCACATGAAATGTAGGTTAATTTGACTATTTGTTCCTCACTGATGTTGTTTTAAAATTGTTTTTTTTAAACTGCTTTGACAAAGGAGGGGGGGGATGAGTCTGAGGATGTCACAGGGAACAACCAGTCAGTGTAGCGCATAACTTGAGTCATCTGTGGACAAGAAGAGCTTGAGCCTGAAAAGAAGACTGAACATCTGAACAAAACACAGCCTGTATGTTTCCACAGTGCGCTCATTGCTCAAATTACTTACCTCTGATGCCCCCTTAAGATTAGTCCTCGAGTGATTAAAGTCCCAACTTACATTCCAAGCCCTGGTACTGACATAATGCTCACCATCTGCATCCTGCAGTTGGCAAGTCAGGATTCAATTCAGAACCCACACCGTTCTCCAGCACACATTCCCCATCCCCGTCCTTGTTCTCCTTAACCACAGCTACATTTGCATCAGTAACACATGTGCCAATAGTAACCAACATTAATGCTGTTCTCAAAAGGGGTTATGAATGTAAGCAGAATCATATGGCAGAAGATCCGTTTTTGATCCCCCATATCCCTCCCACTAGTTTGCTGCTAACAATAAAGCACAGACAGTAAAAAGGTTTCCATGAAAAACACTTTTATGTTTATAGACTTGTACACCTCTGTTAGTAGTTCAGGTCCTAGACTTTGTGACAGGGAATCCTAAAGCTCTCCTCTTTGCATGGGTTTGTGAGACCTTGTGGCATGCTGGACTGGCATGGGACCATCATGGCGGGAGATCTCACTTGTTTGAGAGGTCAGGAGAGGGAGGGAGGAAGCAATAGGAACACACTTCCACATGTAAAGGTCTGAGAAGGGTAACCTCTGAGTCATCTGCCATCTGAACAACACACTGTCCCCTAGTGTACTGCAGTTGGTGTTCTCCCTACTTTCCAACAAATGCTAATTATAGTCCATCTGAACCTGAGTTTGAAACTAACGTTTTTTTTAAATGGGTCTGTAAACTCTGATGGAGAAGGAACTGACTAACATGATGATGCACAGTTAGCATCAGTGTGGGTGGTAACTCTACCTGCCCAACCCTACAACTCCCCCCAATGATGTCGCTGTGTGTGCTGCATCCTGGGGGAGGGACAATTGGAGATGTCTCTTCAGGGTAAGTGTGGAGGGGAAGTTCCCACTGTTTGTAAGGGACTTCTCAGTCTTATGCTAGTGACTGCAATGGAAAGGGATAGGGTTCAGCCTCATGCTCTTTCTGCTGAACCTGCCCTCTCACTCTCTCATTCCACCTCCCCCCACCTTCTTTTTGCCCAGACTCCAGTTTCCTCCCACTCCCTGCCCCGTTTCACCCTACCATGCACCAGCAGGTGGTGGCCTAGCCACCGGCCCACTGCACAGGCCAGCAGCACTGGAGCATGTGATAATGTCATGCAACTTCCAGCAGAATTTATGCTGGATCCTGCCGGCTTTGGCAGCTGTATGTGCATTCCGCTGGCAGAGGATTTAGTTTGGATTGGGCTGCTGGTCTAGTTAACAGAGTCTCCATTGAAATTAGCAAGGAAGGAGAGTAACTCCATTAAACCCTTTTTGGGAAGCCAGACAACATTTAGTCTGATGCCCCGTGTCCATACTAGAACTAAAACACAAGCACGATTTTTTATGTGTGAAAATATCTGAATAAAAACACAAAACACATTTTGATGGGGGGTTTTCCCCCACAAATTAAAATAGATTTCCAATTAGAAATAATACGGTGGCTGCATCTGCTGACACTATACACCTACTTTAAAAGTATTTAAAATTACTAAAAGTGAGAACTTAGAATAAAAACATGTAGCACCACTTTCTGCCTTTCAAATCCCAAAAGCTGCAAAAAAAAAACACCCCTTTTAACACCCCTAACTGTAACAGCCCACGTGCACAAAGTCCTATTTCTCTCATTTATCCTTTTACTTGCCTCACCTTCCTCTTGTCTTCCTTGTGTCAGTTTCACAGGGTGAGCCCACTGTCTTCTCATAACTTCTCATAAAGTGCTGCATTACTTCTCATTATACTTATAAAGTGCTGCATGTACAGATTAATAAATGAATACATCCCATTCAAAGCTAACAAGGAAAGGCAAGCGGGATTTTGCAGCAGTTGGAGGAAAGCCTATTCCCAAGGTTGACTTCCAGTTTGCAAACCACCCTTGGTAGGGAGTCCTCGCTTTGCCAAATGATATGCTTTGCTGCTGTGTTCAGGTAGTATTTGGAACTTGAAGGGCCCAATCCTATCCAACCAACAAGCGCTGATGCAGCCATGCCAGCGGGGTATGCACAGCATGCTATGGTGGGGAGGCTGTCATGAAGGCCTCCTCAATACAAGGATTGCAGCTGCATCCCTTGAGGATTGCAGCTGATCCCTTGCATCAGCACTGGAAAGTTAGACAGGATTGGGCCCCAAATCAAAGACCTCTCTGCTTCTAGTTCCCAAAAGATACTTTAGCAAGTATGTCCATTTAGGACTTGGTTCTATTATTTCTCCACAGCCGTCCTCTTTTTGATGGCATCAAATTCACATTTAAAATAATCCAACGCTACATGCCCAGTGCGAGAATATGGCCATTCAGAGACCCTGCCAAACATCACTTTCGTTGTTACTAAATAAGTAATGCAGCGCTGTTTCGTTGTTGTACGCTGGCTTCTGTTGTCTGCTTCACTCACCCTGCTCCTTTCCATGCTTCTTGGGGATGTTCAGCTGTTTTTAATCTCTTTTATAGGCTTTTATAGGCTTAGAGCCTGTTAAAACCGCATGACACGCACTGCGGAGTACTGTTTTCAAAAGGATTTTGAGGTCAGACTCTCAGAAAGGCACCTTCCCTTTCTGTTCTTTACAGTGTAGACTTCCCACGGGGAAACTAGATGCAGGTTCTGTTTGATGCTTAATTTGGGGGGAGGGAGATTCACCTCAGCCTCTCCTTTGAAGGTTAAGCCTTCGAAAAGAAATGTAACAAACATCTGCATCTCTATCACACCCAGATGATACCAGGAAAGCTCTCTTAGTCCTGTGCCCTATTCAAGCCGGCATTAGAGGTTTCTTGGGCAATCACCTGGGCTGCACTAAGGATGCCTGCTTCTGCAATGTCCGTGCCTTGGAAAGAGAAACGAGATGCTGCCTCCCCTTCTTGCACCTTTCCACTGTTTGATACATGCTGATCAGTGAAATGAGGGTTTTAATCTATGCTATTCATGGTGCCCAGGAATCTTGGGGTATTTTTTTGTCTAAATTATCCACAGCAGAGCAAAATATTGCAGTACTTAATACCATTTAACATGAGAATAACTTCATATTATCCAGGTCACATCATTTAATCATTTAAATCATTTGATCATTTAAAATCCGGTGCATAGCTACTGAGAAGTAAGCCCTATTGAATTCAATGGGCCTGACTCCCCAGAAAGTGTGTGTCAGATTACAGGTTTTGTAAATTTTCATCCAAATGCTGAGCTTTGCAATGTTGCAAACTGCACATTAGTTTGCTCGCATCTGTCACATAAGTGTATCAAGTGTGTATAGGATTACAGCTTGAGTGTGCTACGCTTATATGCAATATAGAGATGCAACAGGAGGGCAACAAAACGTTTGTTTGCATGGAGTAGCACAACACAACACATACAGTACCAGGCCAATTCAAAGGGGGGTTGTAAACTGGAAGAACTTGTTAGATCAGACCAAGGGTCCAATTTAATCCAGCATCCTGTTGCCATCAGTAAACAGCTAGGAAGCCCACAAGTAGGGCATAAAGGCAACAGCAACCAATACTCAAAGACCTAGTGCCCCTGCTCATGGAAGTTCTATTCATCTGTAATGGCTCATAGTACCGTACAAATGACTATAGAATCCAGCATAATGAACTTGCCTAAGCCCTTTTTAAAATCTAAATTTGTGGCCATCACCACACTTTACAATTTGTGCTTTGCCTAAATTCATCTCAACCCCCTTCTGAGACGAATTTGATGTCTAATATAATTGGGGACTCCATGTTTGAGGATTTCTCTTTGTCCTTTTCATAATTCTATAAACCTATAATATATCCCCCTTTGGTTGTCTTTTTCTCTAAAACAACCCCACTAAATTCTAAGTCTATAGGAAAGTTGTTGCAATCCCTCGATCATTTTTGTTATCCTTTTCTGCACCATGTCCAGTTCTGCTATTTTTTTTAAAAAAAAAATGGAGACAAAAATGGACCTGTAGAAAAAATTCTGCATATAGTCACACAAATTTATATGAAAGCATGACAATGGAAGCAGAATTATTTTCAGCCCTCTTTCTAATAGTCTCTAACAAGGCAGTTTTCCTTTTAAATGCAACTCAACACTGGCAATAAAACAATTAATGCATGCCACTCTCGTCCAGACCCAGGGCCCACAACTGTTTGGCTGAGAAGGAAGCTGCCATTGGCATCAATCTCATAATGTGAAAGTTACTTAATGCTCTTGTCAACTAGTCAATGAACACAAGGCATTGTGGGTCAGTTGTGCCCTGTTCCCAAGGACTGGCAATCACATGTTAAGGCTCCATGACCTAATCGGACATTGTAGCAAAAAAAGATTTGTTGTGCTTTCAACCAGCTAATCAGCAAAAGTTAGACTATTGCCACAGATAACTAAACAAAAAAAAATCCATACATCCAGAAAAAAGTAGCTGGATATGCTATAGGCCAGTACGATATACGCAGAAGCATCATTGTGTTCTATCCTGGTTGGGGAAAGACTGCCACCCACTGATAAAACCTTGCTGCATTTAAACTGGGCACTGAAGGTCATCTTGCTAGAAAGCTATATATACATAGCCTATCTGTGCAGTGATCTGTAAAGAGGTTTATGGAAGCTCTTTCTTTCTATGCCAAGTTAGTGTTTGAATGATAGATGTGAGCAAAGCCATTTGCAACATTGCAAAGCCAAGCATTTGGATGAAATATAAAAAAGAGAGCACTTGGAATGTTGGACATTATGGGTGCTGGTAACTCGGCAGATGATATCGATGCCATGGAAATCCACCACTGGTACACCAAGTTTATGAGAGAATGCCCATCGGGACAGCTTTGTCTACATGAATTTAAATCAGTGTTGGGGCTACAGGGACTCACCCCAGAAGCCAATAGTTACGTTGAAAAAGTCTTCCATATTTTTGACATGAATCAGGTAAGAAATGGCTCTTTCTTGCATTTGTGTTGTTTGTATTGCTTATGCTGTACTTGGGATACACAATCACTTATAAACAATTTCCAGCAGTATATCGGCGTCATACTATTAGCACCGAATGCAGGTCTGCAAGTAAATGAATAAAATATGATTTTATAGCTCGTTAGTTTTTATTAAAAAATATAATGTCTTTGTTTAAAACTGAATTATAGTTGTGGGAAGATGACAGGCATGAGATTCCTTCTAATCGGTGTACATAAATGGTTCCACAATTCCTAGGAAGCTGGCCCATCTATTAGAGCATGTATGTGGTTTCCGGCATGGAGTACAACCTTATTATTTGCACAGTGGTGGTGAAACTGTTTCACCCCAGTAATGAATTTAACTTCTGTTGCTGATCAGTGTAAAGATTTCAGTTATAATTCATCATTAATTTCTATTGGACGTAAATTGTAGAATTCTGTGGACAACCCACCTCTAAATAACAGCTCAGTGAAGTATTGCAAGTATTATCCCAATTTTCGGGATGGGAAACTGATCCTATCCCTCCTCTGCACCAATACAGCGCACGCTCCGCCAGCATAGGCCATCACTATTGTGCCATAAAATACATTGCGACAGAGGAGGAGGAGGAGCATTGCCATGAAGGCCTGCGCCATCCCGCCAATGCCAGTGCAGGCCTCAAAACGCGCAGGAGAAGATGCATTCCGGGCTGTGCAGCGCAGGGGTGGGGGATAGCAGAGGGCAGAGGTGGGAAAATCAGGCCTGGGAGTGGGCGGGGTTTGCAGTAGTGGTGCACGCCGTATTCTATCCCCACAGGCAGGGAGGGTGCCGCAGGGAGAGGCAAGTGTGGCGGCTGTGATGAGGCGCAGCAGCGTGGAAAAACTTGTGCACTTTTTGGCTCACCCACCCTCCCTTGTGCTCTGATCACTCTTTAATGGAGCAATTCCGGACGCTGGGAGGTGTGGCCCGGCAATGCACAGGGGCAGGGCGGTCACACTGGGGGCACGGTGATGTCGCCCTGCCCCAGGTGCGCTGCAAGCCAGGAATGGCCCTGCCTATCCCCCTTCCCAGGCCAGTTCCACTGACACGAAACAACGTGGACTTGCGCCAGCGTGCAAGTTAACGTGCAATTTAATAGCGTGCAAAACAACGTGCAATTTAACAGGCAGAGGTCCATGTTGCCTCATTATGCCACCTGTGGCCTACTCTAGGATAAGGGTATGAATGTCCCCTTACCTCGGGGACCCTACTAGCATTGCCATTTCCTCCGTAGGTTGCAGCGGAGCTCATGCTGGTGCTGGTTGAATAAGATTGGGCTGTGAGTTACTGGTCCTGCAGTGAATTCTTGGCGTAGCAGGGATTCGAACTCATATCCCCCTACCCCACATTTGCACATTTGGGTGGCTCTATGAACCGAGATGATGTGCTCTTGAAGAAACAAGCCACCTAGAAAGAAGCCACCTGCCTCACACATTAAAAAGATTACCTAGTCCCAAACCCTATAATCAGGTGCTTGTCTTTGTCAGACTACATCTGTATCCAGTGTGTGCAGTTGACATGATCAGGTTCCTCTTTGCAACCTCTTCTGCACGTGCTGTTCAGGGGATGATCATTTCCTGCCAGCTGCCACTAACCCCACCCAGTGATGTCATGCAGGGGGTACGCGGGGGTACGCGAGTACCGGTTTCTAGGATTACAGCTGGCCCCGCCCATTCGCCCGCCCACTCGTCGACTCCGCCCTCTGCAACGTTTGAATTTCCTGCATGTTTGAGTTACCTGCATATTCTCAGAGCCAGGCAGGCAGGCAGCGAGCGGAGCCTTTCCTTTCTTTGCCACTGAAAAATGAGTTGCTCTGGGGTTTTAACATGATGCCAGGCCTCCTTAACATGTTCTGGGGGTGCTGTGGAATACTGTTGCAACTGTTGGGTCAGTTTAAAATCATCTGAGGCCTCAAAAAGGGCTTTTTTCATGTCACTTCCTGCCACGACATCCCTTCTGGCTTATGACGTCACTTCCGTTGGGCGGGTCCCAACACGTGCCAATCAAAAGTGAGTACCTGTTCTTAAATCATTTAGATGACACCACTGACCCCACCCCTTTCTCATTGGCAGCTCTCCCATAAGTACAGCTTTCCACTGGCAAAGAGGCTAGTGATGGGGGAGAGAAAGGTGTCAAGAAGTTCCTGCATGCAGAGCAATTCTTACGGGAATGGATGGTGAGGATGTAAAGAGCGACGAGATGCGTCCACTGTGCAAGTGGCTGAAGCAGGTTCCCCCCCCAGCACCCCAAAACATGTATGTGAAGATACTGTCCCTGCATTTTTAAATCTTTGTGTACCATTGGCCTGGGATTTTAACTTGATCTGTTGGATTGCTAACTCTTTTTTTACTGAAAACTTGCGGGCAAAGCAGCATGCATTTTTAAGTGAGGATCACACACACAAACAGGGAGAGAGAGAGAAACGCTAACACAAAATTAAAAGAAGAAAATATTCCAGTAAAATAAAGAATAAAAAATGAGCAAGACTATAAATATGACAGCGCAATCCTAAGAAGCACTGGATCAGGCAGGCCTGGGGGGGGGGTCTGTGCTGTATCCAGCGCTGCTTTCAGGGAGGCTGGGGCCTCCCCCTGTGCAAGGACACAGTTGTGCCCTTGCACACAGGGAGGCTCCAGCCTCCTCTATGGACTCCTCAGATCTGCTCCTGCTGAACAGGAAAGGATTTAGGATTCGGCCAAAAGGCTGAATCCCAAGCCCACCTCCCTCGCTTGGGTGGCACGACTGCCAACATGCCCACCACCCACTCAGAAACGCCCAGCCCCTGCCCACTCCCTCCCTCCCTAGCTCCCCCCCTTCCTCCCGGTTTGTCATGCCTTTGCGCCAGCCAAGCTGAGCTGGTGCAGAGGGTGCACCGTGCAGGCACACTGAGGCTAGCACTGCAGACCATGCCCGTCTTGGTGCATTAGCACCGACGCAGGGGTGCTGCTCGGTGTCCCCGCATCGGCGCTAACTGCATAGCGTCAACGCTACCACGTAGTGTCAACACTAACAGGCGCTTGGGATTGCGCCCTAGATTATCTAATCTAGGAGTGGACAATTTTCTAGGGGTTGATCCTGTGTCCTCCAGCATGAGCAGTACACATGTACCACCCACACTGCAGCAGCGCCATCATCGCACGCCCAGAGGCAACCCTGCAGAGCCGGCAATCGGTACATTTTACTGTTGCTGGCTTTGCTGGGATTCCTGGCAGAGCTACTCTGCTCCCTCTCCCCCACCCCATTCCCCTGCAGTGGTGGACCTATGCGGACAAGAGGGGCAAACGCTCATGGCCGCCTCCTGGCAGGGGGTGCACTCCAGGCAGTGCACACCTCCTTTGGATTGGAGGAGCAGTGCACTGCTTGGAACGGCGCAAAGCTGCTGTAGGAAGCCACTTTGCGCAGCTCCAAGCTCGTCCACTTGGAAGGGGTGGGCACTGCTTTTTCAAAGGGGGAAAGAAAGGAGGAAGCAGCCAAGAACCCCAGGAGGTAGGAAGTAATTGTGATTATGTCACCACAATTACTTCCAGGGCAGGGGGTGGCCAATTGGGGGTTAGCTTCAGGATGGCCAACCCCCCCAGGACCACCACTGTCCCCCATTCCCCACTATGTTGCTTGGTTTATTCAGGGCTCAGTCCTATGGTATCCAGAGCTGGCGGTGTGCTCACAGTGCCAGTGGCAGTGCTGGCTGTTGCAAAACTGCTGTAAGACCCTTTGCCACTGGTGGGAGAAACAATGTCAGCGGAGAGGCCGATGCCAGTCAGCACTGGGCCTCTGCACCTCATGAATGCTGGAGAAGAGCCCCCAGCAGTAAGTGTTTCCGCCAAAGGTAGAAAGGCCTTTTGGGGAAAGGGCAGAACTGGGCAGGGAGAGGATGGAACATGGGAAGGAGTGGACCTGAGAGGGAGTGGGGATGGTGGCAGATGCTACTGCCCAATTCTATATCCCCTCCCAAGCCTCAGAGACAGACATGGCTCTCCAGCTCTTGAGCTGGCAGAGATCTGAGTAGATCCATCAGAGCCACCAGAGTTCTACAAGAGGGAAGGGAACCATTGATGCCTTACCCCAAGGAGACCTCCAGCAGCTTCTCTGTCCCCACAGGATACAGCGGCAGTCATTTTGGCACCACCGTACCGCGTGGTGCCAGGGAACTATAGGATTGGGCTGTAAGTTGCATTATGGGCCAGCCTTGCCATAAAGCAATCTGAAATGGCCGTGTGAGGCAGCACCCTTAGGAGTGTGGTGAACAAGCCCTCAGCCCATTTGTTTGCTGCTGTCTCCATGCCCCATTAGGCACTCTGATCCGACCTGCTGGAAGCACATCAGTTGAATATTGCTGCAGTCCCCTTCTCCTTCCAGTGATACTGGATGGAGAATGCGGGGGAGGAGCTGTCATGGCTCCAGGTCACCTTGCCTTGCCTTGCCTTGCCTTGCCTTTCCAGGCAGGCACATGAGATTTGGAGCCTACCTTCCTTCCCAGTGAGTAGCAAACAGGAGGTGCTGGGTTCCCCTCCATTTCCATGAAAAGCAACTAATGGCTGGGCGGCTCTCCATAAGTAGAGAAGGGGATGGGGCGTGTCAGCTCATTCAGCAGCCCACTCTATCTACTCATCCACAGGAAATGCACCAATGGGCAGAGGCAACGTTTGACATGGGATTCAGGTGGCACAGGAGCATGCTTAGCCCCTGGTGGGACTGGAGATGGGGCTGTAGTGGCAGACACTTGATGACCTGTTTAGTGCTATGAAGGAAAGCATGAGAAAGCAAGCATAAAGTTGGACTCTATCTCACATACACAAATGGGCACAGAAAGCTGTGATGCAGCTTTAGGGATGGTTCTTGGGCACCTCTAGTGTAGCCAGACCTACAGTTGAAATCTAATGAATATCTAGTCCAAAGCAGGTCCCATTGAGTTCAATGGGACTTATTTCCAGGTAAGTGTGCCTAGGATTGCAGCCCTAGTAGATTTAAAACAAACAAACAAAAACATATGCATTTCCAAAGCCACAGATAAGATGCCAACTGACAATGCAGCAATAGCAATTTGAATAAATGCAAGGATTCACAAAACACATACAGGCGTGCCTTGGTATTAGCTGGAATTCCGTTCCGCCTCCTGTGAATACCTGAAACCGTAGATACTGGGGATGCCTTTTTAAAGACAGAGGAACATTTTTTGTTTTATTGCAACAGCATAACAAAAGGAGATTTGTTTAATGTTCCTCTGTCTTTTTCATCAGGGACGTAGTGGCACAGCGGGTTAAGCCACTGCTGCTGGGCTTTCCAACTGGAAGGTTGGGAGTTCAAGACCACGCAACAGAGTGAGCTCCCATTGCTTGTCCCAGCTCCCGCCAACCTAGCAGGTCGAAAGCACCTAAATGCAAGTAGATAAATAGGGACCACTTCGGTGGGAAGGTAATGGCGTTCCGTGTGCTACGGCGTAGAGTCATGCCGGCCACATGACCATGGAAGCTTGTCCTCGGACAAAAACGCCGGCTCTACAGGCTTTGAAATGGAGATGAGCACCGCCCCCTACAGTCGGTCATGACTAGACCATTCGGTCGTGGGGAAACCTTTACCTTTACCTTTTTATCTTTTTAATAGGCATCCCAGTATCCATGGTATCCATGGATAACAGAAACAGTGAATACTGAATCAGTGGATACTGGGGCACACATGTATTATGAACTACAAATGCCAATCCAGTAAAAACAGTTATCAAGGCCAGACATAGTAGAGCTCAGATCCATATTCGCAGATGTTTCTCTTGTGACTGTGTGATGTGACTGTGTGAGTGAAGGCTTTTTGATGTAACTAATCTCTGACTACCAAAGAGACTCCTTTAAGGCTGCATGAATGTTAAAGAATTAGAATTCTTCAGTGTTGGAATATAAAGGTCAAAGCCACAGAAGCCTTTGATATCAGCTTTGCTATCAGCAGGGGCTGAACCTGGGACCTTTTTGATGCAAAGAAAGTGTCACTGAGCAAAGGCTGTTCTCTTTTCAGCTCCATTATCAAGCATGCTTAGGAGTGAAAGAACATTTCTCAATTCAGCTGCTACGCCCTGTAAAGCAATCAATCAACAATATTTATATGCCGCTTTTCAACACAAAGCTCACAAAGTGGTGTACAGGCCAAATAGTGACGTTAAATGGCAATGAGCATAGAAATGGTGTGCAAATTGTCTATGCAGTTCACTGTTGCATAGATGTCCATTTATTATTATTATTATTATTATTATTATTATTATTATTATTATTATT
>JAJKFI010000027.1:4479637-4499349 GCA_029204185.1 Lerista edwardsae | reverse complement strand
ATTATTATTATTATTATTATTATTATTATTATTATTATTATTATTATATAGCAATTTATATACCGTCCTCCCCCCAGAGATTTTCAGGCAATTCACAACCTTCAATAAAAAGAAACCAATGAAACAAAATAACACAATTTAACAAGCCTCAATTCAACAGACTTCAGAAAAAATGGATGCTGTACACTTTCCAATGTCTGCAAAGATCCATCAAAGTTTCACGGAGTTTTCTCAGCAGTGCTGAGGGAGCTCTGGAAGGTAGGTGTTGGATAGGGCTACCAGATGCAAACTGGCACAGAGTGCCTGTACCTTTAACTATTGTATAGAAGAAGGAATTTGGGCAGGTGCAGCACATCATGGAAGGATTTCAAAAACTGCACCTGCCAAAATTCCCTCTTCTGTACAATGGTTAAAGGTATAGGTAGTAGTGTCATTCACAAACGAGCCGCCGGAACGCGAGGCGGGACTTACCGCCTGATTGGCTGGCCGTTTGTGACGCATCGCTGCCTGCCCGACTGCTGCGCAGGTACCCCTGGCTTCGGAGGGGGTGCCCGCTTGCCTGGGGGGCGCGCTGGGTGCCTAGGCGAGCCGCAGAGGGGCGCGCCACCTGGAGGGAGCCCCCGCGGAGGGCGGGCAGGCAGCGACGCGTCAGGGACTTCCTGTCAATCAAGCAGTAAGTCCCGCCTCGCGTTCCGGCGGCTCGTTATACTACTGGGTATAGGCACTCTGTCCCAGTTTGCAGCTGGTAACCCTAGTGTTGGAAGGGGCTCAGAGCAGGCTTCCCTACTTTTCAGGACTCCCTTGGCACTCCTACTCGCCACCTTTCCCTCAACCAGGCCACTCCAGGAATGCAGAAGTGGGCGACCGTCTCCATTCCTAGTGTGCCATGATGGAGAGCAGATTGGAGAGCATCAGTTCCAGAACTGAGGTATGCCTGTACTCAGCACCTTCAGACATTTACCTACCTGGAAAGCTCCCTTTACACTACTGTTCTATCCCCATCAGAGTGCTCTAGGTCAGTGTGGGTCGTGAACCCTCATTTGGGGGCACCATGGCAACCTTTCAAAGCCTGTGTAAGAGAGATCTTGGATGCAATCCAGTAGTGATCCTGTCTTATCAAAACTGAGTTATTGCTATAATCCGGCCCAGCCTCTTCTCACTGTCTTGCCCTACAGCTCCTAAGGTTGACCCTGTTCAGGCTGCTACCTCACAAGGTTGTTGTGAAGGTAGGGGGAAACATAGCGGGGTTGGGCAGATGGTGTTCCGGGAGGAAAGCAGACTTGGTAGTCGGTTCCCAGTCTCTTATTCATTCATTCAGTTATTTGGATCGTGGCACAAGAAAAGGTTGAAGACCCCTGCTCTAGGTCTACAGACATTCCCCCATACCGAGAGTGCCCTGGTAGAAAGAAGTATGGCAGTGCCAAGAGATCTTGCTGATGTTGGGGTTCAGCAGCCTAATGGAGGAGGGGTGTCTGCATTTAAGAGCCTTTCAGCGTTAATAGCCGCGCCCTTCCCGGCCCCAGTCAGTTAAATTAAGGGTTCATAAAAGCAACTACACATATGAAAGCAGCAATGTAAATGCTGCAATAAAAGATATTAGTACAGACGTTGGGAACCTGGGAAAAGAAAAAGTTCATTGCCTAATCCTGAAAAGATATTAGCATAGCTGATCAGGGAGCCTCACAAGGAAGACAATCCTATAAATGGGGGCCGCAAAGAAAGAAGGCCCTTTCTCCTATCCTCATGAAAGAATGGCACTCATACAGCCAGTCAAAGCTCTGTCTAATCCAGCACCCTGCTTCTCATAGTGGCCTACCAAATGCCTCTGAGAAGCCCCCAAGCTGGAAATGAAGCTATACCCTCCCCTGTACCTAGAGGTAGTCCTTACCCATTATTGAGGTAGTACCGAACCACAATGATGATCAAAGTGAGTGGGCAGCTTGATTCCGGAGAGTGAGTTATCCCCACCCCCTTTTCCCCCTTAAATTGCATTTGAATCCTGCCCATCTCCCAAGGAATTCAGGGCAATGTATATGTTTCTTCCCTTTTTTTTATCCCCACAACAATCCTGTGCAATAGGCTAGTTCAGAGGTGGTCAACAGGTGGGTTGGGATCCAAAAGTGTTTTGAGGCTCAGGCCGGCACAGATTGAACAGCAGCTTGGGACAGACACATACCAGCTTAGCTGTAACCTGTGAGATGGTGTGGGCCAGGGCCGGCTCTAGCAGCAGTGGGGCCCAATGTGGGGCATTCCTGTGGGGCCCCCAACCCTCCCTGCGGGGCCCCCACTCACCAAGAAGAGCGCTGTTTGTGCCACGTGCAAAGCATGGCATGTGGAAGTAGTTGGTGGTGATATCATGACATCACCGCCACTGCTTCCAGGTGGCCCATTTTGGGCTGTTCAGAGGCAGGTGCGAGAGACCAAGGTAAAGCTGCTCACCCCACTGACTTAGAGATCCTACAGAGATTGTAGCTGCAGCCCATAAGGATCCTAGCTGCAGCCACAGGCAATATTATTATTATTATTATTTATTAAATTTGTACCCCGCCTTTCTGCCGAAAGGCACCCAAGGCGGCATTACAAGGTTAAAACACAATAAAATAATTACATAAAAGTTAAAAGACAATAATTAAAAATAATATTAAAAAATAAAATGTAAAAACAGCCAATCCCATGGATCATAAAATATACAAAAGTATAAAAAGGATGCAAAAAACCAGCCAGCCTGTCAGCAACTAAAAGCCTGCTGAAACAAAAAGGTCTCAGCCCCCGCCGAAATACCGCCAAAGAGGGAGCAGTGCTTAACTCCAAGGGGAGGGTATTCCAAAGTTGGGGTGCCACCGCCAAGAAGGCTCTCCTACTGGCCGCCACCCTTCTCACCTCTCCTGGTGGCGGCACAGTCAAAAGGGCCCCCCCCAGATGACCTCAGAGTACAGGTAGGATTATATGGGAGGAGGCGGTCCCAATATGCTCACCCTGCTAGTGCGGCTGAAGTACGGGGCCTGATGTGAAGACATTAGTCACATTGCCTTAAAGCCGGCCCTGGTGTGGATATCATGATCCCTTCCCCCACTTCTGTGGTATATAGCAGCATTGCACATCACTCCAACATGACATCCAGCAATGGCAGCAGATGTGGCTAAAGAGGAAATTATTTAGGCCACCATTCCATTATATCCTAGCTTGGGTCATGCTGCCCATACCATCTCACAGGTCAGCATTGCTACCACACTTTTACATCCATGTGCATAGAAATACTTATTTGCTGCGCAACAGCTCATAGATCAGGTAGTCTGATGTCAATATATATTTTGTCTCATGAACTCTGCATGAGGCAGATGAATTTTGTTGTGCAAACTATGATCCAAAACTAATCAGATAACTAATCAGGTAAAATTAATGCCATAAAGCTTAAAGATTAGGAGCCCTGCTGTGTTTTTCTCATTAGTTCTTTGACAAATTGTGAAATCCCCTTCTTCAAGAAGTTAAAGTTTTCAGACATTTTCAACAATAGGAAGCAGACTAATGGGATGAAAATGGGATGAAAAGGTGGCCAAGCAAATAGTATCATAAAAACCGAGTTCAAAATGCAAGGAGTCGTAATATTGGGAGAAATCCAGCCAAATCTATGCATTCTTAAGTCCAGCACATGCTGATTTTAAGCACATGCCAAACACTTTCTAATCAAAGTAAGAGGAAGTCAGAGGTGCTTGACTTTGGCTGAATCATACCTTTTTCAAAAATGAATAAAAGAAATCATAGCTTTTTTTTTTTTTAGAATAAACAAGTTCTAATAAAGTTTAGGCTGATCTCAAACTAGTTCTTTCAGCAGCCAGCCTCCAATACTTGTGCTACTCATGTTGTCACCCATCAGCAAGCTTGAGGAGTTAAATCCTTTTGTCCAAAGGGGTGTCCTCTGAACTACAATAAAAAGCTCACCCCTTTCAGCTGAACCTGGCCTAGGTGAGGTGACAAGATATAATGGAGGACAGCAGGGCCAGCTCTAGTAGTGGTGAGGCCCAATGTGAGACATTCCTGTGCCCCACCCCCTCCCTCACCAAGAAGAGTGTGTTGGTGCCACTTGCAAAGCATGGCACTTGGAAATAGTTGGTGTTACCGCCAACTGCTTCCAGGTGGCCCATTTGGGTCTGTTCAGAGGCAGGAGCAAGTGGGAGGGCCAAAGGTCAAGCTGCTCTGCTCGCCCCACTGACTTACAGCCCATAGAGATCTCCACTGCTTCTGCAGCAGGGGATATGCTCACCCTGATGGTGTAGGGCCCAATGTGACGACAGTGGTCACAATGGCTTAAGGCCGGCCCTGGAGGACAGAGTGCCCATACCTTTAACAACTGTATAGAAGAGGAAATGTTATCAGGACACAGCTCAACATGGAAGGGCTTAAAAGGTTGCACCTGCTCAAATTCACGCTTCTATACTTAGATTAAAGGTATATAGGCACTCTGTCCACCATTGTATCTGGTCACCCTGAGTCTAGATCAAGGAGAACCAAGTTAAATAGGGTAAAATGGAAGATGTTATCCTAGATTACTGATTTTCAATCTTTCTCTTCTCATGGTGCACGGACTTCTATGGTCTTCTCTTGTGATGTCACTTCTGGCTTCTGGAAGACTTTTATCAGGGTTCTGTGGCTCTGTTTCTAGGGCAACTTTTGAGAGACCATGGACCACAGTACCTGCACTTGGGACTGTTGCAGATCACTGAGTGCACAGCTACAGGAGAACATGGTAATGGCACAATGCCGTCATTGTGCTGTCAACCAAATTGGCCCAATTGGGGGACAATTGGAGCCAAGGTAGGGTGGGCATACCATCAACAATGTTTCCTGGATTAGCCTGATTTTTGGCCAATTAGAGCAAAGGGAGGGGAGGAATGCGGTCACCAATTGCTCCTGGACTGGCTCAATTTCAGGCCAATCAGAGCCAAGTGATTGCAAACAGGTGGCCATCACCAATGACTCCTGGATTGGCCCAATTTTGGGCCAATCAGAGCTAAGGAAGTGCAGGAGTATCCATGGAAAGCCATCAAAGTGAGGAGCAAATAACCAGCCGGCTCATGGACCATCCCCCATACTCCTGTGGACCACCCATAGAGCCAAGGGAGCAGACCACAGGTTGGGACCAACTGTTCTAAGGCAACTGCACAGTGACAAACAGTTTGCTACTACAGACAGTTGCCCTAGAAACAGAGCTGCAGAACTTGGAAGAGTTTTTCAGCTATTTTCTATTCTGTGCTTCAAACTCCACCAGCACACCTGCGGATCTTTTGTGCCCCTGCATACTGGTCGAAAATCACTGTCCTAGAGGAAGAGCAGGGCACAAATGTGAAACATATAACTGTAATCAGAAGCACAATACAGCCATAGTTAATCTTCCGAATCCCATTGGTTTATTTAGGGAGGTAGGCACTCGAGTGAAATATTTCCAGTCAACATCAATGGAAAAAGTGCTGAGCTTTAACCAGATTTTGCCCAAATTGAGATTCAAGTTTAACTGAACTGAGTTCCTGTCTTTTCCTGTTCACCCTTGCCTCCATCGTAATCCCTTCTCTCTGTTAGATCCACCATGTTGAATTTTGGTTGTAATCCCTTCAGATACAAAGAAAAACAACAGATGTCTGTACCAGCCACACTTAAAGCAACACTAGTATAGCAGAACCTCAGTTACATAGGCAAAGAGGCACCTTTCAAGAAGTGCTCCTCTAATATTGCACAGAGAGAGAACAAGTATCTGTCATTACCTAACACTGCAGACAATATGCTCACTGTGCTGGCTCAGGGTCCCCCAAAATGGGGGACTCAATGTGACATTTGTCCAGAGGTGGATCTACAGGGAGGGCAAAGCTCTAAGTGTTGCAAGGAGCCTTACCCTGTCATGTAAATCCCTCCTCTCCCTTGCTGCTGTAGCCAGTAAGCAATGCCAAGATGTTGCTTTTCCCTGTGAGGATTGGCTAAAACGGTGCAGGAGGAGTGATTTCCACTGCAAGCTAAGGCTTCTTGCAAAACTTAGAGCTTTGCCCTCCCTTAGATCTGCCTCTGCATTTGTCACATTGGCTTAAGGCCGGGCCTGCATTCCACTACCTGGCCCCACACACAACATACATACTATACCACCTACATTATACAGTAACAATCTTGTCGTTGGTTATGCAAGTTTAAGGACCCAGGGTGGTTCCTGGAGGAAATGAGGGTAGGGCATGGGTGGACTAGTGCACACTGAATCCCAACCCCCTTTCCTGGCCTGATACTCCTGCATGGATCAATGTGGACTTGCAGCAGCGATATCACTGGCACAGGTCCATATTGACCCATTGTGGCCTCCAGCAGCCAAAAGTCCCCTGCAGGTTGTGGATAGCGCACACTGGCACCACTGCATCGTCGCATAGGGACTTAGGTAGGCTTTGGGTGTACATCACTCATGCATGAGTAGGTGGAAAATTGTAGACATAAAAGCTGCAGTAGCCTACAACAGTGATTCTCAAATGTTTTAGCATTGGGACCCACTTTTTAGAACATCAATCTACCTACTGGAAGTGATGCCATTAGCCCGGAAGTAATGTTATGGCCGGAAGTTACATCATTTATTAGAAATGATGTAACCATGGTATGTGACTGTGTTTGGGGAAATGTTACAGATCTGTACTTTTAACAGGCATATACACACTATCATTGTTTTAAAGCCAGTTTTAACTACCATTGTTAAAAGCATATAAACAATGATAGTTGAACAATGATATAAACAATGATAGTTGACTGGCTTAGTCAATAGGGCTTACTCCCAAGTAAGTGTGAATAGGATTGCAGCCTTCAGAACGGGTGGGGAATTTTTTTTAAAAAAATTAGCAATTGCTTGGGAGGGTTAGGAGTGTTCTTTATCTTAAACTTTTTTTAAATTAACTCTTCCTCTACACTCAGAGGCATAGCATGAAGGGGCCAAGGAGGCCGTCGCCCCAGGCACAAAATCCTTAGGGGCATTAAATTTTGTGCCCTAAGAATTCAGTTGAGGCCATCACCAATAGAAAGTAATTTCATCATTTTCATCATTTTCATCATTTCGGTGCCAGTAGAGCCCTGGCTGCCACTGGCTTTACGATTTAGCCCATGAGCATATTTAGTGACTGAGTTTATAATGCATTCACAGGATTACTGAGCAGCCATTTGCAAAGAAGATCAATCTGTTTCAGGCCCAATAATACAAACCAATATTAACTTGAACTGTTGGTGGCTATGTACAATTCTACATATACTCTGCAGTGTCTATGTTGCAATTTAAAACAAACAGGTTTTTCTTAATGTATTGAAGAGTAATCAGTGCACATAAAGAGAGAGGCGGATCTGCCAGTTTATTCATTGGATGCAAAGGTTAGGATGCTACCAAGGCCTTGATAGGCTGAAGTGAAGTGAAAAATTAGTATTAAATGTATTCATTTAACTAGCTACCCTGACCTCTTTCTCCTCATTCTGTAGTTTCCCAGAGCGCAATCCTAAACTGGAGTTAGGCTGGCATAAACTAAGCCAGCAGAGTTTGGCCAGAACAGGGCCATCATAATGCATGTTTGGACCACTCTCTGATTCAGGGAAGATGGCTCACATCTGTGTGCTGGCCTCTCTGACTCCGAGAATGGTCCAAACATACTTTACGGTGACCCTTGTGCTGGCCAAATTTTGCTGGCTTAGTTTATGCCAGCCTAACTCAGTTTAGGATCTCTTATTTTAATTTAAATTGTGATTTCATAAGAGCAGCGACTTTTATTTTGTTGATGTTTCTCTGTCAAGTGTCATGTACATTTATGGTTCTATACATACGTTAATTTTCTACCAGTGATGTGCTGGAGATTGCATTTCTACCAATGTTACCAACGCATCATTGGTAGAAAATGGTTGTTTAAAGGAGTGAAACAAATTCCAAAGGTTGTACGAATCTCAAAAGTGAAGAGTGTGGGAGCGACAGGTTCCCACAATTTTCAGAAGTCACAGTTTTCAGAAGAATGGGGCAATGACTAGGATGGGAGAGGCTGAACCAGGACTGGAGTGGTTTCAGCAGCAGCAGTACACACCGTGTCTCCCAGTCTCTATCTGCCTTCCTGTTTCCATAGGGGCTTGCATCAGTGATATCAAGTTGGCACAGGTCCAAGTAGACCCACTATGCTGGCAGGGGCTGACCCTGTTGGCATGGTGAGCAAAACTTCCCACGAGATGCAGGGAATGCCACATTAGCGCCACTGCATTGCTGTGTGGGGAATTACAGTGGACTGGGCTCTTAATTGAATTGTGCCAACCACTGTGTAACAACTTGGGCCTGCAATTTTCATAGCGCTGTAATCAGGAACTAAAGGCATTTAGAAATGCAACTGATTCTATAGTTCTGTGTTGAGCACTCAGGATTTCCAACTAGAACTGGAATATTTGTTTTCTTTGATGAAGAACAACATTTGAATTTTCCTCCAATTGTCAGTTTTGAATGATTTGCCTTAGCAACGTTGGTGTCTCCTAATTTGCTTCAGCAGCACGAAGTACACGCAAAGCCCATTACAGCAACATGAGGCACAGAGGAGCAAGCTACGTATTGTAGGTAACTGTTTCATAACACTGAAGTCTCCATCAGCAAATAAGGACAGTTTCAAAAAGTGGATGATTTTAGTGCAAAAAGCAGCCAGCAATATTCACTGTATTTATTTTCTAGCCATTATTGTTATTGTTATTGTTATTGTTATGTCATGTTGAATTATTATTATTATTATTATATTATTATTATTATTAATAATAATAATAATAATAATAAGGGCCAGAAAATAAATACAGTAAATATTTCCCCACAAGCAATGGATGAACGTCAGTGCCCTCCCCTACTATTGCTCTCCTGCACATAGTATTCTTCAGTGACATACTGCTCCTGCATCTGGAGGTTCAATGTAGCCATCATACATAATGTTATATAAGACAGTTGTATTTCCTTTTTCTTTTCTTTTCTTTTCTTTTCTTCTTCTTTTTTTTTTTTTGGCCATAATGCTCAATAGAATGAAGATATCATACTCCTTTTTTATTCAATTCCTTGTGAGATTCTGCATTGAATGGTATACAACATGATGGTATTATTATTAAAACCGCCATTTTAATAAACCACGATCTTTACATAAGAAGTTGTATTTTTGGTTTTTAGTTTTGTGGCCATACCTTTTGATAGAATGAAGGTAATACACTCTGGGCTTTTTCATTAAATTTCTTGTGAAATTCTGCATCACGTGGTATATAACATGATGGTATTATTCCTCAAAAGCATGATTTTAACAATTGTGGCCCATAGTGATGACACCCAGTGAGGGTGGCACCCAGGGAGCCCCACATCCATCCCAAAGGCAGCTACACTACTGCTCTCTCCCCTATTTTCCTTTCTGCTTCAGACAGTTGTCCTGCAGCCTGGCTTACTTCAAGTATTTGAGCTGGGCTAGGAAAAAGTGCTTAGAGCAATGAGGTACATGGAGATAAAGCAGGGATAAAAAGTAGTTAAACACAGTGTCATTTTGTTTTTAGTTGCACAGGCGTCAGAGTGTTGAAGTGAGCACCACATTGACTGTATGCAGGTGGCAAAAAAAATGGCCTTAGAGAGTTGTCTTAGCCATCCCCCTAATTCAACCATATTATAGCCAGCTCATTTCCTACCATTTGAGCTATGGCATGTCCGGACCGGATTGATGCTCACAAAGTTAGGACCAAAAATAGGCGACAGAGCCATACTCCGTCAGGCTGTGTACAAGATACACGGGGAACAGCACATGCAATGAATAGCCGGTGGATGCTGATTTACCTAATTTAGAGCCATGACAGTGTGACCCTGTGAAGTGCCCCATGTCACAGCACAGAAAGAAGTCAGAGGGGATGGTTGTTATATATTGGGTTCCATGCAATAGAAACTCAGACAAGGCAGTTTCAGCTTGAACATTTATTGCAACAGTTAGAACAGAACTGAACTGAAGGGCAACAGCCCAACCCCTGTATATGGTTAACTCCACCTCCAGGGCTCCTGATTGGAGGGGTGATTAGCTCAACCCCTCCAGCTCTCTTGCTGGGGCTTAACCCCTGGCTATTCTCCTGCATACACACTGTAACAATGGTAATAAAGAGTATTGGACTTTTCAAGGTCTCTGATGTCATGTTGAAGCATGCTCTCAGGGATGGTATGTACCTCCCCTGCTGTTACCACATTCTCCTCCCCAAATACTATCTTTGTGCTTGTGCACCCATGTGAATGGGGGGAGAGAGGCCAAGTGAGGGCAGGCCCTATCCTCCTTCCCTTTAAAGGGTTAGGGTTAGGGACAGCAGGGGGGTACACACTATCCCTGAAGAGCATGCTTCAACACGACAGTGTGCAACATCATTGCTCCACACGCCTCCTCTTTGAAAGGGACAGGAAAAGGGCATAGTGGGAACTCAGTGTCCTCTGTTCCCACTCCTTGCAAAGCAGCAGGGAGACTTCATGCCAGAAGCGTAACTAGACAAAAAAGTGCCTGAGGCAAGGAAGTAGATGCAGCGCCCCTGGGCAAAGGGAGGGGCACTCGTACAACCCAGAAGAGGCAGCAGGGACTTCAGAAAACTGCCTGGAGAGCTCTCCAAATTCTACAGTTTTGCTGTGCAACAGTAGGGGAAGCTATCTAGGGCTTTTTTCTTTACTTTTAAACATTTTAAAAGTAGGCCCGCAGGAAAAAATTGCGCGCCCCCCCTTGGTGCAGCACCCTGGGGCGGTTGCCCCTCAGGCTCCACCCTTGCTACATCTCTGCTTCATGCTTTTCATAATTAAAAGGAAACCACAGAAAAATAGTACTGGGGCATTTACAGATGCACTATGCACAGAGTTGATCAAGGGATTACAGTACTTATTGATTATGTGGGTGATATGTATGGTACAAACATTTCTCCCTGTGCTGAGAAATGGGTGCAAGAAAATAAATTTCTATTCTGAGGTTCAGAACAAACTAGGAATACAAGCCAACAACGCCCAGCCTCTGTTGAATTATCCCCTTTTAAGTTATCGAGATATTCCAGAGAAAAGGGTAATTGCAAATTCTGTAGCAGAATAATCTTAGGAAGGAAGCAGAACTGGGGGGTAGACTATCTGGGCATTGTAAAACGGCACTGGGGGAAGACAAAGGAACCTGCTGCTACTCCTCGTCAGGTAAGCATCCTGACCTGTCATGGTAGGCAGCAATGGCAGGAACAGGCCCTCTCTGCCTCAGGGATTGAGGCTCAGGTGGGCATGGGCCTCTGGTATGTGTCTCACCGATCCTCACTCTACTCAAGAGCTCAGCAAAGAAGGAGCCCATTGGCCTGGCTGGGGCTTACCCTACCGGCGTACCCTACCAACCTTCTTGCTCCTGCGCAAGTCAGGATTGTGTCAAAAGACAACAAGATACTTTTATTTGTTGCCAATCTCTTGCAGCTGTCATTCAGAGATAAAAAGGTAAAGGTTTCTCCACAACCGAATGGTCTAGTCATGACCGACTGTAGGGGGCAGTGTTCATCTCCGTTTCTAAGCCAAAGAGCCGGTGTTTGTCCTAGGACAAGCTTCTGTTGTCATGTGGCTGGCATGGCTATACACCAAGGCACACGGAACACCGTTACCTTCCCACCGAAGTGGTACCTATTTCTCTACTTGCATTATCTAAAACCAACATACAGTAAGGGATGAGAGTACGTGAAGCAATCTTGACAGTGCTTCACCAAGTCATGAGAAGTGCCTTAGGGCAGTGTTTTAAGTTGGAATCATACATTATTTTGCCAGCTCTCAAGTCCTGATCAGAATAGCTTGAAAGCAGCGTTATTCGAACTTTTTAGATCGGGACCACTTTTTAGAATGGCACTCGTGTTGGCACCCACCAGAAGTGATGTCATTAACCTGGAAGTGGTTGTGGCAGGAAGTGACATTATCAAGCAAGAAGTGATGTCATTGTAACATAATAAAATGAAATGCAAACTGGCATTCTTAGACTGCAGCAATTGTACAACCATGAAGCATCCCTGACAGAAAGCAAGATTTAATTAGGACAAAATATGATGTAAAAGCACTGAACTAAACACAATTTTTTTTTAAAAAAAACCCTCACATGAAAATTCAAACTGTTAACACTCACAAAAGGAATAAAACAAGAGTAAGGTCTGCAGTTTCCAAGATGGCTGCTCCCAGCTTTCTGTGACCCACCTGCCATTAGGTTGCAACCCACCAAGTGGGTCCCGAACCGCAGTTTGAATAAGACTGCTGTATGTGACAATAATTGTAGTCTGCAAGTGTCAGTGAGGGAAGGACTCAGAAAATTTTGCATAACCAGCAGCTGATCCTATGGCTGCAGCAAAAGAGAAATATCAATCATAGCTTGAAATGAGTTCATTAAAAACCATTAAGGAGCTGTAACAAAGGATTATGATGGCAAAGCTCAGAGTTACAGGACTAATTTCACCTTGTGACGGCTGAAGTGTTGCAGAAGCCATGGAATAACAGAAGATGGATGCTTCCTGCACTCATGGCTTTCCTAATGAAGAACCAAGCAAATCAATTACTGGGACAGTCAGATTTTCTTCTTGGACCATAAACATGACATAGAGCATTTAGTGGTCATGATATCAATTAGATAAGATGGCAGCTTCCTTCCAACTATTCCGAGTGCTGGTATTATTCTAACCCAGAAATACTTGTTGGCCAACAACATCCATTCACATTAAAATGGAGTGCTGAAGGTAATCCCACTACATGTCTGTTTTTACCTAGCCTACGTCTGTAATGGCCTGTAGGAGGTTGACAATAGTCCATGGTTTCTGTTTGTATCCCAGTTGGGATACAATGATACTGCCAATGATACTGAAGACAGGTGCCTAGGTGGATGCAAACTTGATAAGAGGACAGACAGACTGATTCACAAGACAGGTGCCAATGAATTGGCTGAGGAACTCATTGCTATAGAAAATTACCAGTAGTATGCAAAATTCTTGAGAGAGCATGTATGAATGCAAGAAACTTCTTTGCCTTCAAAATACACACAGGCAAATATGTATACTGAGGAAGTAGTTAATATACTGTACATGATGCAAATAACGTGAGGATTATTTTTAGAGGGTTTTGTTTTGCAATCATTTGCATATGGAATAGTTCAAAATTTGAATTTTGAATCAAATTTAGATTTAGATTTACAGACTCGGAATAAACAACCCCTTTTGCAATAACCGCATCAACATGAAATAAATGTAGACTTTAATCTATGCTGATTTAAAACTTTCTAAATATGCTATCAATTAAACAAAATTTAGAGTACTCAAATATTCTCCCAGCTATTTCAAGCACTGTGGCTTTGAACATTTTGTTTCTAATAATGTTTTATACTGATATGCTTAGGGCGAATCTTGTCCTTTCCCCTCTCCCCACTTGCGAGTGCAGCCACACCAAAAACATGTGCACTGTATCCAGCAAGGGGGTGCAGATTGGGAGGGTTCCTAGGGGAAAGGGGATTTAAATCCCCTTACACCTCCGTCCTTTAAATCCCCTTACACCTCCGCATATCCTTGGACCTGTGCCAGCTCTTTAGCTGACACAAGTCCAAGGAAAGAAAGGGGTGGAAAGGCTGCTCATAGAGCGGGTAGGATCCACCCCCCCTACAGCTTCCCTAACCCCATTGCATGGGCAATGCATTTCAATGAGGGTTTTCTTGGAGTCAAAACTGTGGCCTTGAGATGGAGTTCCTGACCATCTCTCACCCCCCCCCCTATCCCAAGCCCAACCAATTCAGGTTAGCTCTTCCATCTCAGCAATGTGCCAGTTTTTCCTCTCAAGCTCTGCCTGAGCTGACATCGTGCGTAACAGTCAGTGCTTTATGTATAAAACATTCCCAGCTATTAATACATGGATGATAATATTTTTTTAAAAAAAAAACCTTCTGCATTACTGCTTCCAATTAAGTCCAGCAAAATGGCTTTTATGCCTTTTCTAAGCCATAAGGCAATCTTTCAAAGATTACTTCACTAAACATAATTGTAAACATATCATAAACAAACAGATATTTTAGGGCAACTCCATCACGAATGTAAAAAGAATCTTGTCGATCTTAGCATATTTTCAACAACTCAAAGAAGCACTTGTGCTGGGCTGTTTAAATTTAATGGTTGGTGCAATCCTAACCTACTTTCTAGCACTAACATAGTGGTGCCATTTTGGCATGTGCTGCATCTTGCAGTTGGAGGGCAGTCATGGAGGCTTCCTGAAGGTAAATTGCCCTTACCCCAGTGCTGGAAAATTGATTAGGCTTGCACTGAGAGATCACAAGCCCATATGCAGTTGGTCACAAGCTGGGCCCTCCTGCCCACCCAGGGCCTGTTGGGCAACAAATTGGAGCCATTCTGGCAGATGGGGATGCCGGCCCAGTGATGCAGCTGGCCAGAATGACTACTGGGTTGGACTAGGCTGGGGACCCATTCTATTGGCCTCCACTGGCCTCAGAATGTCCCACAGAAGCATACAGAAGCTACTTCCTGTTTTCACAGCAACTTCCCCTTTTCACTAGAAATTCTGGACACTTCTGTGGGCCATTCTGAGGACTGCAGAGGCCAATAGGCCAATAGCTTGGGTCCCCAGCCCAGTGCAATTCAGAAGATGCCGCAGGATGCCTCAACAACTTCACAACCCACACGGAAGACTAGGTGGGTTGTGGAGCTGGAAAGATTGGGAATTGCTGCCTTAATGTCTTGGGACCCAGATATCTGAAGGCAAACGTTCCCCATATGAGTCTGCCCATCCTTTCAGGCCATCTTAGGAACCCCTGTTGTAAGTGCTGTCACCTGTGAAGAACGGTTGGAAGCAATTCATGACAGTGTTTTCTCTGTTGCGTCATCAAGCCTATGGAATTCCCTTCCATATTAGATCAAGACTGCCCCCATCTGTCCCAGTGTTCCACGCGGCCTTGAAAACTTTTCTTTTCCAGCAAGCAAGTTCTTAGCCCACCTATACATTTAAATGCTCTATTGTATTCATTTCATTATAAAAATAATATTTATCTACTTCTTTCCAACAGTGGTTTACATAGCAAAATACATGAAAGATGGCTGGTATATTCTACTGGGAAACAGATATTTGCTTTTAGAAAAGAAACTGAGGTACAGTGGGCCCTTGGCATGCAAGGGAGTTCCATTCCGAGACTCCCCACAGATACCATAATCTGTGGATAGTCTTAAACCCTTCCAAAATCAACAGTGTCCACACAGCTTACTGGTTTCCTTGGGAAGGTTTGACTGGCATTCAGCCAGTTTCTCACTTGCTCTGCTCAAAGGCTAAACTCCTAAGTGCAGTTCAACAATGGGGGAGAAGCTTTGCCAACCTTCACAGTAGCTTCCCTAGAGGGGGGCGGGGCGCTACATTTTGCAAGGCACCTTACCTTGCCGTGTAAACTGCTCCTCTCCCTCACCATTGTAGCCATTCCAGGTATCTCCTCCTGGTTGCTTCTGCCACCCTTAGGGATGCTACTGACCCCCAGAACTCACAACAGAACCTTCTCATGGATTTGGAAACAGAACTTTCGTTGTATGTGAGAAATGCATAATCACACACACATATATGCTATAGAGGTATAGAGAAAAATAAAATAACTAAATGGGTCCCAAAAGGGCTCACAATCTAAAAAAAATGTAAACGAATGTCAGTAAACAGCTATTAGAAAAGACCTTGTGCTGGGGTGAAAAGGAACAGTTACTCTCCCCCTAATAAATGTAAGAGGAGCACCAAATGCAAAAAGTGACACCCAGTTAGCAGGGGGACTTGCCCAGTTAACAACACTATGAGAGGGGATTACCTGCCCACAACCATGCTCCTCTTCCTCTTTATCATTCCCAGCACAGGCCCATTATTCTGTTGACCTTTTTCTTCTTTGTTACCAAATACTTCGTGGTTATTAGTAGCAACTGCTTAGAAACCAGATGTTTGCCAGGAATACTTCCTAAGGCAGTCCAAAAAAAGCATAATGATTTTGGGAGGTTGGGTTGAGGTGGCAATTGATGAATTGACTTGACTAATTCACAGTATAAAGAGCTTCCAGAAATGAACCATTTTTCCCTCCAGAGAATGATCCTGATTGCCTTTTGCTTTTAACATGTTTAAAAAAATCCTCAAGTTTACAACTGGTGGCTAAAGGTAATCTCACTTAAGTTTCTATTCTTACTTAGCCGGTATCTGCCCCCTTTGTGTAAGAGGTTTAGAGTAGGTGCAAAGCATATGGGTTGCCTGTGGATTCTAATTGGGTAGAGCTAGTGAAGAGGAGAAATGAGATGCAAGAATAAGCACTGAAACTGAGGGTACTTGCTGTGTGTGGTAAGATGGGATCCAATCAATCATCATCTCAATCATCATCGGAAGACGATCTCATCCAGGACACCCATCACTGGTATACTAAATTTATGAAGGAGTGCCCATCGGGGCAACTGAGCCTGCATGAATTCAAGGCACTTCTGGGACTGCATGGCATGAATCCACAGGCAAATCATTATGTCGAGCAAGTGTTCAATACTTTTGACTTGAACAAGGTAAGCCCACTTTTATTAATTGCTGTTGCATTTAGCCACAGTAGCTCACGTTTAATTATACCGGGAAAGCAGTGCTTTCATTTGAATGGTGGCGATACCCATTTTGTGCAGATAGCAATTTAATATGCTTAGCCTGGCAGCATCTGTAAACATGTCTACTTACGGTAATTGCCTATTTGCTGTGAGTCATTTGACTTTTAAAGAGTGTGGCTTCCAATGCACCTTCCGATTAACTGCACCAGCCGTTATGTACATTGCGCTGAGATTTATTTTGAAAATACCAAAGTACTAAGGAGCCTGTCTAAAAATGCTGCTAGCCATATTTTTTCCGCCCGTAATCATATAATCTTAATTTCTGGCACTAGCTAACAGTTTTAAACACATTTCAAAATATTTACAAGTGTATTAACACAATGTACATCCATGTGGTTAAAGGAGAATTCTTTTTAAAAAAATGGAAATGTTAATTGACATCCTGAGAGACCTACATGACTTAGTTTGTAGAGCTGCCCTGAGCAAACAGCAATTGCTCCATTAAAATCAATGGGGGCTTTACAATCGGCTTAAAGAAAAGCACAATTATCTTGTGTCTCAGCTACAAGACAGAAATCCCAAAGGCATCTTTTCACGATTTTTATTTCTTCCTAGGAACTGCCAGGTCAGTGTCATCTTCTATCAAATGTCTAACGTGTCATTAAGCCACACAAAACTGCAGGGTTCTTGAACGAATGCAGTACCTTACAGCTTTTTCTAACCAAGAGGATATTTTGCCTTGTGTTTATTGTAAGCTTCCTTTCCAACCAACAGTTACACCATGGTTTACACTGTGTTTTTAGGACAGTGAATAATCTACATTATTATCTGATTCCACGCATACAAAAGTACAAGTTTATACTGTGCCGGTTCAGTGGCGTCTCTACAGGGAGGGCAGAGCTCTAAGTTTTGCAAGAAGCCTTACCTTGCAGTGGAAATCACTCCTTTCCTGCACCGTTTTAGCCAATCCTCACAGGGAAAAGCAACATCTTGGTGTTGCTTACTGGCTTCAGCAGCATGACAGAGTAAGGCTTCTTGCAAAACTTAGAGCTCTGACCTCCCTGTAGAGACACCACTGTGCCAGTTAAAGTACTCTCTCTATAAGGACTCTTAGGGCCCAATCCTTTCCAATTTGCCAGTGCTGTGCCAATGGGGTGTGTGCTGTATCCTGTGGTGGGGGAGCAGTCAGAGAGGCCGCCTCAAGGTATGGGAATATTTGTTTTACACTGTGGTTACACTGGGGCTGAAAAATTGGATTGTATTGGGCCTTTAAAATATTTATTTTGTCCAAATCAACCCCCTTCTTGAGCTTGATTGAAACTCCTCCCTGCTCTATCCTCCCTAACCCTCCCTAACCCTCCTCCCTAACGTGGTTGCAACCACCCTCACCCCAGTCTGCTCTCCCCCTGCCTCCCTTCATCCCTATACATTGAACATGAGGCGATGGGCATCCATGGGCACTCGAGGCAGTGGGAACTATACTTGGGGCGGTGAGCATCCATGGTCCATCGCTGCATGGACCTGGCCACTTGCTGCTCTGGTGACAAGCAGGCCATGCTCTGCAGATGCATCATGTTTGCAACAGCTGGAGCATGCTATGCCAGCTGAATGCATGTTCCACCGACATAGCACCCCTTTGGAACTTGAACCTAAAATAAGGTCCCAATCTTCCTAGGGCTTTGAGCAGCACAAGATGCTTTAGATCTGGCAGCACAAGATGCTTTACGACAGCACATCTGGTAATGCAAATTGGCAGCGGGGGTAATCCATGGGCAGGGAGTAGGAGTAATGGGCTGTGTTGGGGGAGAAACTAGGGGGTGTAGCAGGGAGGGAGGCAGTATCTGGCAGTAGTCATGTATGCTGATCTTATCCCCCATGTTTCTGTCCACCTTCATAAAAAATAGAGATGCTCTATAGCAGTGAGGTGATTGGGCAGTCTGTGGAGGGGTAAGTAAAACGTATTTCATTCAGGCTGTTCTCTGTGCCCCTCAAATTAAGCACGGCATTCAAATGCAAGATACGCTTTTCCTTTCCACCTTTTTTTGGAGACTCCAAGACTGACTTATCCCTACAGCTGCTTCAGTTTGGCCACTTCATTTACAGTCCAATCCTGAGCTGTCCAACACCCAGAGGAGCAGCGGTACCAAAATGGCTACCACTGAATCCTATGGGTGTCATGGCAGCTGTCGGGATCTCCTCAGGGTAAGGGGATGTTCATCCCCTTACCCTGAGTAAAGCCCCGCAGTGGGCTACTTGAGCCTCCATCAGCTATTTGGCCAGCGGAGACTGGAGCAGCCCCAAATTGGGTGGCCCGAAGTGGCAAATCGGAGCAGGCAGTGAAGGCCACTGCCAGTCACACCCCCTGACTGGGGCCGATCCCCCTCCCCCACCCAGTTCCACCCTCCCCACACCTTCCCTTGTCCCCAAACCCACACCACTGGCCTGCAGTTCTACCTGGCTCCACGGCAATCTCCATGCGATGCTGAGGCCCAGAGTGGCACAGGTCCAGTGCTGGTGGTGCTTACGCTTCGAGTGCCATAAACATGCTTTGCAGCACATTTACGGTTACCCCAGGAATCTGGATATTCGCTAATTTTAATGTCTCCCCGTTCCACCCCCAACGTCTTGCATATTGGTATGCTGTTTGATGGGTAAAATGTATCCCCATTTACCTTTTATAATTTGGGTAGTTAATCTGTGGAACTCTTTGCCACAGGAGGTGGTGATGGCATCTGGTCTTGATGCCTTTAAGAGGGGATTAGACGGATTTCCGGAGGAGAGGTCCATCGTGGGCTATAGGCAATGATGGACTGTGCAACCTCCTTACAAAGGTGGTGGGCTACTGGTACCGGGTGCAAGGGAGTGGCAACAGGATGCAAGCATCTTGTTGTCTCATGCCTCCCTGGGGCACCTGGTGGGCCACTGTGAGATACAGGAAGCTGGACTAGATGGGCCTTTGGCCTGATCCAGCGGAGCTCTTCTTATGTTCTTATGTTCTTATGACACCCAGAGCTGATGGTACCACTAGCAGTAAGGGGCTTAGAATTGGGCCCTTACCAACACATATCCATCCATCCATCCATCCATCCATCCATCCATCCATCCATCCATCCATC
>JAJKFI010000027.1:4390558-4479627 GCA_029204185.1 Lerista edwardsae | reverse complement strand
ATCCATCCATCCATCCATCCATCCATCCATCCATCCATCCATCCATCAAACAGTATTTATCGCTTTTCAACACAAGTTCACAAAGCGGTTAACAGGCAAATAATAATAAAGTTAAATGCCCCCCTGTCCCAAAAGGGCTCACAATCTAAAAAAGATGCAGAACACCACCAGCAACAGCCACTGGAAAAAGGCACTGCATGAGTGAGTAGGGACAATTACTCTCCCCCTGCTAAATATAAGAGGAACACCACTTGAAAAAGTGTGTCTTGCCCAGTTAGCAGGGGAAGATATCAGAGTGCAATCCTATACTTGTGCTGCGCTCTTGTACCAGTCCAGTGCTGTCACAAATGAGCCATCAGGTGCCATCAGGTGAGTCTGCACCAGAGATTTGCCGTGCTTAATTTGAGGGGCACAGAGACATTGGACACAAGAAAGTGCTTATCTAAAATTCATACATTAGATAGTCACTTTGTTTCCTCACCTACAATAGTGTCTTCATCTGATTACTACTTACTGTCCAGGTTTGCACCAGGACCGGCGCAAGCAGCAGCACTGGTGCACGGGCACCCCTGTGCCTGTCGGCTGTGCCAGTCATGTACCGATCGAGCGCTGGCAGTGCTTGGTTGGTGCAGGACATTGTGGAGGGCATTCCGGGGGGGTGTCGGGGGTGTCACAGTGCAGCACAGTGGGTGCAGGCGACAGGCGACGGCTTTTGCACCGAATCCTAAGCCCCTTCCCTGTGCAGGTGCAGATCCGAACAGCCCCATCTGGCTAGGGCTTACCTGGGTGCAAGAGGAAAACCTCACCTTGCCCTGTGCTGCACTGCTGCTGCCCCCTACTGGGCTTAGGATAGAGCCCTGCTGCACCGGCCTTGCTATGCCGCTGCTTAAGATTGGGCTGCCAGTTGTTTACTGGTGTTCAACCAGTATTTCAGCACAGTGAAGATCCGAAAAAGGACCCAATTATTTATCTCTCCAAGTAACTCAGAACAGAAATATCAGATAAATTACAGATCTGATGCAAGGATGTCAGTGAAGAAATAACAAGTTCAAACCATTGTGGAACCAATCCAATTGCCATTTAACAGAAGCTCAAACTGATTTAAATTGGACTAAATTCATATAAGTAATCATGCAGCCACTTCTTGAGTTCTAGAAGCTAGAATTTGTCTCATTTTCTCATTTGTCTCACTGAGCTGAGATTCCCTGAGATCCTGCATAATACTCGTGCAACCTCAGCCCAGTAAGCCAGGAAGAATAGGCTGCGCTGCACCCCTGTGAGTGAGAAGGGTTTTGCGGCTGTAGTGAATTTGGGTCCTGTTGAAATAGGAAATGAGAGGCATGCTTGAGGCATTTTGCATAGGCTTGAGATATGGTAATGGTAAGCCATTACCATAATGGTAAACCATTACCACCGGTGCTGGGATAACACCATGATTACACCAGCCCCGTGCGGCCCAGAGGGAGCTCCGCAAGCTGGCAAGCAATGAGTCCACCAGTCGCCAGTGGTGCGGGCTTTCCAGGAGGGACAGGAGTGCTTTCCAGCGAGAAGGAGAGGAGGGCCTTGCTTCTGTGCTGGCTAAATAGCCACCTGGCTACCTGGCTGCTTAGGATTGGGCTGTTATGCAGTTGTGTGAGTCTGATACAAGATGAGGTCCTTCATGGGAGTGGCACAGTGAGTGCCATCAAGTTGGCCACTGGTTTTTTGCTGGTTACTGATTTGTTGGGTAACCTGTAAGGTTATATATTAAAATAAATAATTAGTTAATGGGGGCTCCACCAACCCTAGTGATGCCACTGCATTTAGGTTATTCACATGATATTACAATGGACAGCCCAATCCTATACTTCATGGTGCCCATGCTCCAACAATGCCAAAATGGCTACCGCTAGTTCCTATGGGCACCAGGACACCACCTGAGGTCTCTCTGGGGTAAGAAAGCATTTGCTCCCTTATCTGCAGCCGGTTCTGCGCATGCTATTGAGAGCGCAATCCTAAACTGGAGTTAGGCTGGCATAAGCTAATCCAGCAAAGTTTGGCCAGTACAAGGGACAGCGTAAAGCGTGTTTGGACTACTCTCGGCGTCAAGACAGGATGGCTCACTTCTGTGTGCTGGCCTCTCTGACGCCAAGAGTGGTCCAAACATGCTTTATGGTGGCCCTTGTGCTGGCCAAACTTTGCTGGCTTAGTTTATGCCGGCCTAACACCAGTTTAGGATTGCACCCTAAGTGGGTGCAGAATTGAGGAGGCCCGTGTTGGGCTTCCCGGCCTAGGAGGGGAGATAGGAGACCCCCCTCCCGGGCCTCCCACACACACACCAGTGCTACTTACCACCATTGGCTCTGCATTGGCTCTACACACTTCTGGGCCAGAACTGGTGCTCCCTCTTCCTTTACAGCATGTTTATGACATTCAGGCTGCAATCCTAAGCACACTTCCCTGATAGTAAATCCCATTGAACAAGGGTAGACATGCATAGGATTGTGCTGTCAGAGATGGCGGTATGCATATACTGCCAGTTTAGAGCCTACAGGACTGGGCTCTTTTTCAGTATGATCTAGTACAGGATGAGGGGGTGATGTAATGAGTTCTTGCACCAGGTGAAGCCAACCTCAGTGATGCCACTGATCGAAGAAGGCAGCAAAAGTTCAGTATGCAACCATAGATTAATCTAATCTAACAAGTGGTAAAACCTTGATTTTACAATATTAGAAAATTGAAATTTTTAAAAATGTAGTTCACTCTCTAATGAAGAGTAATAAGAATTGGGGTTGTAGTATTGTTTGGATAATATGCAACATTCTCATGAAATCATCTGTACACCCAGATGAACCATTTGCTCACCCGGTTTGAAAACAGGTCAATGTCAAATTATATGAAAATGCATTAAGGAAGTGGAAAATATGACAAAGATGGGTGACATACAAAATGCAATTAATTATGGACATGAATGATTTAATTTTAGCCTATTGTAAAAATGATGCACATTTGCACATCTATAGTCAACGGACAGACAAGAATTAGATTAATGAGATTTTAAGAGGGACAAATGTAGGAAATAAAGTATTGTGCAAGTACAGTGATTGAATGATTAATGGAACTGAAGAAACAGAAACAAAGTACTGCTATTAAAACGTGGATGATGAGATGATGTTCTAAAGGAATATTAAACATTGTAATGTTAATTAGGAATCTGATTACAGAACCACATTCAGGTAGCACTAATTGAAATTAAGTAAGTAGGAGCAGATTTTTGAGCTACACAATAGAGGTTTGATCTGGAGTCTTCCCCAGCTTGCCACCAACACCTTTTTGCTGCCAATTCTTAGCTTGCATAAATAGCTGTTGAAATTTCATGGCTAAGGCTACAATCCTATGCACTCTTACCTCGTGGTAAATCCCATTGAAAACAATGGGACTTCTGAGTAGATGTCCGGAGGATTGGCCTGTGAAAGTCTTGGAAAGAATCAGGGCACAATCCTAAACTGGAATTAGACCATCCCAGTTAGGCCAGTTAAGTTTGGCTGGCACAAGGGACACCATAAAGTATGTTTGGACCACAGACATGCACCATCCTCCCTGACTCCGAGAGTGGTCCAAACATATTTTATAGTTTCCCTTGTGCCAACCAAACTTTATTGGTCTAACTGGGATGACCTAACTCCAGTTTAGGATTGCACCCTCAATTTCACAAAGGAAAATGACACACACAAAAAATGAACCTGAAATATGAGATACCAGGCAACGTTGAAACTATCGGGCTGCACTGAGGTGGCATTTTAATAGGCCACTTTTGAGTCAACAGTATTTTCCCTATTTATTTCAATTAACTTTCTGTTGCTTTGCAGTAATTATTTGAAGCCACTTGGGGACAATTTATGCTTAAATTACCTGCCAATTGAAATTAGCGGCACTTAGTTCAATATTAACTATCTTGTTCAGCCATACTGTCTACCAGTACAATGATAATTTCAAAATATACCCAGTGACTTTCCATGCTTATTTTTTTTCACTTGACTGCCTTCACGTGTATGAACAGGTCTGGGCAGTAATGAAAAGCACATTGAAATTAATTTGTACTGAGTGAGGAAAATTGCAAAAATGCAGTTCAAATGTTGAGCTAATTTGCATAATGCTTTGTTCCATTAATTCTTTAAATTTCATAGCAATGAGATGCTACGTTGTTACTGTTTCCTTCTGATGTTCTGGCATGTGTTTGGAGGATTAATGACAGGGATGTTCGACCACATAAGACTCAATGTGTTGTGCACTGACCCAAAACAGATGCAGCAGGGCAAATGTTCATTCACAGAAGAATTGTGAGCTAGGAGTCTTTCTGTTTATAAAACAGCAAGTGGTGATGAGTCGATTTGTCACTGAATGTTTGCACATGAGTAAAAGATGTTACAGATATCACACTGCTGGTTCTCCTGCTGCACGCAGTAAAGGCTGGGATTTACCCAGTAGTGTTCTGAGCGGGGAATGCGCTAAGTTTTGCAGGTGCTTCAATGCAACATATGAGCAGCCCCTCCCCCTCACCTTAAGAGCCATTCCAGGCAGCAAGAGCAATGCGGACGAAACACTTGCACTTTGCTCCCACCACCCAGACTGGCTCTGAAGGCTGCTTACACCACGTTGAGGCATCTGCAAAATTTAGCATGTTGCCCCGCCTTCCTGAATGTTACTGAATTCACCAGTCCAACATCAAAAGTTAATTGTGCTGTTGAATTCTATTTACTGTGTTTTAAGATGCCAGAATGGGCAGGCTCCAAGTTTCAGGGTCTACAGAAAATGGCCTTCCATAGGCTCCCTTCTCCTTGAGTGAAGCCCAAGAGGGTTCGTCTACTTCTGCCACCACCACAACAAAAGATATGGGCTTAGAGATGGTCTCAGAAACCAGCAATAGTTGCTACACAAAGATGCTATGGCAGACCTTATTTAAGTAGCCAGTTTTTCTCTCTCTCCTTTCTAGAGCATGGCTGATCTCCTTTCTGAGTAAGAAAGATTGGCTTATTTCTGTCGTTCATCTTGGAATAACGTTTTTAAATTACCTCCCTGTAGGTCACCTGACCTCTAGTGGGTCTCCTAAAACCTTTCTGGCATAAGTCCAAGGAGACTCGGAGGGCATTTAGGGCAAAGAAAAGGGGGGGCGGATAAAATATCAGTGTGTGTGGCTGCCACAGATATCCTTCCATCTCCTGCTGACCTACCTGTTCCAGCAGGGCTTCTGTGCACCAGTGTCAAGAACACAGGTCCTCCAGCCATTTGTGTTGTGTGGTCCCAGGACACACAACAGCAGTGCAACTTTCAAGTCAGCAACCCGGCTTTCAGTGGTGAATTGTGAGATCCACCACCACCATAAGGCCCCCATGGAATTGGGCTGTTATATTTTCTTTTTTATTTATTTTTTTGTATTCTGTGTTTATTGTTAACTACCTTGGGCAACATAGTTGAAAAGGTAATAAGGACATTTTAAAATATTGAATAAAATAAGCCTTTCAGCTCTTTGCTCACTTACTTCCAAGTAAATGTATTTAGAATTGCAATCTTACTCTCGATAGTTGCCTTAATTTGAATTAGTTCTCTATGTGTTAATCCTATATGCCATGAATGGGTTGCCGGCAGAGGCATCACTAGGGGGTGGGGTGGACAGCATCAGGTGATCCCCTGGGGTGGGTTAATACCAAAATGGCTACATTTGTTACTGGTAGTGCTAAAATGCACCAGTTGTAGAAAATGATTAGAGTTAGTAAATCAATGTTTAAAATAATTGATTAAAAAAATAGAATAATTTCTAACAAGTTTTTTTTTTAAATTTAGCAACTAATTTTCATCAATATGTAAGAGCTATTGTTTTCTCAAATCAATCCATTAGGTAATAGGTATGTCGAATAAATGTAGCAAGGAAACAATTTATTTCATGTCAGAGTACAGTGAAAGATGACGTGCCTCCTCTTATTAGATACATGTACAGCTTGATCCTAAATGTGTCTATATGATATTTTACATTAAAGGTATAATTTTAATTTTGGTAGTTGTTTTTCACTACTATTGCCATTCAGTGTTATACGTGAATTACAATTTATGAGCAATACTAGTACAAAAAACATGGCTAAGGATTCTGTATGGTCTGGTGTGGGAGGATGTCCATGGAGTGATACCATTATTTTTCGTACCAGGTGATCCTAGTCACACCTCTGGCTGCCTGCCTGTTTTAGAACATCACGTTCCATTTCTCAAACCACTGGTCACCTTATTCATTTTAAAACGATCCTGTTTAAAATTTTGGACAGGATTTTGATTGGGGTGGGTGGGAGAAGATTCGTAGTCATGATGTCACAGATGCCAGCTAATTGGCAACATCAGCCAGTCAGCTGGTGTCACTCAAGAACGTTCCTTTTGCTGTGAGCTTCATAACCGTTTTTTCAGAATGTTATGTTTCAGAGTGATATTCTTGAAGATAAACACATCTTTTTAACTGCATACTAACTTAGTATCCTCTAAGATACTAAGGCAGTGGTTCTCAAACCTTTTAGCGCTGGGACCTGCTTTTTAGAATGACAAACAGTCTGGGACTTACCACAAGTGATGTCATGGCCTGAAGTGCCATCATTGTGACACCAGAGCCTGCTGAATTCCTGAGAATGCAGCATTAGGTTGGGTTATATCTCAGCCATTTTCCAATAGCAAAGTTAATCAGAAAGAAAAAGAAAAGCCTATATGCAACCTTGACACAAGCAAAGCAATCACATAGCCCTTCCCTTTCCAACATCACGTCTTCCCATATTATCAATATGGCTGCTCTAGGTGCTTTGTGATCCATCTGAAATTAGATCATGACTCAACCCACAGTTTTGGGAACCACTGTAGTAAGGCATCAGGAGGTTAGCCTTACTGTTGTAAAAATGTTAACTCTGGCTTCACCTGAATAGTGTCCCAGAGGCAACATGGAATGTCCCTGGTTACATAGGTACAAAGAGTTGGTAGTCTGGCCTTTTGTAAACACATGCTGCAATCTATGCAAGACTCTCTTCCATGGGTACAACTATTTAGCCTCTCCCATTTGAAATAGTATGGTGAAGTGTGTGGGTAACATTCCTGGTTAGTTGTGGAGAAGCTACATTGGTGGTTAGCGCTGATAACAACTTTATTCTTAGGGGTGGCCTTCAGGGCACAATCCGAACCATAGTGCTGCATTGCCCTTACCCCAGTGCTAGAAAGTTGGTTAGGATTATGCCCTCAATCAGCTTGGAGGTCGGGCCAGTCACGTCTGAGAATAAGCATCACCGGCATCACCCCCACAGCCCCCCTATTCACCTGGACAATCAGCCACAACAAGTCCAGAACTGATGGTATTGTGTGCAAAGCATGACACTTAGAAGGTGGTGGTGGTGGTAACATAATGATGTCACCATCAACTGCTTCAGGGAGGCCCATTTTCCAGCCAATCACAGGCATACAGGGGGTGGTATGGGAGGGTCCACACACAGAGTTCCTCTGCTGGCCTCTCTGGCCTTGTGAGTGTTGGCTGCAGAGCAAAGTGCCGGCCGCAACAGCAGGCGTTCTGTGCAGGGCCCCCTCATATGTGGGGCCCAATTTAGCAAAATCAACAGAAGGTGAAATTGTAACCAACTTTCCAGCACTGGGGTAAGGGCAATGCAGCTCTGAGGTAAAGGAACAAGCATTCCCTTACTTTGAGGAGGCCTCTGGGACTGCTGTTCCACTGCAGGATGCAGCGCATGTCCCATTGGCACAGCTATGTCTGTGCTGGGAAGGTTGGTTAGGATTGCACCCTGAGAGTTGTGTCTCAGGCACCTGTTTGGCGGAAAGTGCTTCCCTCTGCCCATCCACCTCTAGTTCTCTTCCTTCTCTTACTGTCTGGATCTGAAAACAAAGAGGCATACAGCATGGAAGTGTGGAAGAAAAGAGAATACCACTCTCTCTTTCATACGTGTCCTTCTCCCTTTGCTTTTAGAGTCTACATCAGTTGTTCTTTTATCACCGGAACCCACTTTGCCAATAGCAAACTGAATGAGAAAGGGAAAAGGTTTATTTATAACTTTGACACTAGCACAATAATCCCACAGCCCCCTCTTTGTCCCATCTTCCCATATTTTCAATATGGCTGCTCATATGAAATTGGCTCGTGACCAACTAGTGGGTCCCAACCCACAGTTTGTTGTAGACCCTTCTTTTAAATTGAATAGAATGTTTGTAATGGTTGTTTAGTATGAAGTTGTGGTTTGGTCTGAAGTGATCTTCAGAGACGAGGAAGTTTGATACTGAGTGGATAAGGTCCAGCATGTCCCATTGCCACTGGATCTACCCCCTCCTAGCCCAGAAAAAAAACCCCATCCTCCCATTCCCAATCTACCCCTCCCACCCCCCACCCCACTGCCCACACACCTCACACTGCGCGTGTGGCTACCAATGACTGCAGCAGTTTCTTTGCTTACCAGCAGCACCAGAGCACACAACACCATTGCACAACTCCCACCAGGATCCAGACTGTTCTGCCAACACCCAGCAAATGGGATTAGGCTGTTAGTTACTTTTCCTGAACTCTTTGTATATTCGTTCTTTAATTTCTAATATAGTTCCACAAACATTGGCCACAAAGCTAGATAGCTTAACCATATCTAAACACTGAAATTCTGAATGTTTTACACTGAGGGCGCAATCCTACCCTGGAGTTAGGCCGGCAAAGTAAGGCCAGCGAAGTTTGGGTGGCACATGGGCCACCATAAAGCGCGTTTGGACCACTGTCAGAGTCAGGGAGGATGGCGCATGTCTGTGTGCTGGCCTCTCTGACCCTGTGAGTGGTCCAAATGTACCGGCCTAACTTGTTTCCCTTGTGCCGGCCTAACTCTTACTCATGTATCTCCTTCTTCTGTGGATAAATTTAGTACACAGATCTCAGGATTACCATTTCTAAGCTATCAGAATCCAACACTTGGCCAGACTTGAATATTGATGTCTTCCCAGGATCTTACTGAAGCTTCCTAAGAAGTGTTTTAAAAGACAGGGAGTTGCTTAATGGCCTAAGCCTTGGGTCTGAAATACCACGACTGTCTAGACCAACAGTTTTGTAATCCTTGCGTGGTTGTGGCTTAATGTTTCGTTCTTTCACTGTAGCTAAACAGTGAAAACTGTATGCAGTGATATAGGAATCGTCAGTAAATTACAGACTTTAAATAGAGGCACAGGGTGATTCAGGGTCAGATAAGAAGTAGAGGCAGTCCTACTTATCAATCAGGTACAGCTCTTACCGACCTTTCATATTCCTAGTCTGCCCCACCTCCTTAATCTAAGATAAACTCAAGATATTTTTTGCAGATACACACATGGTATCTTTATCATCAGTACTGATCTATAAATTCTTGATTTATAATTTTTTTTTATAATTAAAAACAATGCATTGCAAGGATTACTTGTGTCTTCTCACTTAGTATGAGCAAATAGAACAGACAATGCAGTCCATCAGTGAAACACCTTTCTGCAGGAGCTGAATCAGTAGCTTTGCCATGGCAACCCTGGGCGGGGGCAGCAGTAACTGATTTTTGGTCCGCTAGACCAAACTGGTGTGACTGTTCAGATAATGTGTTGTCAGGCCACCCATGTTTGGAATTGTGCAACATTTCATTCTTGTTCTTTGAGCTGCGGAAGTCTGCATTGCACTGATGCCAACAATCCATGGGAGGCTCCCTTTTAAGGATGTTGTCTGGGCCAGTCAACCCATCAGGCCAAGTATCTTTGGGCAACAGACTTGTAGGGGGCACCTGCCTGCCACTCTTGCTGATGCCAAGTTCCTGGGAGCCCACACAGCCTTGCACTAGGTCCTGCAAGGCGCCCCTGATGATGTACTGCAGCTATTTTCAACCAACAGCCAATGGCACATCAGTGTGTTGTGAAAAGTCTGCAGGTGTGCCATGGGAGTTTGAAGCATAGTGTGGAAATTACTGGGTGAGGGGAAATTTTCTGGGTTCTGCAGCTGTGTTTCTAGGGCAGCTGCCTGTAGTAACGAATTGTTCATTACTAGTTTGTTGACAGTTTGTCAGACAGTTGCCTTAGTAACAGAGCTGTGGAACCCGGAAGAGTCAAAGCTGGAAATGACATCACAAGAGGCAAAGACTGTAGAGGTCAGTGTGCCGTGAGCAGAAAAATAATGAAAATCATTGATATATTTAATGCTGCCACTATCACCAGTATGATGATGACATATTGGCTGCTACCTCAATCCCTGGCTAGGTGGACTGTCTTCTGAGTGTGGGCCCTCAGGCAGTGCCTGACCTTGCTGACCTCTGATGCCACCCATGTCCACCACTTTTCCTCCTGGATCGTAAAAAGGAGGTGCTCTAGAGCATTAGAGATAGCCGAAGTAGAGGTTTGTGCACTGCTAAGTAAGGGGGGTGACATCTGGCACCATACCTTAGCTGCCAGGGCCTCATGAGTCAGCCCTGGGTGTTGTATTTTTATAACAGATGCCTCTAATGATAACATGATACACAACCTATTCAACAGCCAATAACTACACTGAATACTTCCTCTTTGAAACAGTCGTCTCCAAAGTAGCATATTCTATGTACAGAGTTGAACAGGATACCGAAAATGAAATAAAACAAACTGAAACCATTGTTTCAGTGTCGTTCCCCCCCTTCTTGTCTATGGGCTGCTGCTGTTTCTTAGTGTCAGTTGTACTTTTCTTCATTACCCTCACAGTCCTCAGCTTCATTCGCCCCCACTGCTGTTGATTCTGACTGGCTTGAGCAACAGGCACGATTGGTCAAGCCCCTATTTGGGGTTTATTTACATACATTCCCCAACTATCCCCTGAAGCACTTGAAACTGTTGCAGAAATTCTGCAGTATTTGTTTAACGTTACAGAGCGTATCTTACTTTAAAACACAGTGACTGTGCTTTCACCACAGTGAGGGCACAGTCCTAACCTGGAGGGATTGGTTTCAACCTGGGCAATGCTGAGTCCGGCTCTAGTACTGCTCACAACATGAACAGATATCATTTGCCTTGCAACTAGGGTAGGTGGGGTATCAAACTATAGCGCAGAAGCAAAAGCAGGTGTGATCCTCTTCTGATGCTTGCCTGATCTGATCAGGAGGAAGCCTAGACACACTTATGCTGCAAAAAGAAGTTACAAGGAGGCAAGTGTAAAGGGTGCACCTGGTAGTTTTAACAGGGAGCAGCAAGGATTGGCCTTCTGTTTATCTGTGATGGGTAGACCAGCCACTGCAGTTGCTTGTTCTGGGGGCCATGATGCTGAGCGAGATCCATTCTGGGTGGCTCAGATACTACAGTCAAGAGAGGCACTGCTTACAAAGCTATGAGGGAAAGGTCAAGTCATCCCTTTCTCTCTTTCCATACATCCTAGTTTTCTCCTACTTAATGAACAGTGGAGGTAAACTCCTTCTCCTATTGCACCTAATCTGCATCTTCCATGCAGAAGTGAAACTCAGGAAGATCCTTAATGTCACATTTGATCTGACCCTCCAGAAGCAATTGCATGGGTTGCAATTCAGGGGTGCCTAACAAAGAAACAAATGTGTCCTGTGTACATCTTGGGACCAGGCCACATAGACTGTAACAGTCATGATAAGATCTGATTACAGACATCAGGGCAGTAGCTTGACCCACAAAGAAAAGCACCGGTATTTTAAAATCACTTGTTCATTGGTGACTCTGAATTCACATCTTAAAATGAAAAGAAACTGATATTTTGTTCAGCAAGTGTATTGTTGTTTTATTATTAGCTAATGAAATAATTTTTTTAAAATTAAGTTCTTTTTGGAAACATTGATTTTTGAATCCCCTTAAAGAATTCTAGGGATTATCAACACAATTCTAATTATAGAAGGATAATGGTCTTGGTAAACTTCCAGTACTCATTACCTAACCATTGCATCATGTCCTCATAGCTTCCATGTCCCATGTTGCTTTTTATAGGCAGGGATATGTTTGACACCTGTGCGCAAGGGCAGTAAGCTGTGAAGTTCCGCAAATGCAGAAACTGGACAGTCGCTATAACATTTTGTAGCTGCATTAGAAGTTTGCAGCAGTCCTGCTGATAGCCACAGAACGAGCACTAAGATAGGGTAGCTGAAATTGTTGTGGGGAGAGTTCCTTATTTGGGAACTTCGGGAGCTACACTCCCAAAGACAGCGGGAGCTTGGGGTAGGGAGGGGAAGGATTGCATCAGAATGATGACATGAAGGGAAAGTGTTAACAAACAGCATGGACCTGAACAAGACATTCACCTTCCACCACTTCTAATTATATGTAGCATTGCCAGTATCTCCCTTACCAACCAGCATCTTTGCCTCACCACCACAATCTGAAACTGGGCCTATGTATATACTAGAGCTGAACCTAAACTTATTTCATCCCAGCAGTTCTGCCCAACTTTTATGGTTTTTTTGTGAGGAGTTGTGAACATTTGAAACCCCATCACTTTTGTGTTTTTCGACAACAACCCATGAATGTTCCAGTCATTTTCAGAGGTAGACAGTTTACCTGCATTTATCTTTTTTGTGAAACTGAATCAGACACCACCTCTACATCCCTAGTGATTGTTTTGCTTGGTTGATGCCTACTAGTCATGGATGCTTCAGAACAAGGGTCATTCCTCTAGACCAGTAGTCCCCAAACTGTGTGCCATGGCACCTGAGAGCACCACAGCAAACTCACAGAGGAGCTACAGGATGCCCTAGCTCTCCAGGGCACCACCATCATATCACACAAGATATGACACAATCCAAGATGGCAGCACCCAGGAAAGCCAGGAACAAGAAGCTGCTATAAAAGAAGGGTGTTGTGACCTCAGTAAGGTTAGAGGCAGCGTCATCATCTGCAAATGAACTACCAGAACACTGGGAGGGACGTGGGCGGGACTTTTGTGTGATTGGCAGCCCGCCCATTTCGTTCCGTGGCTGCCCTGGCCTCGAGGGGTGCTGCCCCCGGTTGGCGCGGCCCCCCGCTGCTTGCCCAGGCACCCGGCACACCCCCCACCTGTCTCCCCCGGTGAGCAGGCACCCCTCAAGGCCAGGGCAGCCACGGAACGAAACGGGCGGTGAGCCAATCACGGCGAAGCCCCCGCATAAGTCCCTCCCAGCGTTCCGGGAGTTCATTTGCGGATGACAACGCTGGTTGGGGGCTGCTTCTCTAGACATTGAGAGTACAATCCTAACCTGGAGATGGGCCGGCACAGTTAGGCCAAAAATGCCTTCACAGTGGCCCATTTGTGCTGTTTTGGAGAAACACATTCCCTTGGCTTTCAAAAGCTCCCACTAGCAGTCTGTTGGCCAGTGCCCAACCATTGCCGATTCCTGATGCCCTACCCATCTGGAAATCACCTGATCAGATTGGTACAAAGGAAAAAAAAGATTGGAAGCATTATTCAGATTTGTCCATATCTTGGTTGACATATGACAACTGTGGAAGATTCTTATTAGCAGCTTAAGCAAATGTAATACCTGGCATATATGGATTCCTCAGGATACATGGGACTTGTTGGAACCTATTCAGTGCAGTTTTGAAATAAGGACCCTGCATTGAAGTACTATGTGGAAAATAACAGTGGGTTGTTAGGATTCCCAAGTCCCCATAGACTAACTTGACAAGTTTAGACAGAATTAACTTGTCCCACTGATTTCAATAAGGGGCAATTTGAAGGCGTCTTCACCATTTCCACTATTTCCACTGTTGGCAGTTTCAGGGGAGTTTGAGTAGCATATGGTTGTCGGTGATGGTGGTGGCTTTATTTTGCTTTAAATGTAAAGCACTGGCACTTCCAAAAGCACCACTCCTTTGCTGGCTGCCTGGGTGCTGCCAGGTGCCATCTATCCCAGAGTGCACTGGGGCATCACCTGACTGGATGCCTGTGGAAGAAGATGCCTGACTGGATGCCTGTGACCAGTTGGGAGTCAAATTGGGACTCAACAAGCACTTGTGGCTATGCCTCCAACTACATATGGATTATCCAGAAGTCCTAGGGACTTCTGTTCTCCCTGCAATGAACCTTTCTCTATACACGGCATTGGTGCAAAGTTGCTGGATGTCTTGGGAAAAGCTCCACACTGGAGCCTCCCACAGTGTCCCCACCTTCTTCCTGACAGTGCATTAAATGCTGCTAGCACAGGGTTCAGAAGTTGGCCCGCCCAGGTGGGTCTTGGTCCTCAGCCACTGCCCAACCTGTGATGTTAATTCTGACTATATAGATACTGTTTAGCACTGAAGCTGTACTTGGAATCATGACAACTAATATAGCTGTGGCATCAAACATGTATTTATTTACGGATCTGAGGACGTAGAGGAGGAGCCACTTTACCCTGGAGTTCAGGTTCCTGAAAAAAAAACGTAATGTTTCCCCCCCTCTAGGAATACCACTGTGAACCTCCCACTAAATTTGCCACCCCTGTGAGTGCATGTGCTCCCACCTCCCCCGTGGATAAGGACAGGGAACGAATATGATAAGGAATGAATGATAAGGACAGGGAATGAAAGCATATTACACACACATTTGCCTATGGGTAAAGGTGGAAAGAAATGCACCCCTGCCCTCTTTCCTTCATTTACATGGAATTTGGCACATAGCGCCCCTTTTCCATACTGTTCCTGTTCCAAATGAGTACATGAATGAAAGCCACAGGGCTTTCTGAGGCCCACAGAGAGCACATGTGACCAGCAATAGCCTCTGAACCTCTCAGAATGCCTTATGGCACAAAAATGACTCTTTTGGTTTTCACTGAAAAACAGCATTGACTTTTTTTTTGGCGTAAACAGCCATTCGAGGCCCGTAAAGGCCGTGGGCGGTAGCACCTGACCTCTGTGGGCCTGAACCTTTCCTTTTTTCCAGCCTGCGTTATTGCTTTATTAATTTCAGCCACATCACTGTCCACTTGGTGCTTTGTAAGCAGCCAATAGTGTGGGGAGATGCAGTTGGGAGTCATGGCAGGTTTTTTCCCCCCTTTACCCACTTCCCCCAGCTGCACTGGAGGGAGGGGATGCGGCTGTGGTTCTCACCTGACTCACTCACAGTGGACCAGAAGAAGACCAGAAGAAGATTGGAACACTGATCAGATCAGCAGGCAGAGAAGGCGGAAGACAGAAGGGTTGGGGGCTCATCAGTTTGCTGCTCATGCAAATTTGCCACGCCATGCGACTGTTTCCTGTTGCTTCATGGCCAGGCTGGCCTTGTCCAGTTGGATGTGCAAACCACAGCAGGAAATACAGGCGGGGGGGGCATAGCTAAAGAAATGTTGGGGGGAGGTTCAATTGCCCCGGGCAACAAGCTTTAGGGGGGCAACAAGCTGAGCTTGACACTAGTGCCAAAATGGTAGTGCCAAACCTTGGTATGTATGAATAATACCATCATGTTATATACCATTCAATGCAGAATTTAATGTGGAATGCAATGAAACAAACTGGAGTATAATATCTTTACTCTATCAAATGTTATGGTAAAAAAAACCCTAGAAAACGAAAGTACAACTGTTGTGTAAAAATTCAGTTTGTTAAAATCATGGTTTTTAGGAATACTTTCATGTTATATATCATTTAATGCAGAATTTCATGCAGAATGCAATGAAACAAATCAGAGTGTAATATCTTCACTCTATCAAAAGTTAAGGCTAAACAAACAAGAAAATGAAAATACAACTATGATGTCACTTCTGTTGTGACATCACTTCTGGGGCATCATTTTGCCCCCTAAACTTGCATTCGCTATGCCAGTGACAGGCAGCACCCTCATGAAAGGGAGGCACCATGGTCTACCTGTCAAAGGCGATTGCAATAACTGTGCTGTTTGGACACAGAAATCAATTTTCCCAAGTACAAAATATTGCATTTGGATGGCTCTGAAAAAGTAATATCCCTGCAGCAGAAATGACAGTCATCTGAAGCCTTCACAACAATCGAAGAGCAACTGTACATGTATTGAATTAAAAAATACAAACAGTAGTAACTCCTCAAGAACAAAAGTTTCAAAGACTGTATGTGAAGACATTCTTTTTTGTTCTGTTTGCCTTTTCACCCCAACAATCACCTTGGTTCAATCACGAATGGTTCATAGCTTACAACTTGCCCTTATTTCATAAGCCATTTCTTTATGGCTTGATATTTGCTTGTACATGTGGGTCCTAAATATCCACAGGTTCAGGATCTGCAGATTTCAGGATCCGCTGATACAAAACCCTTTAAGTGACCCACTTAAAGACCTCCCAGACTGGGAAGCTCTCTGAAGCCCGGGGAGATTGTTAGCCCAATCCTATACTATGCCGGCCTAGTAAGGCCAACATGGCAGGGCTATATTCTAAAGCCCATTAGGAGACAGCAGCAGCAAGGGGAGGTTTTTCCCCTTGCACCCACGGTCACCCATATGGGCCTGCTTGGATCTGTGCTGGCAAAATAGCAGGCGCAGAGGAACGTGGACAGGACTGGCCCAAATCGGGGCCGCCCTAGCCGGGGACGGGGTTTAGGATCTGGCACTATGGCCGTCCTGTGTCACAACCCCCTTCTCCGCCCACTGCGCCACCCAGTTATGCCCTCCGGAACACCTCTGGAATGCCCTCTCAGAGGCCCTGCACCGACCGAGCACCACCGACGCTTGACTGGCATACGGCTGGCGCTGCCAACAGACCTGGCAGTGCCTGGGCATCGGTGCTACTGTGTGCGCCAGTCCAATGCCATAGTGCCGCCGTGGACGCACTTTACGGCAACAGCAAGAGCGCAGTGCCAGCGCAAAGGGGGTATTGGATTGTGCTCTGTATGATCGCCTGCGGCCTCTGTGAGCCTCAGAATGAAGCCCACAGCGCTTTAAAGCTAGCTTTCATTTTTTGCCCCAAACCGAAAGTTTCCTTTAAGCTGCTCCAGGCAGCGTTCTGAGGCTAGCAAAGGTCACAGGTAGTCACACACAGCCTCTACAGGCTTCAGAACACCCTCCAGTCATGATGGGAGCTTAGCTCTGGTTGAATTTGGGAGGACCCTAAACCCATAGATTTTATTATCTGCGGATTTCAGCATCTGCGGATAATTAATGGGAATGGAAACCCCCAGATAACAAGGGCCATCTGTATATTTTTATGTGTTCGGTGCTTTCAAAATAAGCTTACTGTATGTTCTTTTTTCAGGAAACAACCCATTTATTAATGCTATTGTCAGAATAAATGAGACAGCAGTCACATTAAAAATCTTCTTTCCTTTTCTTCCTTAGGATGGCTTTATTGACTTCTTGGAGTTTATAGCTGCAATAAATCTGGTTATACGAGGGAAAATTGACCAAAAATTGAAGTGGTATTTTAAGCTATATGATGCTGATGGAAATGGAACTATTGACAAAAAAGAACTCGTAAGCATATTCACGGTAAGGATGGCATATTCTTTGTGAGTGAGTGTGTGTGTGTGTGTGTGTGTGTGTGTGTAAAATACACACAGAATGCTTCACACAATGTACAGATACAGAATGCATTCTCATTTAAATGAATATGAATGTGAAATATTTTGTGGGAAATCAATCATACAAAATTACAGGTAGATGATCCCTTAGCTGGACATCCAAAATCCGGACATTTTTATTCCGAAAACCAAACAATTATTCCAAAAACTAGACAAATCCGAAATCCAAACACCTTTCTGTCCCAAGCAGTCTGGAAAAGGGATATTCAACCTGTACTTAAATTAAATAATTGAAATTTATTAAAAACAATGTGTCAGTATTTCAGCTGTAGTTAAACAACTGTCTCAGCTTTTGCAAAATTACAGCCACTTACTCTTCCAGAGATTAATAGGAAAGAGTAAGGTATATCTATACTGAGATATCACCCTCCCCTGGGCAGAGGATATAATGGAGTTCAATAATGCTACACTAATGGATTCCTGACCAGGGCAATAAGGCAAAGCTCATACAGGAAAGACCCAATGTAAGGACTAGCACTGGGCCACTATGTGAACTCTCAGTTCAGACAAGGCCTGAAGTATCCTGGCCAGCTTACTGAGCAGATGGAGACTATGCTCATAACACATATTCTGAGGCATACAGCCAAACTACGTGTGACAGCAGAACCATGACTGATCATCCATTTGTTCCCACTACACCCTTTTTAGTGGGTTTAGGAGGATGAGAATTTTATTGCAATGTCTGCACTACTTGAAGGAGTTCTTAAAAGCTTTCCCATGGACAATTTTTATACTCAGAACAACACATAGCTGTGCGGACACACACACACAGACACGCACACAAACGCACAAACTCACTGAGAGCACAATCCTGGAGTTAGGCAGGCACAGTTAGGCCAGCAAGGTTTAGCCGGCACAAGGGACACCGTAAAGAATGTTTGGACCACTCTCGGAGTCAGAGAGGCCAGCGAACAGATGTGGGCCATCCTCCCTGACTCCGAGAATGCTTCAAATGTGCTTGTGCCGGCCAAACTTTGCTGGCCTAACTGTGCCAGCCTAACTCCAGTATGTGCAAGCCTAACAATAGGGAGAAGAGCAGTCAATGTTTGATGTCTCAGTTTTGATGAAAAAATCTAAACTTATTTGAACATTCAGGAAAGGCATGTAGTGCAGATATTGGACTACTTCAGATGCAGTTTTCTTCCTAACGTGCTGGTATTCTATTTGCAGAAAGCTTTTAGATGTCCAATCTTTCACTTGCATTCAGTCATTTGTATTGCATAGTTAAAACCTTTGTGGACTAGAATATACATTCCATTTAAATGATTCGCTTCCCCTTTTGTACCACATAAACAATATCTGCACATGAGCACAAGTAAAAAGAGCAGTTCATAGGCACTTTTTCCTCATTTCTCCGTCACTCATGATGTTAGAAAGATTTAGGCTGCAATCCTATACGTGCTTACCCAGAAACAAATCCCATTGAACTCCATTGATCTTACTACTGAGTAGACATGAATAGGACTGCACTGTAAGTCAAAGATCATTTTATTTTGATGAGAAAATTTGCATAAGCCATCTCACCATGTGGATACCACTGTGTAAAGTACCGCTCTTTAAATGACCTAGAACATAGCGCACATCTTGAAAGACCAAATTCTTGATGACAGAATAAAAAAAAAATGTAGCTGTGTTTCAGAATAAATCACATGGCTTGATTGGGCCTTCAATTATACGGAAATTAGATCGGTAATCCTTTAGGCTTCAATATTCATGTAATTTCCAGTCCTCATTATTAGGGATTCACTGGAAATTAAAGCCGCATCCCTTAACCACCCGAAGGTTGAATGGTGCAACAGCTTTCATTTCATATTTGCAATCTGGAGAACAGCAACTCTTGACCTTTTTGCATTTTTACTTCCTCAGGCTGTTCAGGCCATCAATGGCAATTCAGAAATGTCTCCTGAGGACTACACAAATATGGTATTCCAGAAGATAGATATAAACAATGATGGTAAGATTATACGGATCTGCAATTACTCCTGCCCCACAACCTCTTGAAATAACATGGTCATCTTCACATTTTGCAAAAGGCCTGGTGATAAATCCATACATGCGACAAACATTTCTGCCTCAAAGAAGTTATATCTGATTTACGCTTACTTAGCCAGAAAGGAGCAAACTGCCAGGCATGTGCTAACGATTAGAAAGCACACCAAAATGCATAGTCCTGCAGTAAATTTTGTTATGAAGGCTGTCGGGTCAGTGCTTATTATATTGCTTCTATGCTCTTCCTGTTCTCCTCTTATTTCTCAATTTCTTTTCAAATCCAGGAGCAGTGAAGAGGGATATGGGTACAATGGCATTCCTATAGGAGATTTTGCTTTCCAAGCCATGAATGGCTCTGAAGGAAAGGCATAGGGGCCGCTTTACCCAGGAGCTCGGCTCCTGCAAAATGTAGTGTTCCCCCCATAGGAACGCCACTGGGTGGGTGGCAGGTGTGCTCTCCTGTCTGCTGCCTGATATGAATAACTCAGCCAGCTGCACGGACTGTCTCAAAGGTCTCCTTCATAATCACTGTGGCCAGGCAAGCCTCCCTAGAGAAGGTTCTTCCTCCATGTGCTCCAGCCAATCTTTGACTGACAGAATTGCAGTGACAATGAAAGGAGGAACCTGCGCCTAAAAATAGGCAAAGCTCCACATGTAGCAAAGAAGGGTTTCATAAAGTCCCCCCACACTCCTCCACACACACATCTTAACAATCTTTGATTGGGGGGGGGGAGCAAGGGTTGACACTGACAGAGGCAGAGTGAAAGCTGCCTTTACTAGTAATCAGCATGCCTCTGAACATGTGCAAAGTGCACTTTCCAAGAGACCAAAGCCTGCCGTCTACTTCCAGGATAATCTGCCTCTTTCAAGGTCAGATAACACATCTTCCAGGCTGATCTGAACCTCCACATCAACCTTTTTAAAGAACGTACACAGTTCTTATGTATTCCTGATACTACAAAATCTGTGGCACTTCACTGTCACTTCGTCTATGTTAAGCCTATAATTGCTCCACTATAGCCAAGTCCATCAACTCCATAATAAAGCTAATTAACATCATTAGATCGTCTCCCATTTTGGCACAGCTACAGTGAAGAAAGAGGACACAGTGTAATGATGTCCAATGAATTCCATGGTTTTTTCTGCATGGTTATTTGGTCATATTTTAATACTTCAATGTCCTGTAAATGAACACCCAGGTGAATACATCAGCCACTTTCAAAGTCAGCCCAAGACCTCTTCGCACCTGGCAGTGAGCAAAATGCAGCCCTCCCTTACCTGATGATGTATCAGACTCTTCCCCTTCCTCTCCCTTGATTGGAGAAGGAAATGCAGTATACTTCCTTTCTCCCTCTTTCCCAATCCAAGGAATAAGAGGAGCAGTGCACATGAAACAGCAGGTGGAGGTTGGCAGTCCCCACCAATTTGCTACCTGAGGCATCTGCCTCAGTTGGCCTCACGGATGGGGCAGCCACGGTCACATCTAATTCATTTCATTTCTTCCCATCAGGACCGACTCTAGGAGAGGCGGGGCCCAATGTGGGGCCCCCGTGGGGCCTCCACCCTCCCCATTGGGTCCCCCTCACCAATTTAATACCTAACGTGTGGCTGGTAAGTAACAGGGTAGCTGGAAGGCTGTCTTATTAATCACGAGTGAGAGAGCCACCAGAAACTCTCTGCCTTCCGGGCCCTGACTGCTGTTGAAGGAGACACTGCAGTGTGTTTACTCCCCTCTCCTGCCACTCCAACCAGTAGAGTTTTAAAAAGTGCAAAGCAATCAGACACTAACTAGCCAGCACAAGTTGGCCCTGAAAGGAGGGGACAGCAAAGTGTTACTGTTGTGAGTACAATTGGCAACCAAGTCTTACCAAACACATATTACTGCCTTGTCTAAGGCAGTGAGACAGTTACATACAAAAGATTGAAAAGAAGAGGCAAGGAGAGCAAATGGTTTGGTTAGCTGCCCACACAAAGCCAAACAGTTTTCCAGGTGCTTGCAGCTCCAATTCCCCTTTTATTATTATTATTATTATTATTATGATTATTATTATTATTATTATTATTATTATTATTATTATTATTATTGGATTTCTATCCCGCCTTTTTTCCCGAAGGCACCCCAGGCAGCATTATAACATGAAAATACAATAAAATATAAAATTTAACATTAAAAAGCAATTTAAAAACAATATTAAAACAATACAATAAAACAAAATTAAAACAAAACAGTACAATTTAAAAACAACAAGCCCTGTGGATCATAAGGTATAATCAAAATATAAAAATGTAGCAAACCAGCCAGCCAGCCTGTCAACAGTTAAAATACATGTTCAAAAAAACCACCTAGCTGTGCCATTAATACATTAAATTCTAAATTAGATATAAGTGAAGGAAACTTGTCCTCATAGCAAAAATCCCAGCAATTTTATAATAAATTTGAATGACACAGATTTACTTCAGGATTAGTGAGAAGTGGGGTACTAGTGTAGAACTGCTACCTTAGACCTTTCCGGGCTCTTTACTTTCATGAAGTGAGCCTTCATCCAGCCCTCCATCTTGTGCCCAGCCTGCTGTATCCTCCACTTCAGCCACAGTTTTAAACTCCAGATTGCTTTCCGCACACCCTCACTCCCCCAGCCCCACCCTTTTGTTGTTATTTGGGTTCCCTGTCTCTGTGGAGGCAGGAATGCCATTTTCTGCATTGTGGAAGTCCCCGACTTGGGAAGCCAAAAGATTCCTGAGCAGCTCCCATTGCAGTTGAAGCTGGTTTTGCCTGCAGCACAGCAGGCAGGTAAGGTAAGCTTGTGGCTTTGCTTCTTGTCTTGCAGCACTGGGACAGGCAAGGAATCCCAGAAAGGGGGAACAATTCAGCCGTAGACCATGGAGCAGAGCAACTGCCACCATAGACAGGGCTGGCTCCAGGAGTTGTGGGGCCCAATGTGGGGCATTCCCGCAGGCCCCCTTCCCTGCGCCCCCCTCTCACAAAGAAGAGCACTTGTGGTGCCATGCACAAAGAGTAGAAATAGTTGGTGGTGACATGATGATATCACCGCCAACTGCTTCCAAGAGGCCTGTTTTGGGCAGTTCAGAGGCAGGGGCAGGTGGGAGGCTCAAAGTAAGGCTGCTTTGCTCACCCCACTGACTTACAGCCCACAGAAATCCAGGCTGCAGCAGCAGTTATATGCTCAATGATGTTATCCAGGAGGAACGTGCCAGAACGGCCGTTCCTGAACCTAATCAGGGCTGGCTCCGCCAACTCGCTGCCATTCGCCGCCGGCTCCGTGATGGACGCGGCGCTGCGAGGCGCTCCTGGCCTCGGAGGGGGCACCTGCTCACCAGGGGGGGGCGGTGGGGTGCCTGACCCAGCGGCGGTGGGGCGCGTCCACCGCGGAACCGAAGGGACGGGCTGCAGGGTGCGGCTGGGCCACTTTGAATGGTCCCGACACATGCCAATCAACGGTGAGTCCCGGTCATCGTTCCGGTTCCTAGCTCATTCAGATCCCACCACTGTATATGCTCACTTGCTGGTGCCCACACTGCCAAAGTGTGGGGCTCAATATGATGACATTGGTCTCATTGGCTTAATGCCAGCCCTGACCACGGGTCAGATCCAGCCCACCTGCCATGGTTTGGAGACCCCTGCCCTAGTCCACCATTTTCCTTTCATTCCATTCCCCTCTTCAAATCCAGGAAATAGAAGGAGGAAGAGGAGGAGGAGGAGGAGGCATGTGCCCTCTAGCCTAGGCAAGTGCCTCAGTCAATCTCATGCACAGATGAGCTCTGACACTGTCTGCTTCAACTCTTGTGCTGCTCTGCTCTGAATTAATGGCCTGAACCTATCCGTTGATTATGCCACCAGAACACGTTTTGGTGACATAATGCACTTTCCAGCTATTTCAAACATGACAATGCCTAAAAGCATGGCCTGGAAATGGCAAGTGGCTGGGTCCGTGCGATGACGGACTGGGGGTGCCCACTGCCTTAGGTAAGGCCGCATAAGTAGGGGTGTGATTTTTGGTAATATTTTTCCCAACGTTTCTTGATTAAAATAGCAAATTGCAGTGTTAGATGTTTTTATTCTACATTTTAGTCTACATTTCTACATTCCAAGTCCTCATTTTTATTAATTTTAAATGCTTTAAAAGTGTTCTAGGTAGATGATATAGTGTCAGAAGATGCAGCCACAGTATTCTTTCTAATTTGAAAAGTAATCTATTTTAATTTCCAGAACATATATTAAACAGCAAAATGCGGTGTTTTGTGTTTTTACTCAAATATTTTAACTCCCAAAAGGTGGTGTTTTGTGTTTTTATGCAGTGTTTAACAAACAAAAAACAAAAAAACAACCCACCCCTATGCAGAGGGTGTCAGAGGGAGGTGTGGAATCAGGCAAGGGTGGGCAGAATGGGAAGAGGAAGGGGTCAGGGAGGTGGGAGGATTGGGATCAGGAAGGGACAGTTTCCATGACAGCTGAGCCCTCCAAATCCTAACCTCCCTCCTGGGCCCGATCCAACTTCACGAGACAACATGATATTGCTGGCACAGCTCTGAGTTGACCCACCATGCCAGCAGGGGTATACCCTTGTTCCCCAGAGGCAGAGGAAGGGTGTAGCCCGGGGTGGCGCAAGCCATGGGCGCCGGCAGTGGTGGGGCGCCATTGCACGGAGGCCATGGACTAACCCGCGCGCTGTCTGGCCCACCCGCCCCCGTCGCGTTCATTCCGCTCCAAAATGGAGCTATTCCAGGCACAGGGAGGCGTGGCTGGGTGACGCACGGGGGCGGGGTGACGTGCTGGGGGTGCGGTTTTGTCGCCCTGCCATGGGCGCACTTGGGGCTCCGTTCGTCCCTGCTTCCCCCTCCCCCCAGAGACCAAAACCCCCTGCAGATTCAGTGGATGCCGCGTTGGCCTCACTGCATCACTGAGCAGGGGAATTAGGTAGGATTGGGCTTTAACTTGTTTTTTTTTTTGTAGAAAGGCTGTCGCATTCCCACATTGCCTTTGCAGGTGCTGTGGGTGTATTCCAGCGACATGTGCGGATGTGGTGCAGGTGAAGCAGAACCACCGGACTGGAGTTCTTTGAAAAGTAATACCACCACTGCTATGGTGGCTGTGATCCTGCAAACACAACCCATGGGCTCCAGCTACTCAGAGCCCATGTGTTGTTAATCTTTGCATGATCACACCAGTGACGGCACTTTTCAAAGAACTCCAGTGGGGCGGTAACAGCTACCACATGTAGCTGGTGTATTCTAAAAATTCCAGCAGTGTGATAGGATTCTTTTTTTCAATTTTCAGAGTTACTCACTGTGCCAACCACATTGAAAGTTGGTAGTTAAAAGGTACAGTTCCTACTGTTTGTAGTTTTTTCCACTAACCCTTAACGTTTTCATTCTAGGGGAATTGACACTAGAAGAGTTCATTAATGGAGTGGAAAGCGATGAGGCTCTCCTCGAAATGATTTCAAAGAGCTTTGACCTTTCCAATGTACTGAAAGTTATACAAAGTGGGAGAAGGCACAGCATCTGAGACTTTTGGGCCACACATGGAACTTGTGATAACAAGAACAATACAAGAAACCTGTAAAATATTATGTTAAATTTTCGTCAGAAACTCCAGGAAGAATTGTCACTTCTGGCCTGTCTCTCATGACTTGTTTTCTTGTCCTAGTGGATGCGGCAGTCACTTGAGAGCACAACACTTTTTCTACCTGCTTCAGAAAAGTTATTTAGTACAGTACCAAATCAACACAATTTATGAATACTTGTAATTGGGGAAAAAAAATCAAAAACCAAAACCTCACAATGGTACAAAATGGAAGAGACTGAGCTGATGAATTGCTTCTTTTTAAGTACTGGTTGTTTAACTTGCAATTTACAATGTGGAGATAAACCATTAGATAGTCAATCCGACTTCCTTCTAGATCAATTAAGGATGAGGCATGGTTTGCATTAACTTAACATTTGCACTAATCAGTGCTTAAAATAGGAATGGATTATCTGGGAAACACCTCAATCAGCTTATGACTCCAAAGATAAGTATCCACTTGGAAAAGCTGTTTACCACTTTGGTATTATCATTACATCTGTAAGTTAAAATGACATAAATAAGTCTTTGATGTTTCAACTCTTTTGCTTTGGGGTTGGTTTGACAAAAAATCTCTTCCTGGTAGTTAAAAAAATTAACCTTTTTAAAGAAGCTTTCATTTGCCATGGAGTAACACCATTTGGAGGAAATAATTAACACTTCAGAGGAGGCATTTCAAAACATTGGCTTTAGTAATTTGAGATTAATTCCATGTCTTTAAAGGGAAATCTTGCTTCTTTGATCTAAAAGAAACCTCGTTCCCACGATCCTGACCCCCGCAGTTTATAAAAATACAGGACTCTTATCAGAATAAATTCTAATCAGTTTGACTGTACTTTTATGAGGAGGCACACACAGGATGTTTTGCCCAGATAGCAATAACCGTATTCCTATTTGAGCGTGACTGGAAAAAGGAGGCAACAGCTTTCAAGGTGGTCAACATTTCATTTGCCATTGAAGTATATTCTAAGTCTTGGAAGACTGGTTGAAAAGCTTGTTGTCTTAGCTACCTTCTACTACTCAGCACTGGCACCAGACTGGGGACCCTGGGGCAAAGCCCTGCAATAGGTCCTCATGGACACTTGTGGTGGGATCTTATGGTGCCTTGGGCACTACCACCAGTCCTGAGTGTTTAGGGTTCAGCTGGCCATAGGTGCCGTCTGATGGGCCACCCAACCTGGACAATTCTCAGTGCCATCCCTGCTTCAACTGGGTTCTTCCCACAGCCACAATTTAATTTTGCACTCATTTGGGTTTTATTGTTGTTCCCCTGTCCTGCTGTTATCCTAGTCTCCTGCCTAACTGCTTGTTCTAGTAGAGATGTCAGCTGTCTATTGCTACAGCAGCCACAGAGTTCTTTGCCACCTCTGGGGAGGATCTGATTGTACACAATTTCACATGAAGATAGACGTAATCTAAAAGGAGGACTCTTAGAAGATTCATCAGCATTGGAGTGAGCAGAGCTTTGCAGTGACCTGAAAAAGGTGAATACCAAAAATCAAAGGCTGGCCAAGCCATTCAGTCTTGTTCTTCTCTCTTCTCAGCCCCTTCAGGAAGGCTAGATGCCTTGGAGTCACCCACCCATCTTCTAGTCAGAGAAAGTTAATAAAGTGCTCCACAGCCACTGGAGTTACAGTTCGGTTGCGTTACAGCTAGAGATGAGAAGAGGCTGCATCATTTTCTCCTGGAATGCTGTGCAAAATGAGAGAATAAGGCTCCCTAATCCTGATTCCTTCTCTTCCAGTCTGTGGGTTGGCATTCCTGTCCTTGCTGAACACCTTCAAAACTTCCCAAAGCTGAAGGTGACAGTGAAAGGTCTTGAAAAGGCAATCTGACTGAGGGCGCAATGAGTTAGGTTGGCACAGTTAGGCCAGTAAAGATTGACTGGCATAAGGGCCACCATAAAATGTATTCGGACCACTCTTGTAGTCAGGGAGGATGGTGCACGTCTGTGTGTTGGCCTCTGACTCCAAGAGTGGTCCAAACATACTTTATGGTGACCGTTGTGCCAGTCAAACTTTGGTGGCCTAACTGTGCCAGAGAGGGGGGCAGCACCAGTATTCAGATCAGGGATAGGCAGCACTATCAGTTCAGTTGCAGGAAACTCCTGTTAGTCCTCTTTTTACGTTTTGTCTATCTTCATCTTTGTTCTTTTTTGTAGGGCAAAAACCTCAGCACTCATTGAATGACCTTGTAACATAATTCATAATGTTGTGTCATCTACATAGCCTGGGAGGAAGCACTGCAGGCTGAAACATACTGTAGATTTTAGGCTCTGAACACTATAGTGCCGAAAGAAGGGTTGATTTGATGCCAAACGTTTTTAAGTCCTACTGTGCAGAATGCACATTAACATACAAAACTGGGTTTGTCTCAAATAGGTCCCATTTGCCCATGAGATTGCCCATTCCTGCTGAAAAGTTTCTTTTTTTAAGGTATCCTAGGGCAGGCACCACTTCTTATGCTTCAATCCTCAGTGGTTTGGTAGAGAATTGGAAGTTCTTAGTTCAGTGTTGTGGACAGCAACAGTTTCATGTTTGCTCATATTTGCTCCTTTCATTGCTGATGTTTGCTGATGTGAGGAAAAGTAAACACAAACTCTTAAATAAATCTTTTACTAAATAATGGCAGTACAGGTAGATGATCCCTTATCCAGACATCCGAAATCCAGACTATTCCAAAATCCAGAAATATTGGTCCAAGCCTTTTAAAAAAAACTTTCTGTAGTGTGAATACTAGATCTTGTGCTTATTCCCATGTACAAGCTATAAGTTCTAACCTCTGCTCTGCGGTGTGTGCCATTGTCGAAAAATGTCAAAGGCCAGCAGATACCCAACGGGTAACAGTGAAAAGCGCAAGTGGAAGCATTTCTCATTATATGTATGCAATTATTCCAAAATCCAGAAAAATCCAAAATCCGGACACCTTCCCATCCCAAGCAGTTTGGATAAGGAATACTCAACCTGTTCAACATTATAAAAAATGTTATTATGTATTGATGGTCAGTGAGTACGGTGAGCTGCTTGGAAGCAAAGCGCCCTTCCTTTGAGTTTTGGCAAGACTGGAACCAAGGTACCAGGGGTGTAACTAAAGAAGTGCAGGGGTGCAATTGCACTGGGCAACAAGCTTTTGGAGAGCAACAAGCTGAGTCTGACACTAGTGGCCAAAATGGTCAAAACCTTGGTATGTATGAATAATACCATCATGTTATATACCATTTGATGTGGAATTTAAAGCAGAATGAAATGAAACAAATTAGAATGTAATAGCTTCATTCTATCAAAAATTATGGCCAAAAAACCCAAGAAGATGAAAATACAACTGTGATGTCACTTCCTGTTGTTATGTCACTTCCAGGGCATCATGTTGCCGACTGCACCTTCTTTCATTAGCTACGCCACTTTCATTAGCTATGCCAGTGAAAGGCACCAATCTAAAACACTTGTAAAGTTGGGCAGCGCAATCCTATTGCACCCCTTGCGTCGACGCTACGTCATAGTGTTGACGCATGGGGCGGAGCGCCAATGCGGGGGTGCCGATTAGCACCACTGCATCAGCACTCAAGCAACAGGACTGGCGCTGCATGCAGTGCCAGTCCTGTTGTACCTGCATTGAGCTTCTCTTGCGTCGGCTGAAGATAGCTCTGCGCAGAGCTAACGCTGGGAGGCTCTGTGCGGAGGTGGCAGCGGAATTGGGGCGGGAGGGAGATTGTAGGTGGGGAGAAGGTGGGGTGAGGACAGGCTTGGGAGGCGGCCATACAGCCGCTTCCTAAGCCTATTCAGGAGGCCGCGCAGCCCCAATTTGGGCCGTGCGGTTTCCCTGGATCTGCACCTGCTATTTAGGAGCGCATAGGGGAGGCTGGAGCCTCCCCTATAATAAGGGAGCACATGTTCCTTTGCCACAGGGAGGCTCCAGCCTCTCCCAAGCAGTGTAGGATATGGCGCTGGCCTGTCAGCCTTGCCAGTCCGATGCTGCTTGGGATTGCGCCCTCAGTATCTCTGGTTGAAAAAGCACATCCTATCCTTGTTCCAACGAATTAGCCTTGAGCTATGTTGTACGTAGCTGAAGGATGGACACATTTGTGCCAGCTGTTGTCTCTTGTGAATGATCACACCTGATACAAAAAAAGCAATAGTCTATTGATTAAAATGTGGACTTTTTTTCCTCAGATGCACTTGAACTCTGTGTTTAGTTGCACATTAAATGTGCCACATCATTTGTGATTATTTAACCAGTAGTTTGATCGATACAGCAAGCAGCCAGCATATATAAGAAGTATCACTTGACATTATAAACAGTCTTGACATTATAGCTTTGACATTTAGGTCTCTTACCCCTTTTCCCCCAAAAAATGAAATAATGGATGAGAACCTTTACATTTTCTACTTATTCAACACAGGTAGATTAATACATCAATGTCTGCCTCAGTATTTTTTCCGACTGAAGAACAGACCCATCCTGAAAAGGAAGGGACACAGGCAAAGAGCTTCAAGAAAGTGGAGCTAAAATGTCAGTTCTGTTTAAATGCAATGGAGAGAGTACAGCAGTGAGCCTGCAAGATTTGCATCCATTATGAGGAAATCTTTGGGGCTTTCAGAATCCTTTTTTGGTTCAAAAATAGTTTTGATTGAAAGACGATAAGCAGAGCAGAGGTTGATAATTTGATAAAATCATTGTATTTGTAAGGCCTTTTACAAATGGGATCTGGGACGAGGCACTGAAAGCAACAACAGGGAAGGAAAAAAGGTAATGCTTTAAAAAAAAAAAGGTGACAAGGACACACCATAGGCAACAGCTGCATTGAGTCAGTCATCTGTATTACAGCCTGGTCCTATCAGGCTTACCACCTGTGCTCTGGACTTACCACTGGCTCCAGATAACACAGAAGTGCTGTAAGCAGTGGTGGGATTCAAATAAATTAACAACCGGTTCTATGATGTCATAACTGGAGCAAAAAAAAAAACCCCAAAGCCAGCCGAGGTAAGCGAGTGGGCGGGGCCCGGCCATTTAACAACCGGTTTTATAGAACCTGGGCGAACCCCCTGAATCCCACCACTGGCTGTAAGGCACTACAGTGCTGGAGGGGCCAGTGCCAGTTGGGGCTGGACATCAGCACCAGAAGGACGTCAAAGGCGAGCCCCTGGCATGGCTTCTTGGGGTAAGGGAAGGTGAGGTAAAGGAAGGCAGGGAGGGGGGAACTGGGAAGAGGGAGGCTGGATCACGGGTGGGCTGGGCCCGAGGGAGTGGAGACAGTGGCAGACCCCCCCCCCCAGGCCAGCTCAATAATGGGCGCAAATTTGAGTTGACCCACTGGGGCTTCTGCTGGTTGACACAGGGTAAGGGAATGTTTGTTCTCTTTCCCCAAGGAGACCTCCGGCTGCTTCCCTGACCCTATAGTATACAGTACAGCAGCAGCCATTTCTGCGTCACTGTAGCCCTGGGTGCTAGGGAAACATAGGATTGGGGCCCTTAATTTCTATAGCATGGCAAGGGGAACTGGGAATTTTCACCCATTTGAACAAGTGCAATTGTGTGGTAATACCATAGCTATGTTCTCAGCTCTGTTTTCAGTGCAAGCAAGCATGCTTCAGATACATATTAATGCAGAGGATATGGTTGGTGACATGTCAATCAAAAATGTTGAAGATATTGCTGCAAAGTTCTTTAACAGTGCAATCCTCTGCACGTCTACTCAGAAATAAGTTCCTTGAGTTTAATGGGACGCATTTCAATGTACGCGTGTACAAGATTGCAGCCTAACGGATTACAAATTCTACATGCAGGGAGCAGAGAAGTCCTAGCCTGAATCGGTCGTTTAAAGGTTGGGAAATCCTACCTGCTCTAAGAAGCCTTCGCTCAGTGAACACTGTCAGTATTTTCCTTTGTAGTGTTGCTCTCAAAAATTTTCACGTTTTCATATTTTTGTATGTCATTTTCTGTTTGAACAACTGAAAAAACTACAGTAGTACACGGCCACCAGTTGCACGCTCATTCATTCTTGTATTTAATTATCCAGTAATTTCATTGTTGTAAATTTAATTGAATGCGAAATAAACTTATTATTCTCTATATGATGTTTCGGTAACTCAGCTGCCTGTTAAGCACCTGTACGTTCTTTAATCCTTTTCTCCACATAGTGGAGAAAGGAAGGCTTTCCAAACAGGATGAAAAAGTACATTGATTTAATCAGTGGTGGGATTCAGGGGGTTCGCCCAGGTTCTATAGAACCGGTTGTTAAATGGCCGGGCCCTGCCCACTCGCTTACCTCGGCTGGCTTCGGGTTATTTTTGGCTCCTGCTATGATGTCATAGAACCGGTTGTTAATTTATTTGAATCCCACCACTGGATTTAATGCAAGCTTGGGGGCCTCTACATCAGCCATGTCAGTTCATGAGCACTTCTCCTCCTCAATGGAATCTTGTGACAATCTGCATAAATCTAGTCTCATATTCCCAATGCTTGTCAAGCAGTAAAAGCTATTAAACAATGCCACAGAAATATCCTCAATCCAGGTTTTCAAATTATAATTGCCTATATCAGTCAGAGGAGGTGAGTCCCTCCATCCAGCACTCTGTTGCTGAGGTCATTCATCTTGATCTGATAACAAGCACAACTCTAACCAACGTTTCAGCACTGGGGGTGCCGATCGGCGCTCCCGCGTTGGTGGTAAGGGCGCAGCATCAGCGCAACCCCGTTGCGCTGATGCTGCACAGGGTTTAGGATTGCACTTGCCCGTTAAATTTGCATAATCTCATTTTATCACAATTTGCATTATCCTACCCTGTCATGAATGCACAGTAAAAATGACTGTTCGCTAAAACTGACCATCGGTCTAGAAAAATTGGGTCCTGGCACGGTGCACGAGCATGTGATGAAATGCATTTTGAGGGGAGAATTTCCGGAAATCAGAAATTCCAGAATCAGAATGATTCTGGAGCCACTGTGAACATATCAGAAATACAGGCACCTTGGCAAAGCTAGGCTACCATCCTTGCATTATTTCCTGATCACAACCGTCTTTTTAAAATGAAATTCTCGTCCTCGGCTCATTCACCCATAAGGAACACCGAGGAACAAAAACCTTGTTGTCCCTCCTCGTGCTTTTTGCAACCTTTCAGTCCCTAACTGGAGCGGTGACCAACGAAAACATGATTCAGCATGCAATAAAAACTCTTTCCGTCGCTAGGAAGAAGTATATGATTTCTGACCCGAGACCCCCACAGTAAGAGAATGACGTTGCCTTGATGCAAAACTTTCCGAGCAGGCAAGGGCCTTTCCCACTGTATTCTATGAGCAGTTCTCCCTTCTTCCAAAGGAAAACAGTCTAACAGAAGCCGAGAGGCTCTCTTTAGAACACAGAATTTTAGCTCTAGCAAGGCAGGAAGCGGATCCTACGGGAACCGGCCAATCAAAGGGCAAAACGCGTCACCCGCCCCTCCGGTGTCTCTAACTGGACAATTCGCATAAAGCGACGTACGAACCCACCAATCCAGGAGTGTGCGCAAGAAATACGCTCACCCTTGCCTGAAGCGGCGCTGAGTTTGAAATCGAGTGGTGGCGTGGTTGGGTTTCCCGGAAGGCAGGGCTGAGACCAAGCCTCCGCCCCGGGGGGCTGGGGGCAAGGAACGACCCAAAGTGATAAGCAAGTGGGGTGGGGGGTCGATGGTGAGGATGACGTGAAGAGCCAGGCCGGAAAGGAGCGTTACTCGCTATGGACGCCCGGGAAGCGAGGGGCGGCGGCAGCGGCGGCATGGAGTCGCGCTTCAGGCGCAGCAGCCTCCGCTTCGCCTGTGCGATGAGCAGTATCGTGGAGAAGGTGAGCTTTGCCTTCCACCCTCCCCGGACGGTTGAAAGGAAGTCCTTGGTCGGGGGCCGTGGGAGTCGTGGGAGTCATAGGGCCACGACGTTAGGAGGCAGGGCTGGCCCGTCCATGAGGCAGCCTGAAGCGGTCAGGGCCCCACGCACTCACTGCCCACTCGCCCCTGATGCCCCTGCGCCCTTATTTGGAAAAGGAAGAGGGGGTGGGTCGGAAGGAGAGTGGTGGGCTAGACTAGAGCATGGACACTCTAGCCCTGCACTTTCCTCTTTCTTGTTTAACCCAAGGAGGTCGGAGCAGAGGCTGGCAAATCCCTGGAGGAGAGGGGGTGGCATTTGGCACATTGCCTCAAGTGTCGAGTTGGGGCAGCCCTGCTGGGAGGCACCGACTACCTTGAGCTCCCGCAGAGCCTGCTTTTCCCTTTCTTTTTGGAAACCAGCACAAATTCCGACTTTATAATGTCAGCGTCTTGTGAAAAATCTCTTCTGAAACTTAACCCAAGCTTCCTCAACCTTCCCAGCTTCTTTCTTTCTAGTGGTTTATTGACCTGCCTGGCAGGAAGAGTTCAGTGGGTTGACTTGCTTAATGAATATTTTTTATATCTAGAATTAGTCATTTATGTTTTGCGTATGGTTTGTAAGGTTTTTTAACCATGATTTTTTTTAAAAAAAATACATTCAATAATGATCCTCCTTGTCATAGGATTCTAATTTTGAAAGGTGTGATCCCTGCTGAGTGTCATATGTCCCTGCTGAGCCGCCTTGGACATCTGCCTTGGCAGAGGAAAGGCGGGGTAGAAATTTCTTAAATAAATTTCTTAAATAAATATGTCAAACACCTTGTTAAGGGTTCACTAGTCCTGCTGAGGGAGGGGAGAATACAGTAATTTTGTTGGAAAGTGGCAAGGAATAAATGGACCGTTCAGGCCATTGTACTCTTTGGTTGCAGAACATTTGTTTGAGGGTGGGTGAGAATCTTTCTTCTTTTAGCCCTAACAATAAATCAGTGGACATAAAGGGAGGTAAGGCTGAGCAATCTCTCCTCCCCTCATTGACTGGCTACTTTTTTGGGAATGGCAGTTACATTGGGGAAAATGTTTAAATACCCCCCTTCCTCAGGGCACCCTTATGGTTGCATTAGTGTAAAAAATGAACTCTGAGAGATTAAATCATGGAACACATGATATGCATGTGCTTTGATCCTAAAACATGTAAACAAGCATCACACCAGATGAAAGAAAGGGAACTTACAAATCGGACATTCCTTTGAGTCTGATTGAATCCATCTGGACTAGTACCTAACTGGAATTGTGATCTTGTAGTGGATATCTTATGGTTTCATCTCAAAGACATTTTTATTACAAGAATTTCTCACAATGAGCATATTTGTAAAATGGTTTTTTTCTACTTTTGATCTAGTATAACTTTCCCTTTGACAATGATATGATTGTCTCTATCAAAACATTGACTTATGAGACACCTGATGGTAAGTTTCCTTTTACTGAAGCTTATATTTTGTTCTAACATGTTCACATAAAATGTATTCCATATATAACTGTGTTTATTCCATATAGAATAAAAAGTGTAATAAATGGCTGAGTGTGTCTCACATATAAAACATGGCATTCCTATGAGTTTCTAAGTTGAGGTTACTTCATCTGAAAATCTTACCAAGTATTATTTAATTGTGTGCTGAGCACTTGTCTTGAGGCTTATCGGTAGCGGGTTTTTTTTGGTGATTTCCTCCCCCCCCCCAAATTTCTTGATTTAAATAACAAATTGCAGTGTTAGGTGCTTTTATTCTACATTCTCATTCTAAGTTCTTATTCATTTTAAATGCTTTAAAAATGTACCAAGTGGATGATATAGTGTCAGCAGATGCAGCCACAGTATTATTTCTAGTTGGAAAAGTAATCTGTTTCTGAAAAATATCTTAAACACCATAATGCAGTGTTTTGTGTTTTTATTCAAATATTTAAACCCCCAAATGGTTGTCGTGTATTTTTTTTATGCAGTGTTTAACAAAAAATATATATACCCCTACTTATTTGGTTAATTCGGTGGTTCCCAATATGTGCCTTATGACACCCTGAGACATTGTGAGGCATTTGCTGGAGTTTACAGATTAAGATGAGGATCAAGTCTTGCATTTTAAGCTTGTGTACGGTTTATACTCATGTTCCCACAATTTCTTTTGGTCTTTCAATTACAGTGCTCTCTCTGAAGGGTGGGATGAGCACTGATTCTGGCTTCATGCTTTCAGTATTTCACAAGAACTTTGTTGCGTGTTCAAATTAATGTCTTTCCTGAAAACACGTCCTGGGTGTGGGGAATTGTGGCACAAGCAGCATGTTTCTTATACTTTCCCCAAATTTAGGAACTGGGATAATGAGCTGGGAAAGAGGAAGTACATGTAGTTTCCCTTAGTAGCTTCTGGCCTTTGGATTATAGAAGGATGAAGCCTTGTACACTATCTGTTTAGCTTTCATTGAGGTTTAGTATGACCATATGCTGATTTGGAAGTAACATTTTGAACGTTATGTAAATGACCTTCTAATAATGTCACTTCTAGGGCCAAAGGTTTGGGGGGAAGAGGAGAACAATGCAATGACAAATTGCTCTTACCAGGTATTCAGAAATGTTTACTATGTAACGAGTATGTGTTTATATTATGTAACTGCCAGACAAGGTTATTTTTGACTAATTTTGACCAAGATCAAAAATAGAGAAATGTGTCTGAGAAAATAGTTGTAACAGTAGTATTTTTGGATGATGCAGTTTAGAATTGAAGTAGGCATATTGAAACTACCCCAAGTTCTGTCCATGATGTATAATTTTTAATGGCATTGAAATATATCTTTCATTTTAGCTTTATTGCTTTCAATTTATCCCAGAAGTTTGGGTAAATGAACATGGCAAAATTGACAAACTAAAGCTACATATTTGTCCTTGGTGGTTGCTTGTTCTCTGCCCAACAAAACATCTTATAGGGTTCAAATGTGACTGGATAAGACTTCAGTTTTTATATCCTGGTCTAGTCGCAACACATTCCTTTCTTATGATTGGAGACATTTGTTTAGATGATTAAGTATCTTTCCTTGTATTATTTTAGGGATACAAGGAAATCCTTTACTTATCTCCTGATTGAGCTAGAAAGACGGATGTCTGCGTTGTATCCCCATAATGGAAAGCATGTACAAAGTTCTAGTATACAGTCTCCAAAGTTCTAATAATTCAAGAGTATTCTACTGAACTGTATTAAGTCAGTCTTAAAGAATCCTGCAGAGCCTTTCTTTACCTTTGGAATTCTTGTCCTCTGGTGACAAGCCACTGGGCCCTCCTGAGCTTCTCTGACCATTCAGTGCTTATTGCCACTTGTTGTCAATCACCCCTACACCTACCTGTTCTATTTCAGATGGTTTGAACTGTAGTTGATGGACATTTATTCTGTCTGAGTGTTTTGTATATCACAGAACCATAGATAAGCAATTTCGGATTCAGCTGTTTTCTGTTTGGGGTAATTAAAAAAGGGGTTGAGAATAAAACAGCCAATATTATCATGCCATTGTACAAATCAATGGTAAGGCCACACCTGGAATATTGTGTCCAGTTCTGGTCGCCGCATCTTAAAAAGGACATAGTGGAGTTGGAAAAGGTGCAGAAGAGAGCGACAAAAATGATTACGGGGCTGAGGCACCTCCCTTATGAAGAAAGACTGCAGCGTTTGGGGCTCTTCAGTCTAGAAAAAAGGCGCCTGAGGGGGGACATGATTGAGACATACAAAATTATGCATGGAAGGGATAGAGTCGATAGAGGGATGTTCTTTTCCCTCTCTCAAAACACCAGAACCAGGGGGCATCCGCTAAAACTGAGGGTTGGGAGAGTTAAAACAGATAAAAGGAAGTACTTTTTTACCCAGCGGGTAGTTAATCTGTGGAACTCCTTGCCACAGGAGGTGGTGATGGCATCTGGTCTTGATGCCTTCAAGAGGGGATTGGACAGATATCTGGAGGAAAGGTCCATCGTGGGCTATAGGCAATGATGGATTGTGCAACCTCCTTATATAGGTGATGGGCTACTGGTACCAGGTGCAAGGGAGTGGCAACAGGATGCAAGCATCTTGTAGTCTCATGCCTTCCTGGGGCACCTGGTGGGCCGCTGTGAGATACAGGAAGCTGGACTAGATGGGCCTTTGGCCTGATCCAGCAGGGCTCTTCTTATGTTCTTATGTTTTCACTAGCCCAGTTCAGATGTTGCAACAAAACCATAGTTTGATTTATTAGACTGTGTCTCAGGCTGGCTCGTAACCTCCTCCCCTCACCTGTTCTTAAAAATTTAAGAACCACCAAGCTGGATCAAACCCATGTAGTCCAGCTTCCTATATGTCGTAGTGGCTCAGCACATACATCAGGGAGTACACAAGACAATAAGGTACCTACATCCTCTTGCCACTCCCTTTCATTTGGCATTCAGATTTGGCCTACTTCTAGAACCAGGAGGTATAGCCATAATGGCTTGTGCTTGTAACCTGTGATGGAATTTTCCATAATTTTTCCAATCCCTCTTAAAGGCATCTAGGCTGGGTGCCATTGCTGCATTTCTGTCAAGAAGTTCCACAGATTAGACACTGGGTAAATAATTTTTTTTGTCTAGTCTAACTCTCCCAACACTCAGTTTTAGTGGCTGTTCCCTGATCCTGATGTTGTGTGAGAGGGAAAAGAACTTCCCTATATCCATCCCATGCATAATTGTATACGTCTCAATCATGTCCCCCCTCAGGCACCTTTTTTCCAGACTGAAAAGCCCCAGACTCTGTAACCCTCCTCACAAGGGAGGTGCCCCAGCCCATTAATCATCTTGCATGCTCTCATCTGCTTTTTTCCATCTCCACTATATCCATCCTGAGATGTGGTGAGCAGAATTGTATGCAATACCCCAGATGTGGCCTTGTACAATGTTGATTTGTACAATGGTATAATAAATATTTGCAGTTTTATTCTAAACCTGTTTTAATGATACCAAGAAGTTTTTTCACAGCTGCTGCACACTGAAACAGACACTTCCATAGAACTGTCCACCAACTGTCACAAGGCTCTCTCTTGATCCATCACAAACCATTAGCATATATGTGAAGTTTTGATTTCAAGCCCCAATGTGCATTACTTTATACTGGCAATAACTAGTTTATCAAGATGTCCGAATTGGGCAAGCTATGGTTACTATAGAGCAACTGTAGTTGCTCTGAAGCACAACAGAGGCTTTCTACTCTCGTTGGAAGCAAGAGATGGCTATGGTAACTAATTTCCTGATCAGTAGTAAATCGGATGAAGGGAGGAAGGAACTGAAGCCTTCATGGGAGAAAGGAGTGCATGAGTGTGGCCTTGGTGGTCAGATTGAATTTTGACTGTGATAACTGAATTGGGATTATTTTGTGAACTCCTCTTGAGCCTTTTGGAACTGGCAAGGTAGTCACCGCATGAATAGCTGCAATAATTCAAAAATGTTATAAAATACTTGGGAAATGACAGTGATATTCATTCACTTTTTGAATAAAAATGCTTATCAAAATTTATTAACAATTTAAGAATTCTTTTGTAAGTTTCTCCTCCCTTCCTGCCATGAACATTTGTTTGCCAAACACAAAATTAATTTTCTTATCAGAACTGTGCCGTTTTCCAGATTTAATATGCAATAGGTTAAAGGTCTAAGCTACCAGTATATTATAATGCTGAGCGCATGGAGAAAAGGCAAGACAAGGAGTCTATGGATAATATTAATGATGGTCAAAGGCCCTGAATTATACAAAAAAGTAGCAAATGTTTTCAAGCTATGATAATTTCTGAATATGAAGCTTTTTCAAGCAAATAATCCAACTGGCTCATTAGAAAAATAAAGGAGCTCAGAGCTATTTCTTGTCTGGTTTGTAGGAGAAATAGTAACAAGGAACATATGCTCATGTTTCTTTTTAAATTGCAGAGTACTGTGCAATGTCAAGAAAATGCAGGTAAGGAAAATCTTGGAAACTTTAGCAGCCCCTCTAGCTTTGTATGACTTAAGAGTTTTACTTTAACTATTCTTAGAAAGAAAAGACTGTTCTAAAGAGTGAGAGAATTCCTTCTAGAGGAAGCATGTGTGGTGCTATTATTGTATAGAGAAGCATCAAATAATTCAAAAAATTAAAAATGAGTAGAACTCTGTTTTTGTCAGGCATTAGTGAATGCTGGTGGGTCACCCCAAACATTGTTGTGTTACCTTTGACACGCATGTTATTGGTTTTCATTACTATCCTATACAAAAGGGAACTCCCATGAAGCAAATGTGACTGACTCACATATTTAAGAAAAGCCTTGCTGAATCAGGGCAAAGGTCCACCCAGACCAGCTTCAGGTATATCACTGTGGCCCTAGATGCCTGTAGGAACGCTCCTGACAACATGATAGCAGTTTCCTTTTGCCACTTCTTTGCACCTGGCATTCAGAGTTCAGCTATCTCTAAAACTCAGAGATTGCATATATAGTAGTTCTCATGGCTTGTAATCTGTGGTAGGCGTTTCTTCCATAAATCTGTTAAATTCCCTTTGAAGGGCATCTAGGCCAGGTGTCATCGCCACATCCTGTGGCAAGGGGTTTAACAGAAAATTTTTCTTGACCCAATGTATAATTATTCTTTTGTCTGTAGTAACTCTTCCACCAGTCAATTTTAGTGGATATCTTCTGGTTCTGGTGTTGTGTGGGATGGAAAAGAACTTGCCTCTATCTATAAGAACATGAGGAGCAAGAGTCTAACTTAGTCATCTTTCAGTGGCCCACCAGGTGCCTCAGGGAGCTCATAAGACAATAAAATTCCTGTACCCTTTGGCCCCACCCTTTCTTCTGGTATTCAGAGATAGCTTACTTCTAAAAGTCTAATCTATTCATCTGATGCATAATTGATTTACTTTAAATTGCCGGTGAATTCTAATCAAGAACTGTCAGACTTTAATGAAGAAACCCAACAACAGCAGACTTCTGACTTTGAGAATGAAGACTATGAGGATTATCAGGTATGAAATGGTAAATAATTTTAGAGATGGGCAAAGTGAGTTCTCTTTCCTCGAATACAAGTGAAGACTCCATGATGCCAGCAAGGGTTAACCTTTCAAGTTCAAGATATTCCTATTTCCGCTCATTCACAATTCCCTGTGTTGGGAAGTACATTTTCTAAAGCAAGCCAGTTATCTGCTTATCCCTCAATTGCTGCAGTAATTGTTAACAAATTGGGTTTTTGGCGATTTCTGCCATAATATTTGTGGGAGGGGGTGTTGTGATTTTTTTAAAAAATCTGAGAGATTCCATGCTTATCCTTGTGTATTAACTTAAAAATAGTTATACAGGGGCCCACCTTATCCATAGGTCTGAGATCTGCGGATTTCAGCATCTATGGATGCCCAACTGGCCCCTATAAGCCTGATTGGATCGCATTCGGAGAGATTGGGTGCCCTGACCTGCACATTTGTGTATCCATGGGCTTCAGCATCTTCAGGGGTACTGGGAACATGGCCTCCCTTGCCCTCAGAAGGCCTTCTAAGGGCCTTAAAAGATCACTTCTATTTTTCCTCAAACAACCTCCAGAGCTCAGGGTACAAGTCGGGTGACCTGTATTGAGTCAAATCCAAAAATTACCAAAAATCCGTGGATCACCAGTCCTGACCTGTGGCAGTTTCTTAGTGTGCAAAGTGTTGCTCAACTCTGCCAAGTAAGTACAGTAGTAGAATTTCCATGTTGCTTCTGGGAAGCAGAGATTAAAGAAAAGTGATTTCCCTAAGTAAGAATTCATGGCAAAGGTTAGATTTGAACTGGGGAAGTTCTGATTCACGATTCAGTCTTTAGCTGCTGTTTGACACCAGTTCTTAGAAGTATCTGTACAGAAGTTTCACATAGGATTAGTTATTCATTTCCTTTCCTGAAGATGTATTTGACTAGAACTTGTAAATAAATAATCAGGGGATTACTGAAGTTGCTATAGAACATTACCATGCTCATATGATCTGTTTAAAATATTGCTTTATGTGCATTGTACATCATCAGAAACTGCTCTTTGTTAAACCAAATGTACAAAATATAGGAGTATTGGCCGCTGAGATGTTTTTAGATACACAATGTCAAGCTGTTGTGATGCTGTCTCATAGCTATGTGTAAATTTAGTTCCTGTTCTCAGTTGTCTCTTTAGCAAACTACACCTATAGATATCTTTTCTGTTGAGGAATGTTCTTTATATAAATTTTGTGTGTGTTGTCTTAATCTATACAAAAAAAAAGTTATGGTCACATACCTTTTAAGGTTTTTGTTAAGAAGCAGATTACTGTGTTCATATTTTATAAAGCTTTTTGTGTCTTTTATTTGACTTCTAGAATACAGTAGTTAAGTTTTCTTGTACTCAGAAGAAACCCTGAACTAGTTATAATTGTTCACAATAGATTGTTATGCATTTTTGAATAAGATTGTCTTATTTTCTAGCCTTATTGGCTCCAATATTAAATGTGATTAATCTAGTGTTTTGTTTTGGGGGCACTTTTAAAAGTCAGCTGAGGAAGAACAGTTCACAAATTCCTATGGAGAGAATCAACTTGAATCCCCAGGTAAGGCAAGCTAGGGACACTACTTCCAAAAAGCATGTGTAGGGCTGATCAGAGTCCTGCATCTAGACTACACTTGAGGAAGTGATTAAATTTCAAATTATAAATACTTGGATGATGATGATGTGTTTAGCTTCCCTTATTCCTTCTGGAAAGGCTGGATGAATAAGCAACCAACTATAATTTTCTATAAAGTACTGATTGTCATAAAGATAAATCAGCGAAGACTATAGAAAATTGTATATAGCAGCATCTCAAGGCTGTAGTCTTAAACACAGTTACAAGGGAATAAGACTCAGTTGTATTGCGTTATGAACTTCGTGAGACTTGTGCTTGTGGAAACATGCGTAGGATTGCACTGCATGATTCCTTCTGTTGCTTCAAGTACTCTTGTTGAGCAAATAGCCAAGATCAACTTCATAAGCTTTCTCTTCTAAATTCAATACTTAATGTAGTCGTACTGCAATTTGATGGATTCCAAGAGCTCCCATCCAATGTTACCCATCCAATCATTTACCCAGCCTTGCCTCATTGCCACATTATAACTCTTTGTGTTCTTCATTTAAATAACCATAGTACAGTATATCCTCATCATCTGTGGATTTGCCATCTGTGGATTTATTTCTCCGCAAATGGCAAGTCTGCGTCTGAGGACCTCCTAGAAGTGACTTCTGGTCTTCTGAGTTATGGAGATGCTGCACATGGTCTCACAGAAGGCCAAGCTGAACCTTCTGAAAGGAACTTCTGGTTTACTGAAAAAGGCTCCGGAAAGCATTCTAGGCATGGCCTCCATGTGACTCAGAAGTCCCCTCTGACAGAACCTCTGGCCATGCCTAGGAGGTCCAAATTTAATTATCTGCAGTTTTATGCATCCACCAGGGAGGGGGGATTCTTGGGAACAGAACCCCCGCCAATGCCCAGAGACAACCTGTATATGAAAGTTTCAGCTTCATGGAATTCCACTGGAGCCGACTTGGGCCCAAATCCTAGCCAGCTTTCCAGCACTGATGCCAACAGGAGAAGCAGCCATGGAAGCCTCCTCAAGGTAAGGGAATGTTTGTTCCCTTTCCTTGGGGCTTTGTTGCAGCTGCATTGGTGCTAGAAAGTTGGTTAGGTTAGGGTTCCAAGTAACTACATTTTCACAGAATAAGCAAGACTGCCTTGTAGCATCCTTTTATCTTTGAAATTTTTGTGTGGCAACTCTTCTGCCTGTTGTACATTAATGGCCCTCTCATGCCTTGGATCCCATTGCTCTACCGTAGAGTTGGAAGGTGGGAAAATGCTTTTGCTAGTATTTCTCCTATTGGCTAATTGGTTACCCATTGGAAGGTAAAGGCATGAAATGCTTGGAGACAATGGGTAGTCCACAAACCATAAAAGCATTTGGTATTTTGCCAGTCTGTGACTCATGCTAGTGATGAAGCAAATAAATCAACAGGGATACAATTATTTCCTTTGGAAACACATAATATTGCATATTATGCAATTGTAGAAGATAATTTTTGTTATATGTTGCAGTGTAACATAGCTTTGCCCTATGGATTGCTTTCTGAACTTATTGAAAAGTGGTATATAAATACTTGTTTCTGATTGCTTTAATACTGTTGTGTAAAAATTGAATATAGCTTAATTGTCGTAGTTATGCAGACTGAATTATTTGTTAATCTGATTTTGAATCTTAGATCATAAAAGCCATAATGAGTTGGTATCCATTAAAAAGAATTTGGAAAACGTACATATCAAGGTAACACTTCAAGCATACATGAGAATGTTGCTCACAATATCTGGGCATTTGACTTAGAATAGCTTTTTATTTCGGCAAAAATAGGAAGTAGGAGAGACAGGGTGTAATCTTATGCACACTTTCCTGAGAGTAAGCCCCACTGAGTAGTAGCTTGTGCTCACAGGCTTGGAAAAGAGATGGTGAAGGTATATCAGGAGAAACTTGGAACGCAAACTCTACTAGCTTCAGGAGTTTTGCTGTTTTGAACATTCAGCAGGTGCTTTGTTTGCATGTGATCGTAGCTTTCTATCCATTGACCCTGTGTGTCAGTGTGCTTCCTTAAAAGCAGTAAATTGCCATATAGTTCTGCACCTCAGTATAGGCTTTGCTCCTTGCATTGTGACTAGCTGTTTGAATTCACAGAATATGATTAGCCTTGCCAATAGCTAAATGTGAAATTAAAAAACAAACAAACACTCTTCTTAAACGTGGGCCCTAGGCCAGTGACTCAGGTTTTTATCCAGGTATAGCAGAGTCTGGTTCATTGCTATGTATAGGAAATAGTGTCTGGGTTTTGAAAGGTAACTGTCCAAAAAGCTAGGTGAAAGTATATTCTTCATTAAGCTCCAAAAGAGTACTCTGTAGAGTTTCCCTATCCAACTTCAGGCAAGCACGAAGTGGTTGTCTCATTGCTAATGGGTGAGAAAACCATTCACTAGATCTTAACAGTCTAAATATTTTGAGTGTGCTTGCTGTTGTAATAATATCCTTCTATTCAAAGTAAGGCTGCAATCCTGTCTATACTTTCCTGGGAGTTGTCCCCCAATGAACACAATGGGACCTACTTCTGAGTAGACATGCATAGGATTGGGCTTTAAGATTATTGAAAGTATGATTAGAGCATATGTAGTCCAGCTGAAAATAATAATTTTATTGTATAATGGTGAAGAATGTCCTTTGCAGAGAAGTCTCTTCACAGTAAACATGCAAATATTTCTGATTTTTTATATATAAAAGGAGACTCCTACGAAGAATAAATGCAGAGTTGAAATGGATATTCTGTTGGAGGAAGGTGCCATGTCTGTTCCAAAATTACTTAAGGTAATGTAACTGTTCAGCTTATTGTGTGTTACGTTTTCAGTGTGTAGTTACACATACAAGTCCAGATTTCTCTGTGTGTGCACAGGTGTGCTGATTCTGTTAGCAGAGCTCTAGCACACACAAACATACTGAGTGGTAGTGGTGTGTAGTCGTTGTTTAATTGTATAATCTACATATGTATTGGATACATTGATAATGGATTGTGTGTTTACCTAGGATCTTCCCCACCCCATAATCCATTCCTGTGTGTTGGGAGTAATATGGGATGCAGCACAAGGGGTTCCTGAGGGAGAGGGAACTTGTGTGAACCACCACTCTTGTGCGTATAAAAGTGCTTTTTCAAGTTTAGGTTACAAGCCCAACTCTGGTTTATTCCCTGGAATTTGTGTCCCTTTAAGATGTTATGAAATTGGAGCAGCTGCTGAATTGCTAACCTAGGCTGCATTTCATGCTTCAGCCCTACTGATTTAAATGAGATCTTAAAATTTTATTCTAAACATATGAACAGCCCAATCTAAACAATGAGATGCAGGCCCTCCGTGCTGGCTCCAGTGCTACAAATGTCTGTAAGGCAAAATTATTGGCACATATTCAGTAATTGTTGGGGTACAATAAAACAGGTTGGGGTACAACACTGGGTAAAGGGGAAAATATCCTCTTACCCCTGGGTGATTTTCAGCTTGCTCCTAATTTTGTGCTGGATACAGTGCAGGCCATTGTGGCCTAGCTGAACCGGTGCAGGTTAGGATTGTGCCTAAGTGACACACCTAGATTTGGCAAGAAAGTGTGTTTTAAATTAGAAGTGCTGTGATAGTGAAGTTGAATGTATTTCTGAAAATCCCCAAGCTCTGTTTACTAACTTTGGGGTTTTTGGCTTAGGTTACAAGGACAAAGCCACAGAATTTTCTCCAAGGGTCTCCTATGCAAGTGCTGGGGGGTGAATCCTTATTTGGTAAGCATAATGACAAACCATAACTGTTTATTGAAGAAGTGCTTAAAGGAAGTAGATGGATTAATTACACAAGGAAGTGGGAAGAAAATGGCAAACTATATTCAGTCTAGAAGTTCTAAAATGAACACTTCTAATTGGCTGGCTATGGTACACATTTATCTAATACAGTAATGCAAATCTAAACATTCTTTGTGTGTTGTACTAGAATATTACTTGACCCAATAAATGAATATTGTTAAACATTCTGATTGCTGAAACTTAAATGGGCTGCATTTGAGACTAGGCAAAGGGAGTTGACCAGCATGCAGTACTCACTGTAGATCCTGTGACCTGCCCCTAACTGCTTGAGCATATCTGTCTAGCTGGCCCTGCTCCCGTCTCCTAGTAAAAAGCTTGCTATGGGCTGCACTATCCCTCTACTCACACAGTGTCATTTAAGCTGATAAATTCAGATAGTTCTTTCTATAATGTCATGGCAGTTTCTGCCATGCAATATCATTTGGCTTTTTTCTCACTTACTAGTCAGAAGCTGCAGAAAATTGGCTTTCTTCCCTGCTTGTTATTCAGAAAGAAAAGGAAGTAGCCAACCTCAGCCAGAACATTTTGTGGTGATATTAAGAAAAGTGAGAAATTTGTCGAATCGCCCTCTATGCTCTCTTCAGGATAGAAATGGAAATAACAGGTTCTGGTCTAAGTATATATGGATATACAGATCAACTAAAACATACATGGGGGTGTCAATTTGACCCTAATCTTATGTACATGGTTTTCCTTTTTGGTCAGTCAAATGATGCTTAAAGCTATACAAATATGTACCTTAGTTTTTTTTGTCAGTCTTAAGAGGAGACATCTTCAAATATCACATGGTCATTTAGACTTTTTCATAATTAAGGATGCCTCGGAACAAGCAGTTGTAAAAAACTTGCATAAAAGTTTTTTTCCCCCGGTACTGAAAACCCTGAGATTCTGGTTTTCGATCCAGAGCTAATCCAACATGATGCAGTAGAAAGGCTCAATATTCATATGAGTTCAGATTCTCCACAAACATCAGACAAGTTTCAGATTTCTAGCTGAATGTGTTTGATAAAGGTATTTATTGTTTTAGTATAAGCAAAATGATGATTCTAAGGCTTTTGGGGGGTTGGGGGTCAAGCTTTCAGAGACCATGTATGCAGCATCTTTAAATGAGTGTTCATTAGTTAAAACAGTTCTGTGTCCACATTCTGCTTTCACCTGTAGAGATGCCCCTAACGTTACAGTGAATGAGAAGTAGATTTTTTTCCTGAAATTCATGTGATGTCCCAGATATGTTTAAGCCAGTCAAGAGGATAATGATGCTGTGATACACTCTTGAATAATTACTAAGCTTATTAGGAATAAATTTGCATTCTAAAAGGTAGTTCTGCTTCTTATACTTTATTTTAGATCCCCATTCTGTGGTCTTGAGGAAGGAAGTACAATCAACAGATGGGCACCCTGCACTTCAATCTCTGCGCTTGTACAACACTGCTGATTCATTTTTGACACCTGTGACAACTGTATCTGGAAATCAGTCTCTCTGGAGCGATAATGAAACAGCTAACAGTAGCTTTTTGGAAATGTACGAGTCTGCCAATGAACAATGTTCTTGGAATAATGTCACAATAGCAGACTTGTATCCAGGAATGGTGAAAGCACTTAGCAGACTGATGCACAAAGCATCTCACAAAGCGTCTTCCAGCTCACTAATCAAAAGGTACAGGCATGGATACTGGCAACCTAAGCTTGGTTGTCTTAATACCACTACAGACAGAATAAGGAAGTTCAGGCCATTGAAAACAAAAAATAGTTCAATAGTTACAAAAAATGATAGAAAAAAGGGTAAGTTGCACATGGCAAATAATAGTCCTCTTGATGATGGCAATCCTCAGGTGCAGTGTTCAGTGGACAGAATGGAAATAGACCCTTCTGAAACTGCAGAAGATGGATCATGTGCTAAAAGAATTGGAGCACATGCCATGGAGACTATCATTTTTCCTACAGAAGAAACGTTCGTGGTCAAACATTTATCATGCATCCCTTCATCTTCAGACTGTATAAGAAAGGGCCAGTCTTCTGAAAAAAACTCTTCTGCAATTTGTGTGGTAGATCCTGGATCAACATTACTTCCAGCAGATGAGGATAAAACAAGAGAAATGAACACCCTGACTGTTGAGGCCACATCATGTTTAAGCTTATCTTATAATAGTAGTACAAGCTCTTATTTGCAAAATATAAAGACTTCTCCAGTAACAACTTCAAATAGGTTCCTGGGCAACCATGAAATTAAAATTTTCAGTACAGCTATCTCACTACAACGGAGTCATTCATTATCGTCACTTCCTGTTAACCAGAGTCCCATCAAAGCTCGCCAGAAATGTGATACTGAGTTTGAAAAAATGTACAAGGAACTGTGTTCTCCAAACGTTCAGAAACGACTTGCGCTTCCAAATATATACGCAAGTCCAAGGAAGTCTGATTGTAAAAGTCATTCTTCAAAGTTTCACCTGAAATCTAATGAAACGTTTGACAATATTTATCAGAAATTATGTTCTGGCAGGCTTCCAAAAATTCCTACATTACTGAGAGCTGCAAACTTAAAAAAATATGAAAGAATACAAATGTCTGAAACAGTAAATGCTCTGGTAAATTCTCCTGTAAGAACTCTCCCTGCCGTTGCTAGAATCAAGAGAGCAGCAAATTTCTGTAATGAAGATGTTCAATCTTCACCCATAAAAAGACTAAAAAATATAACTGAGAACTCTCCTAGAATATGTCAGAAACCAGCTTATTGGAAAAAAATGAATCTGCAGAAAACTGACATGACTTTCACACTGCATACTCCTCATCTGGTGAGTAGATTGTCATGGAGGTGTTCATTTAGTGACAGAATTCCAAAACATGTGAATGTTCACCAGGGCTTTCATTCTGTGCACACTTACTTGGGATTGCTACTTTGAACCTAGTAACCTAGCATGGGATTAGGCGATAAGTCTTGCTAATTGGCCAGTTAGTTCTTTGTAAATAAATGTGTGAATTATGGGCTCTAAAAAGTACTCTTTGGTATTTGGTATTATTAGTACATGAATTGAAAATAAACATAACCCAAATGTTGGCTTGCAGCTAGGTCACTGAAAGTAACGAGGGGCCCAATCCTATCCAGATTTCCAGCGCTGATGCAGTTGTGCCAACAGGGTGTGTGTTGCATCCTGTGCTGGGGAGGCAGTCACAAAGGCATCCTCAAGTTTAGGGAATGTTTGTTCCCTGACCTTGGGACTGCATTGCAGCTGCATTGGTGCTGGAAAGTTGGGTAGGATTGGGCATTTAGTAGAATGTGTAGCACCAGAAGGAAAAAGTAATATTTGGTGCTTGGGGAGGTGCAAAGGGCTGTCCAGCCAAGGAGGGGCTGAAGAAGTTCACTTTCTTAAGTCCTTTTTGGAGTGCCACCCACAATGTATTTCTTTTTCTCCCAGTTCAAAAATATGCATGCATTACTTTAAGTATACTGTAATGCAATCTTAAGTGAGAAAGGGGGATATAACATTGTCAACACTGATCTAAAAATAACCTTTGGAAATCAGAAATTCAGGAACTGCATCATTTAATATTTGTAACTCTTATTTTCAGGATTCTGGAGTTTGTGTTTCTTCAAATTGCAATTTTCTTGTTGCTCCAACCACTTACATTCAAGGTAAGTTACAAAGAAATAAAGTGATAATGCTGAATAGGTGTTCTCCAAAAGGCATCAAGCAATTCTCTTCATACTTTGACTGTGGTGACCATTCCATGCAGCGGCATCATTCACCCGGTACGCTGGGCGGGACTTACCTTTGAGCGGCAGTCCGCCCGTTGCGTCATGCCGCGTTCCCGCCCGCCCCGACAGGCGGGAAAGCAGCGGAACACGGTGTGACACAACGGGCAGACTGCTGCTCAAAGGTAAGTCCCGCCCAGCGTACCGGGTGAATGACGCTGCTGATTCCATGTGATGGCTTGTTTTAAGTTAACAAGGAGATAAACCAATTTAATTCAGGTTTCCCGCTATACAGTTCATATTTCCTAAAGAGGTATGCATACTAACTGATTGTAATAACAATTACAATATAATTGTTTAAGTAGATCATTGCCTATCTTGCCTTTTGCACTATAGAATCTTGCAATAAATGGATTTCTGCATGACTGCATACATGCAAAGATATTTTCTGAAACAAAATGCCAAAACTTCTCAGAAACAAAGGATGGTAGTTTCTAGGCAAACTCTTTCTCCCTGAAATCAAGCCTAATTGGGGCAATTAAATGTGTATTGGTCCTGTTGATTTGACAGAGGCACAAACTTAACTTTGTGCGTCTGTCAAATCAAGTCTGTGCCTCTGTCAAATTAACAGGACCAACACAACAATATATAAAATGAAGTTAATATATAAAATGGCTTAATTAGGATGGATTGTGCCCCAAATATTCATCCTGTTTGGTGAACAGTTACATATGAATGGTTTGCCCAAATAATGCTTGGCATATTTATTATGTTTGACCTCAAACGTTGAGGTCACCATAACTCATTCTGTTACATAGAAAAGCATGCTTTAAAACCATGTACTTGAATTTGATAGGTCATTTTTAAGAAGTTGTTTAAAGGATGTGGGTTTTAATTAAAGTCGCCATTAAACTAGGTGGGAAGATATGTGTTTTTTTAAAAATGAACAAATTATGCAACAAACTGGTTTTGGTTTTTGTGTGTGTGTGTTCAGAAACTTGAATAAATTGCTTAAACAGAACAAATTATGCAACAAACTTCAAACTAACAAGCTTTTTTTAAAAAAATTGAATTTTAAAACATTTATTTTCTGATTAAGTTGCAAAATGTCTTATGAATATTTGTTTATTGCCGTCTGCAAGGTATTCTGAGTGCATTTGTGGCTTTTTTTGCATGCAACATTCTTCATTGGAACGCTTACTTTCTTCATTACATTCACTCAGCAGAGACGGGGACTGTGGATATCCGTGAAAAGAATCACAAGTCTTTACAAAGTTGTAGCTCTCTTAAACTGCAGAACTGTCCAAGTGGGTAAGTGACATCAGAGCCCTCCAATGTTGCTTTTCTTTACATAGGGAGACCGTAGTCAGTAGTGTGTCCCTAAGACGAGTTAGCCAGGATTGCAAAATATTGACTGCATTGAGGTCTTTAAATATCTTTGGCATCAGTTATAAACCAGCTGGGTAGGAGGAATCACCATCTTTGTATTGTGCAGTGAGGCTAGTATGTGACTTCTGTTACTAATAACTGTAGGAAATTTATGATACCTAGTTTAATTCTTTCTAGAATTCAAACAAGCAAATATGAAAGTCGGAGGCTTTTTCAGACTTATCGGGGTCATGCTGGCCCTCCCCAATGGGTGTGGGGAGCCTGTGGACCCCTCTGCAGGCTTCAGAAATGTTTCAGATTGCTTTCAGTTGAAAACTGGAAGCAGATCGCAATCATGATCTGAAACATTTCTTTATTATTTTAGTCTTTGCAAATGCTGTGGTTATTCGCTATTGCATTAATATGGATGGACAGACCTGAGGGATTAGATAAAAATGTATTAGTTTAGCACAGAGTGAAAGAAATACTTGTCTGTAGATGGTACAACTTGTATTTTGCCAGTACATTTTCATTCTTCATTAAGAGTTGTTTCTTATTGCAGCTTTTCTAGCACACATTTCTTGCCCCTAAGATCATATTCTTTTTCAGGGTTTCCAGAAAGCTCAGCTATAATGACAGGCGGGTCAGAGGTACCGGTGCATATTTTGAAGTATGCAAAGATTACCAAGAATCATTTCTGGAGGGATACAGAGAAGAAATATCATGATTTTGCATGGACAAGATATTGTGGTTATGTCTTGTTTTAGAACTGCATGTTTTAGAACTTCAAGGAATGGAGTAGCAGCCACAACTCTGAAATCCAGCAAATCCTGCATTTTGTTCCTAGGTCCTAATAAACCATTTTGCCTGTGGTCTCTTCATCTTGAAGCCTTGTCAGTCCTGAGGGCTATCTCATATATAGAAATTATTTTGTTTCTGGAGGTGTGGGTGTGGACATACTTTCAGTTGTTTCTAATGGATTTTTGCTTTGCTTCTACACTCTGTAGAATGTAATGTGAAATAACAGCTTGCTTAATGCTTAATTTTCATTGCTGAAAATAGTGGATCTGGATAGACCAACGTTTTTGGTTGCAATATGGCAAATTTGGTTTTATCATGTTAAGCCCATATTTCTAATGCTTAATATTTCTAAATACTGCTTAATAAACCTTTTTATATACAATTGTGTCTGGGAGTTTTGATTGTTCACATTTGATCTGTTAATGGTATATAATTGTTAATGTGTGTTCAAATTCTCCATTCGGCAATAAATGAACTTAGCAATATACTTCTTTGTGTGCTCTCCTTAAGCATCCTGGAGTTTCTTCCAGATCTTTTCTTAGCACTTATTTTGAATAAGTGGGCAGGTTAACAAAAGAAGCGACAAATGCATATAATGAGCAGAACATCTTATTTCTCTTGATATATCATTTCCATCTGTAACTAAGCAAAGTTCTATCATTGCTAAGGAGTGGCTATCATGTTAGACTGGACAGGTCCCTTGCAGCTGCAAGCCGATAAAGTTTCTAAACCTAATGCTATATTACTAATGCTAGAATACAAAAAAATAGAAGTAAACTGGATTAGTGCTAAGCAATAGGAAGTTTTCTACTGCAATATTTTTTCTTTTCAAATTTTCATTTCCAAAAATATACTAAGATTATGAAATGTTATAATGGGCCCAATACTAGTCATATTAGGCAACTTCAAAGTTAAGTTGTAATTACTCTCCTCACATTTTCTGCTTATTCAAGCAAGTGGAATCATACTTGTTTAAAGTATCAGAAAAATCTTCCAATTAAAATTTTCAGAAAAACCTGTTAGCGTACCCCCAAATCCTAAAGAATATGAGATAAAATTTAGGATATTTTATTTAGGATAAATTTATGCTTTAAATTTATGCTTTTAGTACTTCCCAGCCTGGGTTATATTTACCCACAGGGGGTATTTGCTTTGACTTCTAGGAACTTCTTAACCCTAGTGCAAAACAGCGGAAAGACATAGTCTTCAGTTCTTCAAACAGGTAAAAAAAATACTGTTATGAAAATATGAAGTATGGTTTTCATATGTAGGACTGTCCTAAACTCCAGTGTGTACAGGCATGACCCAGTATCTGCTGGGGTTCTGTTTTGGATGACCTGCTTCCCCATAGACAACTGAAACCATGGATACTGGGGATACTGCCTTTTTAAAAACAGGAGAACATCAGTGGTTTTGCTACAACAAGGAAAAAAATTTTTTTTATGTTCCCCTATATTTTTAATAGGGACATGGTGGCGCAGTGGGTTAAACTGCTGCTGCTGGGCTTTCTGACCGGAAGGTTGGGAGTTCAAGACTGCGCAATGGAGTGAGCTCCCGTTGCTTGTCCCAGCTCCTGCCAACCTAGCAGTTCAAAAGCACCTAAAAATGCAAGTAGATAAATTGGAACCACTTTGGTGGGAAGGTAGTGGCGTTCCGTGCGCTATGGTGTATAGTCACGCCGGCCACATGACCACGGAAGCTTGTCCTCGGACAAATGCCATCCTACAGGCTTAGAAACAGAGATGAGCACTGCCCCCTACAGTCGGTCATGACTAGACCATTCAGTCGGGAAACGTTTACCTTTTATATTTTTAATAGGCGTCCCAGTATCCATGATAGCCGTGGATAACTGAAACCGTAGATACTGAATCAGTGGATTCCAGGACACGCCTGTTGTGTGAGCAGAAGCAGGAAACCTTCTTTACTCTTGTGGCATTTACAAACAAAACATGCCAGCAATACAAACAAGGGTTTGAAGCTAGTGGAGTGGGCTTTCTTTTCTTACGCCTTTATAAAAAACTAGCCTTTTGTTACCCGGCGTTGCCAGGGGGACAAAGTATCCCCAGCTTCTATTAGGAGAAGGAATGAATACAGGGACAGAATCAAGCAAAGGAGCGTAATGAAATTGTCACACTCACTGAACAATGTCTGCAGGTCCTGTGGTAGGGCAGTTAGCCCTCTGGAAATGGGTCCCTCTCAGATCCGACTGGGTGTTGGAACTCTCTGGATCATGCTCTTTCCAGCCTGGGCAACTCAGGCAGTGCAAAGCAGTTCTCCAACAGCTCCAGTCAGGGTCAGCATGGCACATCTGGGTAGCTCCTCCCTCTCCAGTAGGCAGGTCAGATGAGACATCTTTGGAGATGGGAGGGGCTCCTGGATCTGCCCCCAGTCTGGCCTTGCCTTCCAGCAAAGCAGGTCGCAAGCTTCGTTGCTCTCTCTTAAAAAAAAAAAAAAATACGATCGCAGCAGCGAACTGAGACATCGCACAGAAGACTTTTAAAGCCCTTTTCAGGGCTCCTCTGGGGTCCCCCGCCTCGCGTGGGCCAAGGGACACCCCAATCTCCGCTCAGGCCTGTCCCAGCACAGCGCAGAGGCTTGAAATCACTGGCGGCGGCCATTTTGTTTCTGGATTTTTGGCACACCAGGCCGAAACAGCATCCAGGGCCATCGCGGAGCCAGCGGAGACCATCTGCCTGATCCTCCCCGTTCCTGGCAGGGTGAAGGCAGCGCCAGTCGCCACTGCAGCGACTGAGGCACCGACCCTCGCCCTCACTCACGGGCGCGAGGACGGTAGCTGGCGTGGGCATCATATTCCATCTGCACTGAGATCCAGGCCGAAGCAGCATGTCTTCCCCCGAGGAGGCCCAGGAGGCCCAACAGACTGGTGATGTATTGATGCCCATGCCCTGGGGGGAGTTGGAGGCACGGATTCAACAGATGGTCACAGCGTGCCTGGATTCAGCCCTTGGGGGTTTTCAATTGGCCCCTCGTCAGCCCCCCCAGCAACCTTTGGACCCCCCCACGGGCCCTAGTCCCCTGGTGGAGGGCGGTGTGGAAGCAGGAGCAGTTCAAGGGGCAGAGCAGGAAGCGTCTCAGGACAGAGCTTCCCAGATTGCTGACTTCATTTCTAACGAGAGGAAGAGGCCCAGATCCTGTAGCCAAGACAGCCTGGATCTGATTCCCTCTGCGCAAAGGCCCCGGCTGTTGGAGTCCAGCGAGACTGCTGTGGACTCTGAGGAGGGAGAAATATCTGAGGAGGATTCAATCTCAGAGACCTCCAGCCCTAGACTGTTTAAGAGCGAAATGTTCCCCCGTATGCTTCCTAAGGTGCTCAGAGTCCTCCGTCTGCAGGATGACCAGGAGCCCTCCACATCTGCAGCTTCGGCCTCGGCGCGGGGCAACCCCACCGCTTTCCCAGCCCAGCAGGAAGCCCCCAGAGGGTTCCCCCTGCAGGAGCATTTCAGGTCCCTAATAGACAGGGAGTGGGAGAACCCAGCCAGAGGGAGGGACAATTCTAAGCCTTCATTAAAGCTTTATTCTTTGTCCCCCTCTGAGATGCAGCGCTTCAGGACTCCTGTGGTGGACGCCCCTGTAGCTGCTATTGGGTCGTCTTCGGTCTTACCAGTCGACTCTGATGGGCTCCCCAGAGACCCGGTGGACAGACGCATAGAACAAGCTGTACGGCGTGCCTTTGATGCGGCGGCAGGATCCTTGAGAGCTTCAGTGGCAGGATCCATGTTCTCCAGAGCTGTGTTCCTCTGGATCCGTGAGCTGCTTGCTGACTTCGATGTTCCAGCCGAGGTCCGAAAAGACCTAAAGAAAATTGAAGCAGCTTCTGCCTTCGCCGCCGATGCTACTGCTGATGCTGTTCAGCTATCTGCACGCTCTATGGCCGCCTCCGTGACGGTTCGCAGAAACACCTGGCTTCGTCACTGGGATGTAGATGCAGCCTCTCAGTCCCGGGTCATCGGCCTCCCCTTCAAAGGAGGGAAGCTCTTCGGTGAGGCGCTGCAGCCTCTTCTTGTGGAATCCAAGGGCAAGAAAGGAGTACTTCCTTCCCGGGAGAGGTCCTCCAGACAACAGCCCAGATCGTCACCGCAGTTTTTTCGTGGTCACCGATCCACTTTCGGAGGAGCCCGACCCTCAGGTGGCCCCAGCTCCTCGAGCACTTACCCTAAGGGTTCCAGAAGGCCCTGGCAGAGGAAGTCTTCCTTTCGTCCCCGTGGTCAGTCGGCCCAACAGCCCACTAACAGGGGGCCCAAAGACACTTCAGCATGACGCCACCGGACATCCCAGAGTCGGCGGCAGACTCCAGCTGTTTGCCGATCAGTGGGACCAGACCTCATCAGATCGATGGGTCAGGGACATTGTGCGCTTCGGATACTCCCTGGAGCTCAGACGTATTCCCCGAGACCGTTTTGTACACGTCAACAGACCGGCGTGTCCACTAAAACACGAGCAGATTGTCAAGGCTCTACACCGCCTGCAGGACGTTGGAGCCATCGAGAGCGTCCCAACTTCTCAACAGGGAACGGGAGTCTACTCCCACATCTTCGCAGTCCCCAAAAAGTCAGGGGACACGCGCATTATTCTGAATCTGAAGTGGCTCAACCGCTTCATGATTCAGCACAAATTCAAAATGGAGACCCTGCGCTCTATCCTGATGGCCCTCAAGGGGGCAGACTATCTATGTTCTCTGGACTTGCAGGATGCTTACCTTCATGTGCTCATAAATCAGGCACATCGCAGGTTCCTTCGCTTTTGCTACAACGGTCAGCACTGGCAATACAAATCGCTCCCGTTTGGCCTGTCCTCAAGCCCCAGGGTGTTTACAAAGGTACTGATAGTACTAGTTGCTCACCTGCGGTTGCAGGGTGTCGCCCTGTACCTGTATTTAGACGACGTGTTACTCAGGAGCACCAGCCCCCAACAGGGGGCGCGTCACCTCGAGCAGACAGTGGCATGCTTTCAGAATCACGGGTTTGTAATAAACACCGACAAGAGCCATCTAAGACCTACCCAGGTCCTCTCTCACCTGGGGGTGACAATAGACACTCGCAGGTTCACTGTCACTCTCTCCTCGGAGAGACAAGGAAAGATTCAGGAGGTAGCAGTGCAAGTGCTCCTGGCAAAGTCAGCCGATGTCCTCCTGTTAGCACGCCTCCTGGGAATGATGACATCGTGCCAGGACGTCATCCCGTGGTCCAGATCGAGGGCCAGGGGCCTGCAACTCCTGCTCCTTCCGTATCAGGACCTGATTGCGTCAAACCGTCACAAGACAATCCGGCTGGATCGCCTGTCCCTGGAGGACCTCCAATGGTGGCTGGCCCCCTCCAGACTGTCACAGGGCAGCCCAATACAGGTTCTGGCCAGGACCCCCATCTTCACCGATGCCAGCCTCTTCGGATGGGGTGCTCATTCCAAGGGCAGAATAGCTCAGGGCCAGTGGACTCAGACCGAGTCAACTCGCAGCATCAACTTCCTGGAGCTGCGAGCAATCTTCCTAGCTCTTCGGACATTTGCGTCCAACAGCAGAGCCCTCAACATTGTTGTTTACACCGACAACATGACTGCTCGGGCCTTCATCAATCGGCAGGGGGGTACGAAATCCCCCCTTCTTCAGAGGGAAGCCAGAGCCCTGTTCAGGTGGGCAGAGAACAACGTAGCCTCAGTAAGGGCCGAGCATGTCCCAGGCGTGGACAACACAGAGGCAGACTGGCAAAGCCGCCAACAAGTGGACCAGACAGAGTGGAAACTCCACCCCTCGGTCTTCCAGATGATCGTCCAAGCCTTCGGTCTTCCGAAGATGGACTTGTTTGCATCTCACCTGAACAATCAAGTTCCAAGATTTTACGCAAGGGGGCGTTCTCCAGGCGCCCTAGGCATAGACGCTCTGCAGCAAACTTGGCCCCAGGGCCTCCTTTACGCCTTCCCTCCAACTCAGCTTCTTCAGAGAGTTCTAAACAAGCTCAGATGGGAACAGGCAGAGATTGTCCTCATCGCTCCCCATTGGCCGCGCCGTCCATGGTTTCCGGACCTCAGGGAGATGTCATCGCAGCCCCCGCTCCGCCTGCCGGACCGACCGGACCTGCTGTCACAGGGACCGATTCAGCACCCAAGCCCAGCGTTTCTTCGCTTGACTGCTTGGCGATTGAGCGGCAGGCCTTGTCAACTTTAGGTTATTCAGAGGCGGTTCTGTCTACCATGCTGGCAGACAGGAGGGAGTCCACAAATCGAATTTACAATTCGACTTGGAGGATTTTCTCCTCGTGGTGTTCAGGTAAGGGGATTGACCCCCAGAAACCCAGAGTCAGAGAGCTCCTAGAGTTCCTACAGTCAGGGTTACAGAAGGGCCTGAGTACAGCCACCCTTCGGCGTCAGGTTTCGGCCATTGCCTCTATCCTGGGATACCCTAGGGGAAGACGGTTGTCCTCTCACCCCCATGTGCGGAAGTTTTTGAAGGGAGCGGCCCTGTTAAATCCCCCCACTGTGCACAGAGCACCCTCCTGGGATTTACCTTTGGTGCTAAAGGCGCTCACCGGGGCTCCCTTCGAACCCATGGCCACTAGTTCTCTTAGGGACCTGACTACTAAAACGGCCTTTCTAGTAGGAATCTCCTCTGCTAGGAGGGTTTCTGAGCTCGCCTCCCTTTCAGTGGCGAAGGAATTGTGTTCCTTTTCGGAAGACAGAGTGACTCTCAGGTTGGACCCATCTTTCCTTCCAAAAGTGAATTCTATTTTTCATAGATCTGCGGAGGTCGTGCTCCCATCTTTTTGCCCTAATCCTAAACATCCCAAAGAGGTGCTGTGGCACTCTCTGGACCCTTGCAGGGCCTTGAAGTTTTATATGGCCCGAACAGCCCCGTTTCGTAAGACCGAGGCTATGTTTGTACATTTTCGTTTGCCCAAACAGGGCACCAAGGCCTCATCCTCCACTATTTCCCGTTGGCTGAGGGAGGCTATTGCATCGGCATACAGGGCACGGGGTGCTACTCCTCCGGTGGGTATTCTGGCTCACTCCATTCGGGGAGCCGCTACTTCTGCGGCCTTTAAGGCCTCCCCATCTATGGAGGCGGTGTGTAGGGCGGCCACATGGAGCACCCCCACAACGTTCATCAAGTTCTACAAGATTGATACCTACGCGGCTCGAGACGCTGTCTTCGCTAGAAGCGTGCTCCAGAGCGTGGTCTAGGATACCTCAGGTTAGTTTCCCTCCCTGGCTGACCGATTATGTACTGCTTTGGTACATCCCAGATGTGCCATGCTGACCCTGACTGGAGCTGTGGAGAAGGGGAGTTCACGGTAAGTACCAACCTTCCCGTTCTCCAACAGCTCCAGTCAGGGTCAGCATCCCGCCCTTTGGAGGAGCCTGAGGTATCCTTTGTTGATTTGTTCTCAGTGTTAGTGGGATTCCCCTGCCTTTTGGTGGTTTTGTTTGGGGGATACTGAGTGTGGTTATGCAGTTAGAGCAGGTTAGGGTTGGCCTGCTGCTTATTGCCACATCGTGGAACGTCGTGGTGACAGCGATTGGCGTACTGCACGTTGGTCTGTCTGGATGTTCCTGCCGGATGGAGTTGGGAGTTTGTCTTGAGGCTTTGGATTGACTGGGGGCGGATCCAGGAGCCCCTCCCATCTCCAAAGATGTCTCATCTGACCTGCCTACTGGAGAGGGAGGAGCTACCCAGATGTGCCATGCTGACCCTGACTGGAGCTGTGGAGAAGGGGAGTTCACGGTAAGTACCAACCTTCCCATTTCACTTTCGTTTCTGAGGTCTCTTCCTGTGTATCAGCTCAGTGAGTGCAATCCGAGCTCATGGCCTGCAGAATCCTTTGTATTGTGACCACAGGGTGGCAGCACACTTTCACTCCAATACAATCCCCTCGCTGTTCCTCCCCTCCTGGGGGCTGTAGGCCCCCCCCGTCTGACCCCCGCAGTGTTTCCTTCCAGGCTGCAAGGTGTATTCCTGCCAAGTTTCGTGCGGATCATTCCAGGCGTTCCCGAGCCTATTATATGCATTACATACATACATACATACACACCCGCATACATACACACCCACATACCCACGTCCATTTTTATATATATAGATACCAAAGTAAGCTGAATGTGGTTCCAGATTTAGGACTGTAACTTACATCAGTTGAACCTGATTTCAAAAAACTATCTGCCTCAAAACAAGCTCAAGGACCACACTGAACATTTATTGTGTATAAAATATTCTGTGTTTTATAAAAATTATTCCATTTATCTTTAATCCCATTACTGGGCCATCTATTTACAGTTACAATTATACACATTTGAAGTAACAGCAACTATATTAATTACAAACATTTTGCTAATACAAGGGGACAGTTTATGGAAATGGGCTGCCAAGGGGTATGCAAGTGAAAAAAGGGTGGGGACTACGGCTTTAGGAAACTGCTTCTGTAATAACTACTTTGCAGTTCAAATTTAGTAGCTTGGAGTTTTCATTTTGAAATAATTCACATTGGCGGCTTTGATGAAAATGCTAAAGAATTCACCTGTCTTTTGACCAAACATTGGCTATCACATACAACAATCCCTATATGGTTGTGAAAGCCTGCCTATGTAAACTTGATTAAAGTCAGAGGAGAAATTCAATGACCAGAAAGGTGGTAGAGGCAAGCCCTGGTATCCGCTTGAGTTCTTGTTCAGACCCTGCAATGGATACCTGAAACTGGGGATTTAATGTTCTCCTATCTTTTTAAGTGGAGTCCCGGTATGTGTGGATAACTGAAACTGTGGATATCAAATTAGTGGATACCAGGGCAACCATGTATATAAATACTAGTATTATCTGTTTTGCTCTCCACTGGTTCCCATGCATCCGGCATTCTGAGGTAACATATTTGCCCTTGTGCAAGCATGCCCGCACCCCACATTAAATGCACCACTGTGCAGCTTGGGTTTAATTCGGGCTACTTTATTAAACACAAGTGACCACATGAAACCAACTGAACACACCATCTCTCCCTTGCCAGTCTGGAAAAGAATATCAGGTTCTTCCTTCAAGATATATTTTTATACCTCATTTTCTTTCTGGGTAACTGAATTCAGATATCCAAGGTATTCCACTCACTGAGTAATGAGGATTGACTTTACAGAATTTACCAGCAGAAAGCTATACATGTGGACATAAAATTTGGTAGCTGTACAAGTGCTAATGAAATGGACCAAGGCAGTTACATTGTTAACCTTAAATATAATGCTGCATTACTACATGTTAGAGAGTAACAAAATTGAAATAAACAATGGATTGACAAGATTTACACAGAAAGTGTGTCACAGTATAGTAATTTCAGTCTTATTCAGTCTCTTCAGGGCCTTCAACAGAGGATGTTTATATGCAATACTTGTCCTGATGGCTTGGTTTGTACAATCTTTGTACAATTGAAGACATAAGCAAGCAATCCTTACTTAGCCTTTTTCGTACTGGGACTCGGCCACCAAAGTTGCGTGGATATGATAGGTTTTATCTAAAACACTCTTCCATGTGCAGTGTAAACCACATGTTGATGGTCAGTTCAGGGACACAAGCCATTATACAGCAGACCCATGCAATCCCCCCTTTGAAACCATAATCCTTTTCATAAGCTTTCAGTCAGAGGGAGTCTGCTTCTGAGAGTCTTTCTTGTTTCTTTTAACCATTTTCTACCAATGATGCGTTAGAGTAACATTGGTAGAAATGCAACCTCCAGTGCATCATTGGTAGAAAATGGAGAGAAGGAATTGTGTCAATGGGCCCTATTGATTTAGGCACTTATGTAGATGGTTGATTTCATCGTAGAGGTTATCTAGTTAGTGGGAACTTTCCTTATCTGCACTATCTTGGCACCATCCCTCAGGGTGATATGAACTAGAGCTATGAACCCACGAATTTCCTATATTGACATTATCTGTAAGTTCATGTGGATTGTATGGCCCACATGAAGCCCATAATTGCACCATCTCTAACATTCTGTGTGAAACATTTATAGTGGCACTGGGTTAAGATGGGTTGATTGGCAAAAAATACTTTGTATCTTTGAATAAGTGCCAAAGGAAAACTTGCAATTCCCTCTAAAGCTAAATGGTGTTGTGGAACACTCCTTTTTTTTCTCAGGCTGAGGAACATTCCTTTTTTCTCAGAACTACTGGTAAGTCAGGGGTTCCAGAAGCCCCTATACAAAGTTCAGATGGATATATTGTGTGTACACTCTGAAGTGATCTTTCTTCCCATTCAGCTAATTAGTCTTTTTTCTAAATATCAACCAGTTATTGATGGTTTCATTTTCCTTCCAACTAGGAGGTTTTCTTATTGGCTACAATTACTTGGAAAGGCCATACCATGTTCCTGTTAAAAGTTGGTGTCATTTTCAGTGTGAATGAAACCAAAAAGTTTGTGGGGATCCTCATGAGTAACATCTTCATATCCTTTACTCTCAGCATTCAGCTGTTCACTGTTGAGGTAAATGCAGCTGTCGGAGGGCATGGAGCTGCTTCTCGTGAGCTGGCCTTCATCCACTTCTAACGTGGGGTATTTCTTTTTTCGGACTTGTTTTTGTTTCCTTTTGACACTGTGATCCAGAGAAGCATAGCACATCTGGCGCTCAGTGGTTGGCTATGAAGAAATCAGTATGTTTTAATAGTCCTTTCATAACCACGATACTCTAGTGTACCTCAGTAGTGTTGCCAGAGGGTGGGTGACATGCTAAGTATGCACCCTGAAAGTGGCCTTTTCCTCTCGCCATTGGAGCCATTCTGGGCAGTGACAGGAATATGGAGACATCACCTCTGTGTAGCTCTCGCCACCCTGAATAGCTCTAACGGCAAGTGGGAGGGGTCAGCTTACACGGCGCATTGAGGCATCTGCAACACAGCATGACGCCCACCCTCTATCTATGCCACTGTGGTACTGTTGATACCCTTTCATATAGGAAAATAAACATTTCAGTTGTATGAAACAATTGAATGGGTGGCTACAATATGGCGACCACCCACTAGTCACAGTTAAATAGGTGCAAGTAAATCCTGCTCCATTGCTTTCAATAAACGAGCAGTAAATCCTAGTCCATGTTTCCTCAGAAGTCCCACTGTGTTGAATGGAATTTCTTGCCAGGCTATAATCCTAGGTGCACTCACTTGGGACTAAGCCTCCTTGGACGCTGGGATTTACTTTTAAGAAAACATGGATTAGGCTAGCACTACATGTCACAGTGAAGAAATCCTGAAAGCCCTGTGGAAAGCTGGCAAGTCAAGGCCTCCTCTGCCAGTCCTACCTCCTCCCAGGTCTGACCCAACCCCCATTCTGCTTTCCCCTGCCCAGAAATGCCTCTTCCCCACTTCTGTTCTACCCTCCCATCACTACCCCACGCCTGCCACTGCTCAGCACTTTTCCTGCCTCCAGTGGCAACCGTTCTGGTGGATGAAGGGCAGCCAAACCAGCGCAGGCCTTTCTGCCAGTGTTGCCTGCACTAGTCACAAATGTGCTTTACAATATGCTTGTGAACACTTTAGGCTGGCGTAGCAATTGCTGCATAGCAGGAATTTTGGATTGTGTGTAAGATAGTTGGATTTGCATGCAAATCTGCCCAGTGCAATTCAGTATTCAGCAGGATGGATTCAGATGCACATTCCCACACAGCTCTGATGCCAAATGCCATCCCTGCCCAGAAGGCTATAGTCCATTGTAGTAATAGCAATACCTGTATTTCATGGGGGGTTGTCTGAGGATGGGCATTCATTTGCTCATAGCAACTTTCATCTGCAGATTATTTGAAATCGAAAAGTTAAAAAAGAGTAGTTCAGTGAAACAATTGAAACAATTCATGAAACAATGAGTTAAAGTGAAACAATCCATGCGTTAGTAGTCCTGCTTTAGTCTGTTGTTTCTAATAAAATATGCAACATGACAGTCTTATTAAATATGTTATAAAACATTATTATATGCTAGAATTCCTTAGACCTTAAATTACTATAATACTGGACCACTCTCACAGTCAGAGAGGCCAGCATACAGACATGCGCCATTCTCCCTGACTCAGAGTGGTCCAAAAGTGTTTTACAGTGGCCCTTAACTGTGCCGGCCTAACTCCAGGTTCGGATTGCACTAAGAGTCTTAGCTGCAACTTACTCAGAATGTCTTGATGGTGATTGAGGTTGTCATAAACAGGACATTCTTCAGGATAAAATTCATTGTTGCTGTGAAAGCAATTTTAAAATCTGTGGTTATACTGTGCCCTAGGATGCATTGCACCTGAAAATACCCACAATTATTTAGAATGAAAGTTATTAGTCACATAAACAGCTGATTTATTTACAATATTTTATTTTTGCATGAGAGGCTATAAGAATATCTATATATATAAAAACGGATGTGGGTGTGTGGGTGGGTTTGTGTGTTTGTGTGTGTGTGTGTGTATGTTCTGCATAGGCTCCGCAACGCCTTGCCTGAGCCACACGAAACTCGGTACGCACGTACCTTGCAGCCTGGCAAAAAACACTGCGGGGGTCAGACCCCCCTACAGCCCCCCGTTTTTCGGGGACGGGGGCCAGATCGTCAGGAACCAAGGGGATTCCATTGGACTAGAGGTCTGCTGCCACCCTGTGGTCAGAAACGATTCTGCAGGTTATGTGGTGGAACTGCAGTAGCTGAGCTCATACACAGGGACTGATCAGAAACGAAAGTGAAACTACTGCCCACTCCCTGAGTTGCCCCGGCTGGGAAGAGCAGGTTCCAGCCAATTCCAGCACCCACTCGGGTCTGAGATGGACATATTTGCGCAGAGCTCACTGGCCGGCTGTTCCTGTCTCTCATACTTCACTCCTACCCTGCACATCACCTGCAGGCATTGTTCAGTAAGTGTGCCACTTTCATTTCTCTCTCTTAGTTGAGTGTGTGCCTGCTTCCTGATTCCTTCCACAGTGATAGTGTACATTTCGGATTCAGGCTCATCAGTGCTTTCTTCTTTCAGTGAGGGATGTTACATTTCCACCTGGATCTAACTACTTCATACTGTTTATGCATAGTTGCCTATTTCCGGGTATGTTCCTCCCTCACTCTAGAACGCCTGGGACGCTGTGCCCCACACCTGGTTCACATATTCCTGACAATCTGGACAGGAATACTGTGGGGCGAGGACCCCCCTAATTCATTCCTTCTCCTACTAGAACCTCGGGATACATTGCCCCCCCGGGCAACGCCGGGTCACAACCAGCTAGTATCTAATAAATGGCGTAAATGGCAGCCAATAGCATAAAAGGAATACTTTGCTTTCATGCCAATCTCAATCCCTTTTTATCTTATTGTCATAAAATAAAAATTTACTAGGAAGAAAACATTTTCCATACCTTGTAACATAATCCTGATAATTGTCATATGATTTACCTGGAAAATATTTTAGAATACGTTCATTTGAGGAAAAATGAAAATGAATAGGCATTTGATATGTGACTTATTTTCTAATTTTTTTAAAAAGACAATTTTAAGTATTTCCCTTTCCCCAAGAATAAATTAGTGCAGGAACTTAAAATACTAGCTAGTTCTGCTTATTTAGAATATATCAATTGCAATATGTATTCATTAATTCAAGCTGTTTGTGGAATCCTTTGGAAGGCCGGATATAATTTTTTTATAAATAAAAGCAGGGATTTATATTTTGCCTTATCAAATGAATGTCAAAAGTTTATGACATTGGAAAAAAATCAATATAGTAAGAATACAACTGAAAAATAGAACGGTAAGTAGTACTCTCTGCCACTTATGTACATTTTGTGTACTATTTCATTCAGACTGTGGTTTTGTTTGGAGACTAGGATTACATCCAGTCCTCCCAGATGGGTCCTTCATAAGCAGCCCTAGCTCTGACAGGCTCCTCTCCCCTCAGGGCCAGCTCTAGGAGTGGCAGGGTCCATTGTGGGGCATTCCCATGGGGCTCCTACCCTCCCGGCAGGGCCCCCACTCACTAAGAAATGCCCTTGTGGTACTTCGTGTGGCACCTGAAAGTACCTGGTGGTGACATGATGACATCACCAGCAACTGCTTTGAGGAGGCCCATTCTGAGCCATTTTGAGGCATGGGCAGGGGGGAGGGCCCAAGGGAAAGCTGTTCTGTTCACCCCACTGGCCTACAGCCCATAGAGATCCCATCTGCAGCAGCAGGCAATCTGCTCACTGCACGGGTGTGGGGCCCAGTGAGACAATATTGGTCACATTGGTTTAAGGCTCTGCCTCCCCTAATCTCTGATGGATCTTACAAGGAGGAGTAGCAAAATAGTCACAAATCGTCAAAAGGTTTAGAGGCAGGCCAGCGCCATTCCTTTTGTGATGATCCTTCAATACTGCTTTTTTTCAAAAGGCTATATAATAGTAGGATCAGATTTCCCGCTTTGGGTTTATGGATTCCCATTGGGTTTATGGATTTCATGGCCTTCCTTACTTTTCCTCTCATAATTCAAGCACTGATACTCTACCCATCCCCTAGGACAGTGATGGCGAACCTATGGCATGCGTGTCAAAGGCAACAGGCCACGACATTTTGGGTGACACACCAATGTTCACCAACACCTGGCAACAACTGAGTTTGTTTTACTCAGTATTTCATTTTTGTAATGAAATTATTTGACATTTTTATATAACACATAGCACCACACATGATTGGACTGAATATGTAAAGAATTGTTTCTATTTTGTGGGGGGCGGGGGCAGAGTGACACGCCAGCAGAGTCAAGTCAGGCACATTCTGAATTTCTGACACGTCAAGCCCAAAAGGTTCACCATCACCGCTCTAAGAAGTTTTCGTTCACAAGCCATCTGAATGAAATGCAGTTGCACAGTTCTTATTAATTCTTGAAGCTTTCTCAGGAAAAAAAAAAAAAAACATCTCGGTAGCTTGCTCCCCATGTTTATTAATGGAAGGGAAGGTCATCTGGATTGTCTTTCACAGGTACCCAAAAAGATTAATCAGTCTCGACCAGTCCCTGCAATGTTCCTGGCATTTGTAATTACAATCACTAATGCAGATTTGCATCACCACTCAACATTAACTGCAAGAAGAGAATGAGTGGGGAAATCTTTTTTTTTTTCCCCTTCAACATGTTTTTAACCCCAACATGAAATCTTTCAAAAGGGTAATCAAAGTACAATCAGGGCTATATAATCTGTGTTAAGCAACGTTGACTGGGTGGCCAAGACTCAATAAAAATAAATCCATCTTCCTCCATTGAACTCTCCCACTGGGGTCAGTGATGACACTACCACTCCTTACTAAAGAGTCAAATATTGCTTCCTGCAATTCTATAGATAGTGCTTTACACCATTCTACCAAACCACTGTGTTTCCTGTGTTCTACTTATAAAACCCACACTTTTGCCTTTCAGCTCTCTGCCATTTTCTTCAGGTTATTTCTTCAGATTATATATTGGAGGAGAAACACTAAGTTTTGCAGGAGCCTGAGCGCCTGCGTAATGCGGCCCCTCCCTCTCACCTCCAGAGCCATTCACGGCTTGGAGAGCAAAGCCTCCCTGCGAATAGCTCTGAGCAGAGGTGGAGGGGCCATGTTACACGGGAGCTCAGGTTCCTGCAAAACTTAGTGTGTTGCCCAGCCTAGGAATGCCACTGGATTTACATTAATTCAAAGAACTTCTTGAAAAGCTCAATAGTTTCATCCCACTCCAATAATTGAAAATGCCTTCAAAGCTTAATGAGCTATCCCATTTCTTTTCACTTATATGAATACATCAAGCTATATCATATGAGCAGCCCAATCCTAACCTGCACTGGTGCAGCCTGGCTGTGTGGCTGGTGCAGCAGGACTGCATAGATAACTACTGTATCTAATGCAGCTGAGGAGCAGTCTGGAGGTCTCCTCCGGGTAAGGGATATTTTCCTCTTACTTTGAATAACACCTGAGCCTGCCCAATCTACTTGGATCTGCACCAGTATTTATTGGATGCAAATCTAAGCATCCCCATATAAGGCTGTCAGGTCCCAGAGGAAGGACAGGATATGGCGGAAGCCTGCTCCACTGATCCTTCCGCCCTCCCAGAGTGATCTGCCCTGTTGCACTGTTCCCCGCTTCCAGAATGCTCTCTCAGCCCCTGCACCACTACATACCTCTGCCCACAGCCTGGGGCTTTAATTCAGAACCAGTGGGCCAGTGCAGGCCTTCCCACCATGCTGCCTATGCTAGAGTAGTCGCAAATTTGCTTTACAGCACATTTGAAACACTCTAGGCCAGCACAGTGGCCATTATGGCGGCAGACGGTGGAGTTAGGATAGCGCTATCAAAATTTGTCCACCAAACTCCATTTGCCAACCCTGATACATGAGATTATGGAGTTAAAAGGAATTAAGGGCCCTATCCTATGGTCAATAGCACCAGCAGTACACTCATATCATCAGCACCAGGTGACACAAAAATTGTAAGGCACGTTTACACTGGTGCTGTCATTGCAGCACTGTTGCTGTTGCAACACCAGTCAGAGCTGTGCCTCAGTGCCACAAGGACGATGGTTGCCATGGCAGTGCATCTGCTGGCCAGCAGAAAGACTTTTTTGGGTAGGGCAGAGGTGGGGATGGGATTGGGGAGAACGGCTGAGAGGAAGATCGGGCTGACAAGGTGGGGTGGAGATGGTGGCAGACTCTGCCACCAAATCCAATGCCCTCTCACAAGCTGCAGAGCACTATACTGGTCTCCTCAGCTCTGTGCCCACTCAATAAAGGGCCGCCAGGGCTTTACACAGGATAAAGGAATGCACATTCCCTTCCCTGAGGAGGTTCTGGCAGCTGCCCAGATCCCTTAGGAAACAAAGGCGGTCATTTCATCACCACTATAGCCCTGGGCATTGCTGGGATTTAGGATTGGGTTGCCTGTCTGAGACCTTGACACAGACAATGTTGTCTCACTGAGCTACTGGCCTTCCCTTTTACTACTGATAAATAGAATGTAAATTAGAGCGCAATCTTAACCTGGAGTTAGGCCGGCACAGTTAGGCCAGAAACGTTTGGCAGGCACAAGGGCCACTGTAAAGCATGTTAGAACAACTCTCGGAATCAAGGAAGACGACACATGTCTGTGTGCTGGCCTCTCTGACTCTGAGAGTGGGCCAATCATACTTTATGGTGTCACTTGTGCTGGCCAAACTTTACTGGCCTAACTGTGCCGGCCTAACTCCAGGTTAGGATTGTGCTCTTTGTTTTATACATAAATTTTAAACTACCCATCAAATATAAGAACTGATAATATTTCAAATGATCTTTACTCACATCTAAACTACCATTAAAAGAAAATGCTGGAGAATTATTTAAGACACTGATCATATCAAACCCTGACGTTATGAACTCAATAGAAAAATACCATTTTAGGGGTTCAAGTTGAGGATACTAGGATGGTGCCCTCATTTATTAACTATATTTTGTAACGATCACACTCGTTCCTCCCAGCTGAAACTGCAGCCTCTTACCTTTTTGTTTCTTTTCTTTTATGTAGTATGATATATTTTTCAGCAAAGAAATAATCATTATTGAAGTTACGAAAATAAGCGGTACCCAGAAATAGGCACAGTTACCATTGTCCATTCTGTAAGAGAAACATTCACGCCCATTACAAATGTCACATTTTTTAAAATTAATTTCAAATACGGTTATCTGGTATATATCTAAGATTATATCCAACAGGAAGCAATAGGCCTTAGGTGAACACTGCAGTGTGCTGGATTGAATTTGCAGGTCCCAATTGAGCTGTAGTGTAACATTCATCCCCCTCCCCCCACCCACCCAAAAAAGACTCCATCTGTTCAATGGGGCTTCTCAAGTCTGCACCAGTGCAGATTGGAGAAGCCCCATGTCAGACTTCCAAGCTGAACATGGGGGATAGGATTCAGTGGAGAAAGTCTCCTTCCTCTGTGGCATTGACAAGGAGCTACAAATATACCCAATATTAAAGATAGAACAGCAAGCTGATGGTACTGAAAGTAACTAAGCAAATCTTAGTTTTTGCCAGCTAGAAAAATGGGGAAAAATATAATGGATATAGAAACCATCAACATTGTGAACTACAACAACAAAGAGTATTTACATCACAAACTATGATCCTTCTTCTATGATCCACTTTCCAATCTTCAGGGAGGAAAACTGGTGTCTGCCTCCAGCTGTACAGATCACAGCATTAGGACTATCAGTAAATCTGGAGATTGGCAAATAATATTAACCTACTTTACAAGGGCATCTGAAGAATTGTTGAGATTACGTGCACTGTGAAGAAAAAGCACTCTCTGAATGATGGATTGTATTCAAATGTGCCTTCTGGGAGTGGAAAGGCATTTCCATTGTGCAAGAAGAAGTACAGCTTCTGCTAACTTTCCACCCCCACCCCATCTTAAACCTTCCATGATAGCCTACCCTATTTCCAAGGGTTCCTCAACGTTCAAGATTGACTTTTCGAGGTGCAGGGTTGGAAGTGAGAAGGAGAGGATGGAAAGTCCCATTCAGTGAGTGATGCACACCTCACAGTTCTCTGGATACAATGTAGAATATTTACTGTCTATATACCCAGGGCAGGTGCTACCATTAGGCCAGCTAGGCATCTGCCTAAGGCACAGAGGGGCGCAATACTGACCTTTGAGGGGCACAATGTTATTTAGATTGTAAGAAATGTAAGAAATGCAACTGACAATTTATTTTTAAAAATTTTTTTTAAGATAATACCACAACAGTACTATGGAATATAATTAATTATAAAGCTTTATGAAAAATGTTTTGAGAGGGTACAAGTGTTAACCTGCTGGCAACTGCCCTGTGTACAGCCGGATTTACTCCAGCATTGAAACCATTTTGAAAAGCCACGGTCCTTAAAATGATCTTCTAGGGGGGGAAAAACCCCTTCATAGTGCATGTATAATTAGCTGTGAGGCTCCATACTAAAATTCTGTGATGGTAACATTTTATGATAATAAAACTAAACAAGAGAGATGTCAGCATGCTTATTGAATCCTGAAGAATAATTTGCCTTACTGAAATGAGTGGGAGTGTTCAATCTTTGCAAAGGTCAGATTATAGCGATGACTGAAACACCTATCTTTTTAGTTTTAATTTCAAGAGTATTCTGAAAACATTTTCTTCTACTGGGTCTGTCATGAAACTGTGGTTTCATGTGGACATTGCTTTGTATCAGTGGTTGGAAGAGAACTACTCAGGTGTAAACAGCACAGGGTGAGGGTGATTACTGTCATTGGGATAAAGTTAAAAGCCACAGGGAACAGAACCCTTTTGCTGCTCTCAGGGAAGGTTAACCTCATTGTGCACTGTGAGTATAAGGAAAGCAGTGATAGCTGGTTATAGTCAGTCAGCCAGAGGTAAAACTCTGTAGGTGTTTTTTGTTTATCCTTTTGAGTTCCTCTTAGCTAATTTTATAAGCAGAGGGTTTTGCTAGGGAGGAGTCTTGTGGGAGAGCGCCTCCTAGCTTGTATTTTACTATTTGGATTTTACAATATAGAGGCGCTACAATTTTATTTGTAACTTTTAATGTATGCTAATAAAATTGGATTTTTATTTCTTCTATTTGGTTTTCTTTCGAGAGGGGGTTTGCCCAGGAGCTCCTTTTTGTTGTGTTAAGCCTGGGCTGGTGGCCACGGCAGCTACACAAGGGGAGGGCAGTTATACCCACCCCCATCATAACAGGATCTTAGTCCTAATGATGCTTAAGCTTCAGAAACACGGAACCAGTCACGTATCCCATTTTTTTTCCAAATTTTATTAAGAACCCCATCTTAATAACCATCGGCATCAATGACTAAGGGCGCAATCCTAACCTGGAGTTAGGCCAGCAAAGTTTGATTGGCACAAGAGACACCGTAAAGTATATTTGGACCACTCTTGGAATCAGAGAGGCCAGTACCCAGACGTGCGCCATCCTCCCTGCCTCCAAGGGTGGTCCAAATGTGTTCTACAGTGATCCTTGTGCCGGCCAAGCTTTGTTTGCCTAACTGTGCCAGCCTATCTCCAGGTTAGGATTGCGCTCTCAATGTCCATGGATGTTATTGTCCCAACTCTGTTTTGTAACATTCAGCTGTATTTACACATTTGTTTTCTCCTTCCCATTAGCTCTGAAGTAGCCAAGCTGTTGGGGCACATCATAGGGTTTAAGAATAACTGTAAGCCTGCTGTAATAAAGATTGATCAGCAAAGCCTCTGGTAGAAGGAACCAGATGTATACCACAAGAACGACACTGCTAGGCTCAATACTGCTTAGGCTCCTCTGCCTTCTACAATTGCACATGAGAGAGAATGTTGGATGTTTTTCTTTCACAATATGCTGGGACGCTTGACAGCTGCCAGATTTCTCCCTGATACTCAATTGTTAGAAGCCCAAAAGCTTCAGTCTAGCTGCCTCAGCACATATTCTCCAGGTTTCTTGTGCCTTAGTGTCCAAAGACAGCTTCTGAAACGACGTATTCCTATCCAATTTGATGCTACAAAGGAATTAGCCTACAATAAGCATCTTAGGTGACAACCCTATACTGTACACATTTACCTGGGAGTATGCCCCATTGAATAGAATGGGACTCGCTTCTGAGAAAGCATGCATAGGATCATGCTGCTATAATGATGGATTGACTACAAATAGCTAGCGGCTAACTCCCAAACATGCTGAGATTCTCCTGTGAATTAAGGCACATCTGCAATTGTTTTCCTAGATACCTTTTTGAAATGCGAGCTGGGAAATATAATGCTAGAGCGTTCCATTATTTATCTTTAAATAGGGAGGATCAAGGATGCAGCCACTTTGTTTTTAGCACCTGATGGCCTTTGACACATGCCCACTGACCTCACACATCCATGGCTGTCAGCAGGCTTGTGCCTTCTTTATTTGCACCATTTCGCATGGGCAGCCCAATCCTATACTGCGATGGAACAGGCAGGTTTGCTGGCCTGCGCTGTATCCAGCGCAGTGTAGGTGGCGGCTGGAGCTCACCTTGGGCTGATATTTCCCCCTTATCCTGGGTAAGCCCCAGCCAGTCCTATGAGGCTGATCAGATCTGCACTGGCGAAATCACTGGCACAAATCCAAGCATCCAGATGGGGCCTACACAGCCTGGGTTAGGATCTGACCTATGGGACAGATCCACACTCCACCCACTCCCTGGGTCAACCCGCCTACAGGCCTGACTGCTCTCCGCCCTCCCTCCGCCCCATTCTGCCCCACCCCGCCTTCCCACCACCCTCATGAAATCCCTGTACAGGAAATTAGGCCAGCTCAGGGCCGGCTTACCTGCCCAGTGGCACAGCTTCCCTTGACCAGCGGAACTCCCTGCACTGAAGTTTCACTGCACAGATGTACCTTACAGGCACATTTACAACAATGCTGTGAGATGCTTTGGCCCAAGAGGACTGTGACCTCAGTCTTTAAAAAAGAAATCTAAGAGAAACTTCTCCATATATATGCAAAAGCACCATTTTGCAGAAGCACCCAAGTGGAGACATGTGAATTCTGTGTGAGCTTTGTGATGAAGCTGCTTCTGCATCAACACTGCTGTATGCTAAGATAGGGGTAAATGGAGATGACCCAATGATGGTGATCATTTACAAGGGAAATGAGATAAATGAGGGTCATTCCACCCAAACAGCAACTGCATGCTGGACTAAGATAAAATGGAGGAAATGCAGAAAAGAACTGATTCTTCAAGAGTGACACAAATGGGCTTGTACTGGATAAAACTTTTTGTAGCCATTTAAAGAGGTACAACCAGTGATGTCATGCAGGGGGTACGCGGGGTACACGAGTACTGGTTTCTAGGATTACAGCTGGCCCCACCCATTCACCCGCCCACTCGTCAACTCCGCCCTCTGCAACGTTTGAATTTCCTGCATGTTTGAGTTGCCTGCATGTTCTCAGAGCCAGGCAGGCAGGCAGCAAGTGGAGTCTTTCCTTTCCTTGCCACTGAAAAATGAGTTGCTCTGGGGTTTTAACATGATGCCAGGCCTCCTTAACATGTTCTGGGAGTGCTGTGGAATACTGTTGCAACTGTTGGGTCAGTTTAAAATCATCTGAGGCCTCAAAAAGGGCTTTTTTCATGTCACTTCCTGCCACGACATCACTTCTGGCTTATGACATCACTTCTGGCTTATGACATCACTTCTGGTGGGCGGGTCCCAACATGTGCCAATCAAAAGTGAGTACCTGTTCTTAAATCATTTAGATGACACCACTGGGTACAACCAGTGATGTCATTCAGGGGGAACGGACCAGAACGGGCGTTCCGGATCCTAACAGGCTCCGTGGCTGGTTCCGGGTTCCCGACAAGTGTCAATCAAAAGTGAGTTCCTTTTCCTAAATCATTTGAATGACACCACTGGGTACAACCGATCCCTGGTTGAGGAGGGGGTGGGGAAAAAGAGTTCCGGGGTTATTAAAGTAGGTTATTTATTCTTATTTTTTTTACATATATTTTTAAATAAGGACCTCAACAACCGCAAACATTCTCAAAGCAGTTTAGATAGCTAAAGGAAGGAGAAAATTACTCAAAGCAATGCAAACAGCTCAAACTAATGACACATATTAATGTGAAAAATTGAAACATTGCAGTGGTGAGTACAACTTTAGGATCTGTCACATAGGAAGTTGCGTTATACTCAAGCAGAATAGTGCTTCATCTAGGTCAGTAAATGCCCAGCTGGCAGTGGTCCTCCAGGGAGAGTCTGGGGTCCATCCCAGTTGTACCTTTCTGTACAGTTGTGGTCGCCGCACCTCAAAAAGGACATAGTGGAGCTGGAAAAGGTGCAGAAGAGAGCGACAAAAAGGATTACAGGGCTGGGGCACCTCCCTTATGAAGAAAGACTGCAGCGTTTGGGGCTCTTCAGCCTAGAAAAAAGGTGCCTGAGGGGGACATACAAAACTATGTCATACAAATTATGTATGAGACATACAAAATTATGCACGGAAGGGATAGTCGATAGCGGGATGTTCTTTTCTCTCTCTCTAGGGACATCCGCTAAAACTGAGGGTTGGGAGAGTTAAAACAGATAAAAGGAAGTACCTTTTAACCCAGCAGGTAGGTAATCTGTGGAACTCTTTGCCACAGGAGGTGGTGATGGCAGAGGCAGATCTAAGGGAGGGCAAAGCTCTAAGTTTTGCAAGAAGCCTTACCTTGCAGTGGAAATCACTCCTCTCTTGCATCGTTTTAGCCAATCCTCACAGGGAAAAGCAACATCTTGGCGTTGCTTACTGGCTACAGCAGCAAGGGAGAAGAGGGATTTACATGACAAGTTAAGGCTTCTTGCAAATCTTAGAGCTTTGCCCTCCCTGTAGATTCGCCTCTGGGTGATGGCATCCGGTCTAGATGCCTTTAAGAGGGGATTGGACGGATTTCTGGAAGAAAAGTCCATCGTGGGCTATAGGCCATGATAGATTGTGCAACCTCCTTACGTTAGTAGTAGGCTACTTCAGAGTACTGGGTGCAAGGGAGTGGCAACAGGATGCAAGCTTGTTGTCTCGTGCCACCCTGGGGCACCTGGTGGGCTGCTGTGAGATACAGGAAGCTGGACTAGATGGGCCTTTGGCCTGATCCAGCAGGGCTCTTCTATTGTTCTTATGCACCTTTTGCATGCAAATAGCTCTGTCTCTGAGCTCCAGCTCTTTTCCAAGGGTTCTTAAAGGTTGAGAAGGCAACTTGGCCAGTCTTCAAGGAGCTTCAGTATATAATTCTTTCAATGAAGAGATCGCTATGAGGGTGGTCTGCTTATTCTCATTCTATACCAGCCCAAGCAAGGAAAAAGCAGTAGCTCAGAAGACAGACTTCAATTCTATCTAGAAATACCCTCTCCAGTTACCCTGTGACATAAATGAGACTTCTAGCAGTAACCCTTCCCAAAAGCAAATCCACTAAAGGACCAAATGCACTTAAACCAGCATCTGTAAAGTATTCACCTTCATGGCCTTTTGATAGCGGTTTGGATTGCAAAAAGACGGTAATTAATTAGAACAGAATGAATTAGACTTTATATAGTTGAACAGCATGGATATTGAAGGGAAAAAAGTACCAAATAAAATGGAGAGCTCTTGCCTAAGATCATGATATAAAAGAAAAGACAGTTCTTTGTAACAAGAACAGTTCCCCCCCGCTGCCCCATTTAACCAGAGATTAGCAAAAGTTCATGAAGTTGATAATAATGACTATAATTAGGGTTATTCATATAAATGTTTATCGTTTGGGTAACTTGCTGAAAGACATGTAATTTCTTGGGTGGCACTTATCCCAAACAAGCACATCCATAATTCTTAGCATGGACAAAAGTTACATACCTTTTTGTTTCAGTCTTTTGGCAGAAAGAACACTTTCACTCAGTAGGAAACAAACTGGGTTCATTGGTGAGAATCTCATAAACGTGGAGGCCTGCTTTCATTCAGCCCAACTTTGTATCGATCTGGGTGCTTGAACTGCATGTTTAAACCTTTGTAAGTACAAACAGGAAACGTGGTAGACGAGCTCCTGTAACAACCACGGGCGCCGTGTCAGAACTTTCTTCTGCATTGTTTTATTCACAAAGAAGGAAAGTTAGGCAAGTTATGCTTTTGAAGTATGGCAGTGAAAGCCCTCCTTCCCCAATCCGAGCACCTTGGATGGACTCTTTAATTGGTGCTTCAAAGCCATGGGATTAAGAAGAGTCTATAGATAGCACTATTTTGTCCTGATGACAGAGGAAGACAATTACATGCACCTAGTTGAGACATGCAGAATGTATAACAATGCAATCCTAACCTGGAGTTAAGCCAGCACAGTTAAGCCAGCAAAGTTTGGCCAGCACAAGGGACGCCATAAAGTATGTTTGGACCATTCCTGGAGTTCAAGAGACCAGCACACAGATGTGCACTATCCTCCCCGACTCCAAGAATGGTCCAAACAGACTTCATGGTAGCCCTTGCGCTGGCCAAAATGCTGGCCTAACTGTGCCGGCCTAACTACAGGTTAGGAATGCACTCTAAATCATTTCAGCATGGATTACTGTATAGAATACTGTATATATTTTGAGCCTCATATACCTTTATTCAAAAACTAAATGTGAGAGGATTCCTTCATTGCTTGGCACCTTACTCTTACCTACAAGCAAAACCAGCCTATTTATAATGGCTGAGTAAAAAGGATAGTGAAAATAGTTCTACATACTGGCAGGAAATTCTGGAGAGGGCAATGTGTCTCTCTGTGGTGACACCTTGCCTTGCAGAAGTCAGGCCACCCACTGTAAATTGCAAAGGGCAGAGTAAAGTTCAATTAAGCAGATGCTTTATGTACATGTTAAACACATTCTAAAGTCACATATCTTGTGCTGTCTTACAATGTAACCTGCATGTAGGGCACCAGCCCATCCATGAAATAGCTCAGGTAGTAGATTGATAGATAGGGACTGCCTTCATTGCATCTTCCCAAGCTCTACATTTTGCCTCCTCCCACTCCCTAAATTAAAAACAAGAGAGGAGTGGACCCAAAGAGGAAGTGCTGAGTGTGGAAAGTGTGGAAAGGAGAGGAGAGTGTTGGGCTTGATCCTCTTTGAATCTAGCTGGAGAAGTAGTGGTAGCTGGGGAGGGCATTTGGTGTACTAGCTGAAGCAGTAGGTGGTTTTGGCGAGGCTCTGTCCATGCACCTACACCTTTTCTTGGTCTTTTGGTCCTGGTCTTCTTTCTTATACCCAATCCTTTCCCCTTCTGTTTCCTTCTGATGAATTTGAATTGTAGCAAATCGTAGCAAATTGAATTCTGCAAATGTTGCTTTCCTGAGCTCCATAGACATTAGTTAGAAAGTGGCAGCCCAATCATATCTGAACCTCCTCACCAGCAGAAGACACATCCACTGCAGAAGCACCAGGATCCAAGCAGAAGTGTTTGAAGCAGAAGTGTTCCCTGCCAGCTGGATGTGCTATTCTGCTAGGGAGAACAATGCTGCCATGCGCATGAGCTGGTAGTGAGGCAAGCATCCGCTGGTGCCAGGTGAGTCAGTAGTGGCAGCAGGCAATGGGAGGGATGGGGGAACGAGAGGAAGGGGATGCTTCTGGGGAACAGGGAAGGGAGAAGTCAGCAAAATAGCTGTGACAAATCTGACGAGGGCCAAAGGGAAAGCAGAAGCAGAAGGGTAATGAAAGTTCCCTTAACACAAGGCATCCCAAAGTGTGATACCTTATGGCAGAGTAGCAACTCACAGGGACACCATGGGATGTCCCTATTAGCCCCGCTTACCACTTTCCACAGGTGCTGCCATCTTGGATCGCATGAGATCACACAAGAGTCAAGATGGCAGCTACCCAGCTGAGTCAGGAAGAAAAGGAGAGAGCCTTGGGTGGCATGAGATGGAGCAGTCAAAGCAAAACCATTAAACAGATTATGGGCGCAATCCTGCCCTGTATGCCACATCGACGCTACATGGTAGCATCAGCGCTACATCGTTAGCTCTGAAGCGGGGGTGCCGAATGGCACCCCCGTGTCAGCACTAGTGCACTGAGACCGGCAGTGCCTGCAGCACCGGCCTCAGTGCACCCACACTGCATGTCCTCTTCACTGGCCAAAGTTGGCCAGCACAGAGGAGTGCTGAGGTGGAAGGGAGTGGGTAGGTGTTCTGCCAAATTCCCTGCCGGGCATCCCCAAGGGCCCTAATGCCCACACTAGGCTAACTAGTTCCCCACAGAGCAGCCTCAGAGATAGGCAAGAGGGAGGGGTTCAGTCACTCACTGGGCCTCCTCTCTTCCAGCAGCTTTGTTTGGGATCACTGGCTGGCCAGCCTCCTCCAGACTGCCCTCATCACTGGCTTAGCTCCAAACTACCTTAATTCTGGCACAAACTAACCCCACCACCAAACAATAGGCAGTCATCTTGCCCAAGCCATAACTGCCTCCTCCACTTGGTGGCTCCAGGGGCATGGCAGACATACAACAATTCCCAGTGGTGCCAAAACAACCTTACCTTAGCCAGTTCCTCAGTCCTGCAGGCAGGCAGTCCATCCAACAAGCCATTCATCCAGCACTCCATCCATCCAACACCTGCCTGGTACCCTCCTCCAGCACCTTCCCAGGTCCTTCCTCCAACTTTATACTGAGGCCAGCCTATCAGTGGGCAGGCTTTAATTCATCAGCCACACCCATCTGCACCTGTGCTAACCTCCCTTCCTAGCCAGATTGCTCATCAGCCTGCAGCTGTGTTCCTGCTGCAGGAGTTCTGGGATTAAACTCATAATCCCTGGTTTACCTGGACAAGGGGCCATTGCTGATACCATTTTCTATCTCCTTGGGGTATCTCCTGCCTTTTCCAATACAGTGGGAGAGGGCATTTCCGGGTGGGTGGTGGGCATGCTGGTTCGAGAGGGGGGCAGGTCCAGGATTGGGCCATAAAGCTGAATCCTAGGCTTGTTCTTCAGGCCGTGCATCCCCGATTTGGGCTGAGTGGTTTCCTCAGATCTGTGCCTGCTGTTTAGCAGGTGCAGATCTGAGGAATGCATAAGGGAGGCTATGCCTCCTGCGTGCAAGGCCACAAACGTGCCCTTGCACCAGGGAGGCTCCAGCCTCCCAGGATACTGCATTGGATACAGCGCAGGCCCACCAGCCTGCATGTTCCAGCACAGTATAGGATTGCACTGCCCAACATTGATTAGCCTTAAAACAATTCCAAAAACACATTTAAAAATCAGCGTTCAGCAGCAAGAGAAACCAGCTCCATGTCAGACATCCTCAAAATGACTTCTGCAAAAGCCTTTGGAAACCAAAGTTTAATAGGCAACAGGAGCTATAAAGCAGGGGCACTACTTGAATTCCACACAGTAGGCACTGCAGATGTGCCAGTTAGCCCATCTTGCAACAATGAAAGTTAGCACCAACTGGTGCTAGCACAGTGCTGCCCCAGCGCCAGTGCTCCGTCCTCACCATGTACCATAAATGTGCTTTACAGCATGTTTTTGACACCCAAAGACAGTGGTACATTCATATTGCCGGCGATAAGAGTCCTCAGGATCAGGCTCTGAAAATCACTAAAAAGGGTTCAATCCCACATAAACATTTAGATGGGTGAAAAAGTCACCTCCGATTAACCAGACTGCAAATTACTTTTTAATGGAAAGTGCCAAGATACCAAGTACCATCCTAAAAGAGGCTTTCCCCCTTCTCTCTCACACAGGAGAGAATGCCTCTTCCATGATTATGCCTCCTTTGATGCAGGCATGCCTCTTCTAAAAGGCTTCAGAACCATCCATTATTTCCAAATGTAAGCGGTCAACTGACTTCCATTTTTTAATTGGTTGACAGTTTTCAAAATTTGTCATAATCTAATTTGGTTGGTAGCCAACCAACAGAGTGGTGGCAGAGTGATGCAAAATTGTGTGTCTCAAAGTACGACTGTTGTTGCATCATTGGCTGCTGAAAGATGTGTTCTCATTATACACAGCATCATAGACTTCCTGTGGAGAAACCACAATGTTTTTTCCAGAACTTTGATCGATGCTTTCAGCCAGGGCTTTAAAGTACTTCTATGCACACACTTTTTCCATTGAAAGAAATCCTGCCCACTTTTTGTCATGCATTAAAGTTTAACAGTGTCACAGTCAATACAAGAGCCAAAGCATATGACTTGCTGTTGAAATCAGGGAGCCTTATTGGGCAGATATCTAGGTATGCAATAACACTGATGAATGAGTGTTCCCTAGTCAATTCCCTAGCTCAGTGATGGCGAGCCTATGACACTCGTGTCAAAGGTGACATGCCACCGTGTTTTGGGTGACACATCAGCATTTCACAACACCCAACAACTGAGAATTTTTTGTAATGATCTGATGTTTCTTTATATAATGCATAGCCCCACACATGATTGGACTGTATTTTTTAAAATAAACGAATATGTAAAAATTAGTTTCTCTTTTGTTGGGCAGGGGGGGGGAGTGTCACACCAGCAGAGTCAAGTTAGGCATTTTTGACACAGCAAACCCAAAAGATTCGCCATCACTGCCCTAGCTGGTTGGGCTGGCATCAAGCCAAGGCCCCATGCCCATCAGAAAGGTCACGTGGCTGGGCTGACCCATGTACCCTAAGCATGGTAGCAGAGGTTGCTACCAATGCACCATCAGGAGTGGGCAGGGGAGCACCATGGGGGCTCAATACAGGGCTTTGTCCCAGGACTGCAACCTGGGGTTAGCATTGACTATGGTTGTCATATATCTGCTCAGAGCTGGCATCAGGAATCAGCATTGTTGGGCACAGGGACAGCCTAATAACTCTTGCTGCCTATCAATTGCTGCCTTCACCCTACCTCTGCCAGTGACCATTGGGGCATCCATCCATTGGGGCTGACAGATCATGAAGCTCTTTTCCACTCTCAGACCACTGGTTCATCTAGATTGGTATCATCTACGGTGGCTGGCGGTAGCAATCTGGGGTTTTGGAGAGAGTTCTTAGCCACCTGGACAGAACCTGAGAACTTTCAGCATGGAAAGCCTGTGTGCTACCACTGAACCCACAGCTCCTCCCCGTGAGCCTTGCTGCAGCTTCAAGCAAGCTTTGTGGCCAACCCATTCTAAGAAGAAACTCTTCAGAAGTCAGCTTTCACTGCAGTCCTTCTGACAGATATCCTCTTGAGCGAAAACATCATGTCAGGGCTTACTGTATGTCACTGGTATGGGGCAAAATGTTTTTAAAACATACATATTCTCATGCAGTGGTGTTATTCTACCGGAAAGCTGGGCGGGACATCCGGGTGATCGACAGCCCACCCATCACGTTCCGCAGCGTTACACCGTTTACGTAACCAATTACGCCACTTGCGTACGTTACGCAAACGGCGTAATGCTGCGGAACGCAACGGGCAGGCTGTCAATCACCCGGATGTCCCGCCCAGTGTTCCAGTAGAATAACACCACTGTTCTCATGTATAGATAAGATAGTACAACTCACAGTGTGCATTACCTTAAGTATCAAAGTGACTAACCAAGGACGCTTTCGAGGCGGCACAACAAGTGGGTGAGTCTGCGGTTATGACTGCAGGTATTTATCTGAACAAATAAGAGATCACCTGTGAGAAGTGACTCATGTCTTTCTTTTGTTAACATTTGCAATTTCATTTGAAGACACTAGGAAGTTTCTATCTCTTTTCATCCCTTGCCTTGAATCTGGTTCAGCTCTATTGACTTCTGAACCTGTAGGCTGAACTTCAGGTATCTTCTATTTAAAAAAACAAACAAACCTGGATCTATTGAGACTCAATTTAGGGCGTAATCCTAAACTGAGTTAGGCCGGCATAAGCTAAGCCAGCAAAGTTTGGCTGGCACAAGGGACATTGTAAAGTATGTTTGGACCACTTTCAAGTCAGAGAGGCCAGTACACAGATGTGAGCCATCCTCCCTGACTCCAAGAGTAATCCAAAAATGCTTTATGGTGGCCCATGCACCAACCAAACTTTGCTGGCTTAGTTTATGCCAGCCTAACTCAAGTTTAGGATTGTGCTCTTAGAAGCCACAGTAGTCCACAAAGGTTCCCCGTAGAACATGGCTTTGTAAATGATTCAGGGTCCATAGTAATCTGGAATTAGACTGACACAGTTAGGCCAGCAAAGTTTGGCTGGCACAAGGGCCACCGTAAAGGGCATTTGCACCACTCTCAGAGTCAGAGAGGCCAGCTCACAGACATGTGCCATCCTCCCTGATTCTGAGAGTAGTCCAAATACACTTTATGGTGGCTCTTGTGCCGGCCATACTTTGCTGGCCTAACTGTGCCAGCCTTTCTCTAGGTTAGGATTGTGCACCCGATGGATTTTGACCACGCCATTGCTATTCCTGTTTCAGGGCCCAATCCTATCCAACTTTCCTGCATTGATGTAGCCAGGGCAAGGGGGCATGCAGTGCATTCTGCAGTGGGAGGAAAGTTATGGAGGCCTCCCCAAGGTAAGGGAGCATTTGTTCCCTTATCTTGGGACTTTATTGTGGCTGCATTGGCACTGGAAAGTTGAGCAGGATTGGGCCTTTAATCAAGCCATGCAGTTCATGGGACAGTCTAGTGGCCAACTTTCCTGGTATAGTAATTTTTAGTGGTAAACCAGCTTGAATCCCAAGGTAGCAATGTAACATATAAATGTACTAAACATATAACTGAGACCCCAACAACTAGCGTTGTGGTAGCTAAAGTCTCTTTATGGCAGTGTGAAAGTCAGGCCACTATCGCACGCTTCCAGGCCACTACCACAAATGGGCAGTGTCACGGTGCACACAGTAGCAGCTCTAGAGGCCCCTGTCAATGGCAGTAAGTTGGCAGCAGAGTCATGTTTTGATCAGGAAGGAGGGCAGGTGGAAATGCGGAAGAGAAGGGCCATCTAGGCAGCAATTCTATTCTCCACATGCTTCCTCTTTTGCTGTATTGCGTACTGTATTGTGTACAATTCTGGTTGCCACATCTCAAAAAGGACTTAGTGGAGCTGGAAAAGGTGCAGAAGAGATAGACAAAAATGATTGCTGGGCTGGGGCACCTCCCTTATGAGGAGAGGCTGCAGCGTTTGAGGCTCTTTGGGCTAGGAAAAAAGGGGACATGATTGAGATGTACAAAATTATGCATGGGATGGATAAAGTAAGAACATAAGAACATAAGAAGAGCCCTGCTGGATCAGGCCAAAGGCCCATCTAGTCCAGCTTCCTGTATCTCACAGCGGCCCACCAGGTGCCCCAGGGAGGCATGTAACAACAAGATGCTTACATCCTGTTGCCACTCCCTTGCACCCGGTACCAGTAGCCCACCACCTTTGTAAGGAGGTTGCACAATCCATCATTGCCTATAGCCCATGATGGACCTTTCCTCCAGAAATCTGTCCAATCCCCTCTTAAAGACATCAAGACCAGATGCCATCACCACCTCCTGTGGCAAGGAGTTCCACAGATTAACTACCCGCTGGGTAAAAAAGTACTTCCTTTTATCTGTTTTAACTCTCCCAACCCTCAGCTTTAGTGGATGCCCCCTGGTTCTGGTGTTTTGAGAGAGGGAAAAGAACATCCCTCTATCGACTTTATCCCTTCCATGCATAATTTTGTATGTCTCAATCATGTCCCCCCTTACCTCAGGCGCCTTTTTTCTAGACTGAAGAGCCCCAAACGCTGCAGTCTTTCTTCATAAGGGAGGTGCCCCAGCCCCGTAATCATTTTTGTCGCTCTCTTCTGCACCTTTTCCAACTCCACTATGTCCTTTTTGAGATGCGGCGACCAGAACTGGACACAATATTCCAGGTGTGGCCTTACCATTGATTTGTACAATGGCATGATAATATTGGCTGTTTTATTCTCAACCCCTTTTTTAATGACCCCAAGCATGGAATTGGCCTTCTTAATTGCTGACGCACACTGGGTCGATACCTTCATTGAATTGTCCACCAGCACCCCAAGATCTCTCTCCTGAGCTGTCACAGACAGCTCAGAACCCATTAGCCTATAGGTAAAGTTTTGGTTTTTGGCCCCAACGTGCATCACTTTACATTTGTCTATGTTGAAACGCATCTGCCATTTGGCTGCCCATTCCCCCAACTGGGAGAGATCCTTCTGGAGCTCTTCACAATCGTCTCTGGTTTTTACCACCCGGAAAAGTTTTGTGTCATCCGCAAACTTGGCCACCTCACTGCTTATCCCTGTCTCCAGGTCATTTATGAATAAGTTGAAAAGCACGGGCCCCAAGACAGATCCCTGGGGCACTCCGCTTTTCACCTCTCTCCATTCTGAAAATTGCCCATTGACCCCCACTCTCTGTTTCCTGGCCCTCAACCAATTCTGGATCCATAAGAGGACCTGCCCTCTTATTCCCTGACTGTGAAGTTTCTTCAGCAGTCTTTGGTGGGGGACCGTGTCAAATGCCTTCTGAAAATCCAGGTATATGATATCCACAGGTTCACCCACATCCACGTGCCTATTGACCTTTTCAAAGAATTCCAAAAGGTTTGTGAGGCAAGACTTACCCTTACAGAAGCCATGCTGACTTTCCTTTAGCAGTACTTGTTCCTCTACATGTTTTAGGATTTTATCTTTGATGAGGCTTTCCACCATCTTACCCGGAACAGACATTAGGCTGACAGGCCTGTAGTTTCCAGGGTCCCCCCTTCTCCCTTTTTTAAAGATTGGCGTGACATTGGCTATCCTCCAATCCTCTGGTACCGTGGCCGTTTGAAGGGACAAGTTGCATACTCTAGTTAAGAGGTCAGCAACTTCGTTCTTTAGTTCCTTAATTACTCTTGGGTGTATACCATCTGGGCCTGGTGACTTATTTATATGTAGTTTATCAATTTGATCTAAAACATCTTCTTTATTAACCAGTATCTGATTTAATTCCTTCGTTAGGAAGGGCTGTTCAGGCTGTGGTATCTGCCCAAGTTCTTCTGCTGTGAAGACGGACGCAAAGAATTCATTTAATTTCTCTGCAATCTCCAAGTCCCCTTTTATCTCCTCTTTCCCTCCCTCACCATCCAGCGGGCCAACCGCCTCTCTGGCAGGTTTCCTGCTTCTAACATATTTGAAGAAGCTTTTATTATTCCCTTTTATGTTGCTAGCCATGCGTTCCTCAAACGCTTTCTTGGCCTCCCGTATCACCTTCTTACTTGTCTTTTGCCAGAGTTTATGTTCTTTTTTATTCTCCTCACTGGGGCAAGACTTCCATTTACGGAAGGAAGCTTCTTTGCTCTTTACAGCTTCTCTAACTTTGTTTGTCAGCCATGCAGGCACCCTCCTGGACCTTGTCGAACCCTTCTTTCTTTGCGGTATACACTTCCGCTGGGCCTCTACTACTGTTTTTTTAAACAGCCTCCACGCAGCCTGGAGGGATTGGACTCTTTTTACCTTCCCTTTCAATTTCTGTCTAACTAGTCTCCTCATCTGAGGGAAATCTGCCCTTCGAAAGTCAAGGGTTTTTGTGTCAGATTTGCTCTGCACTCTTTCCTGGACATGCATGGCAAAACCAATCGCAGCATGGTCACTGTTCCCCAATGGCTCAGTAACACTTACATCCCTAACTAGGTCCCGAGTAATGAAAGTGATGTTCATTTCCCTCTCTCACAACACTAGAGCCAGTGGACATCCACTAAAATTGTTGGGGAAGTTAAAATGGATAAAAGGATATACTTTTTTACCCAGCGGGTAATTAAGCTGTGGAACCCCTTGCCACAGGAGATAGAGATGGCATCTGGCCTAGGTGCCTTTAACAGGGGATTTCTGGAAGAAATGTCCATCATGGGTTATAAGACATGATGGGTTGGGCAACCTCCTTACATTAGTAGTAGGCTACTTCAGAATGCCAGGTTCAAGGCAGTGGCAACTGGATGCAGGCATCTTGTTGTCTCATGTGCTCCCTAAGGCATCTGTTAGGCCACTGTGAGATACAGGAAGCTAGACGAGATGGGCCTTTGGCCTGATCCAATGGGGCTCTTCTTATGTTCTTAACTTACAGCCTGTACATGGGAATGAGCACAAGACCTTCTTTCTACAGAAAGTTTTTAAAAAGTTTTGGACAAATATATCTGGATTTTGGAATAGTCTGGATTTCAGATGTCTGGATAAGGGATAATTATCTGTATAGGATGTCTTGTGTGTTGGAAATCTTTGGACATGCTGTACAAGCTCCAATCAGTAACTCGTTTCTGTTTTGTACCAGGGTTATTTCATCTGGCTCTGCCCTAACCTGCAGCTCTGGTGGAAGTGAAACATGATACTAGTTCAGCAGCCCTGTGCTCTTGAAAGCAAGATGCTGTTTGAAGCAAGACTAGAAGCACCTTCAATACTATGATAAGCAATACCTGATGAATTCAATTAAGCAGAATGGAATAGAGAATGTTGGCATTTGGCTAGGATCGCAGTATTGGGATTTCTGTTATTAAAGCAATGGGCCCAGAGGCGGATCTGGGGGGGGGGCAAATCTGTAAGTTTTGCAAGAAGCCTTACCTTGCAGTGGAAAGCACTCCTCTCCTGCCCTGTTCTAGCCAATCCTCACAGGGAACAGCAACATCTTGGCATTGCTTACTGGCTACAGCAGCAAGGGAGAGGAGGGATTTACATGACAGGGTAAGGCTTCTTGCAAAACTTACAGATTTGCCCCCCCCTTAGATCCGCCTCTGAATGGACCTGCCATCTCTTTTCCAAGTGGTGCCATTTCACTGCCTCTTTTTCTGCTCTGCTACTGAACACAAAGACTTGAGTAGATTTTGGTACCCTCACCCTAACCCAAAGAAGAACCCAAAACATGTATGAGATGGAAAAAAATGAGCAGTGTGGTATACTGGTTAAAGTGTTGAACTAAGAGCAGATAAATGTTCAGATCACCACTCAGCCATGAAGCTCACTGGGGGCCAAATCCAATTTTGCAGCCCTGATAAAGCTGTCCTGATTGGGGGGGGGGATACTGCATTCTGTGGGCGAGGGGGAGTCAGGCAGGGCTCCTCAAGGTAAGGGAACATTTGTTTGATGACCTTGGGGCTGTGTTGCTGCTGCATCAGCACCAGAAACCTAGATAGGATTGGGCCCTGGGTCACCCCAGGTCATTCATTCATGCTCAGCCTGAACCAAGGTTTTTATGAGGATAAAATAGGAGGGGGGAGAGAGGAAGAACACTGTACACTGATGTCCTGAGTGGGACAGGTAGGATAGAAATATATTTAACAATAAATTCAATGAGAAACATTAGAAATTATTTTAAATGCTGCCCCAATTCAGTTGATTTTCTACAATTCTCCTTGAGGCTGAACAGAGGGAACAGAGGACAGCTGAATTCCTGGCTGCTTTGTTTGGAAACCTGATCTGGAGCCCTGACAGAAAAAATATGCTGTGTTCTCCAAGCAGTAAACTTGTCTTACAAAAAAAGCTTTTGTACAGATTATCATCATCATCATCAATCATCATCATCATCTATTTATTTATTTATTTATTTAATTTATACCCCGCCTTTCTGCCCATAGGCACGCAAGGCGGCTTACAACAAAAACAGTAATACAATAAAATTCAGAACATTAAAAAGCAGTAATTTAAAAGCAATATTAGAACAACTAAAATTTAAAACAACAACAAGCCCCGTGGATCATAAAATATAAGCAAGAGTATAAAAACCAGCCAGCCTGTCGACAATTAAAAGCTTTTCAAAATAAAAAGGTCTTCAGCCCCCGCCGGAATGTTGCCAAAGAGGGAGCAGTTCTCAGTTCTAAGGGGAGGGTATTCCAAGTTGGGGGGCCACCACCGAGAAGGCCCTATTCCTGGCCGCCATCCCTCTCACCTCTCCTGGTGGCGGCACAGTCAAAAGGCCCCCCCAGATGATCTGAGTGTACGGGCAGGATTATATGGGAGGAGGCGGTCTCTCAAATACCCCGGACCCGAGCCGTAAAGGGATGAGCATTATTACAGATGAGCTGTAATAATGCAGGAGATCTTCCAGATTTGAATGAGACCTCCTTACTTACTTCCAAGTTCCCCATCTCTATCTGTGAGACTCACCCCTGGTCTGTCTTCAGGGTGAACTGTTCTCAGAGTCACCAAGTCTTGTATGTGGCACATCGCTGCTCAGCATAGCAAGTGTGGTTGCGGGCCTGAAACCACAGACCTATTTACCTCAAGGCAGTTTGCAAACAGGTGGAGATTGCATGTTCTCTGTGCTCTCACAAGAATGATGTGCTCCAGTTTAAGAACTAAGCATCAATGCAGAACGAGGGGTGATATTTTTGACACACTACTGGTCCAGAGGATACCAGAGGATGCACTGGATTTCTCTGGAATGCCTTGTAGGCTTCTTGTGGCAGTTCAAAAAAGTGTAGTTGCTACCACTCCATGGGTCTGTCAGGTTTGACACATTTATGTGTTGATGTGACTAACACATGGGGTGCAATCCTAACCTGGAGTTAGGCCGGCACAGTCAGGCCAGCAAAGTTTGGTTGGCACATGGGCCAGAGTAAGGCACGTTTGGACCACTCTCGGGGTCAGGGAGGATGGTGCAATCTGGAAGAAAGGAAAGGTGGGAAATGTGGAGGAAGGAAGAGCCCCAGAGCAGGGATGAAGGAAGAGGAAGGAAGGGAAGAGAGACGGTCAAGACACTGGGGGGGGGGGGTCAGGGAGAGAAATGAGAAGAACCAGCTCCTCCTAAGGCAGGGAAGTCTCCAGAAGGAAAAAAATCCCTTTTGGGGGGCCTGGAACTGATCTATACAGGCAGAAGCCTCAGAAGAACCTCAGGGTCCCTCTCCTGGTGGGAGGGAAACAAACCTTCAGGACCTGGAAAGAACCCAAGCAGGCAAGGGAAGCAGGAACAAGAGAGTCCCAGCATACCCCAGAAGAAGCTCCCTGAAAGCAAAAATCAAAGAGAACTTTATCATAGAACAACAAGACCTGGAGGCTCACCAAGAGATGGAACTGTTTCCCCCTTGCAGGAGTTTGAATTTTCCTAAGAATCTACTTAAATAAACCACCACCCGCCAAGCCACCTTTTCTTTGTCTCAGTTTAGGGGGCCCGGATTGGGGCGTGATTATCCTACACCAGATGATAAGATGAGAACCTGCCCCCTTGTTGGCAGGGGATGCACAGATGCATACATGACAATTCATATTTAGTTATACATTTTACCACTGGCTCCATTTGGCTCACATGTTGTGACTTCACAGTGGAATGAGTTAAGCAAGTGGCCTGGTCAATTTGTACACCTTTTTTTCCTTACTATGCGAACAACAGTTACTTACACTTGCTATACTTTGCCACACTATTATTGCATCCCCATGCAAAACACGCGTGCACACACTACCCCCAAAGTCAAAACAACGTGACCTATCTTAAACACCATCCGATTAAAGATTATCTACTGCCATCTCTTGGCGAGTGAGAGGCAATATTTAAAGAACAGATGAGCTGTAATGATGCAGGAGATCTTCCAGATTTGAATGA
>JAJKFI010000027.1:4348205-4385558 GCA_029204185.1 Lerista edwardsae | reverse complement strand
CTCCTTCCTTACTTCCCAGTTCCCCAGCTCTATCTGTGAGACCGGCACTCACTCCTGGTCTGCCTTGCATTCATAGTGAGATAGAAAAAGACAAGTTACATGCTACCGCATTCCTAGCTGGCACTTCTGCTCTTTATTTGATTTTTCAATCCAATATACACAGAGGTTTCAACATAGAGATTCCAAGGATGGGAGTGACACAACACTCCACATGCACAGAGAACCATGGCCAGTGGTGGCCTTCATTTTTTCCCCAGAAGTTCAGGACATGTGTTACTCAGGCCAAATATTTTCTTTCTTTGGGCTTACATTCTCCCTGATAATCTTCTCTTTCTGCTACAAACAATTGTCCTCATCCACATAGAAGGTTGACCTGCTAATTTGATTTAGGAAGTGCCTGGGGTCCAGGTTGGCATCTGGCAAGGGTGGTGTCCAGGGTTGGAATCTACCTGCGCTAACAACCGGAACGCAGGAAGTAGCTACCGGGACGCACGGTTGATTAGCAGTTCCTCTGCCTGTCCTCGCTTCCCCCGCGGTCCGCTGCCTGCCTGCCTGCCTGCCTGCCTGCCTGAAACCACCGGCTGCGGGCATGCAGGCCGCAGGCATGGCCAGCCCCATTCGCATATTGCAGGGGCACGCAGCAGCGACGACTGCAGTGGGCAGAGCCAGCCCTGCACGGACCAACCGGAACGGCGTTCTGGAGCGTCCTGGCTACATGACAACACTGGTGGTCTCCACCACCAGGGGTGCGTACATTTTGTTGCTGGAGTTCATGTGGAACTGATTGTTTTTCTATACTGCACTGCTACACTTGCTCAAATAACAACAACATGGCTTTTGTTTACATAAATGAAATGGTATTGAAGTGAAGGACTTCAGCATGCTGACTGCAGAGGGGATGGGAACAGTGGTGTAAAACAACAACTCTGACAACACTCCTCCTATTAGCACCTCCCTTTTTCCTGTGGAATCACGTGGTTAAGACCATTCGTGGAATCACGCCTGACCAGCGCCATGGTTTGCTTCACAAAAGACTTATACTCAAGTCAACATGACTCAGGAATTTCCGGGGGTGGTGGTGGTGGTGAATTGCCTTGGGCACGCACTATGACTTATGGACAAGTGGAATTGCTGGGGGTGAAGATTTGCAAATGACATGTGACTTGGGCTCAGTAAATCCAGCCAGTCGCTGGTAACAGCACATGTGGGGCAATTTCATTTGGGCTGTAGAACAGAAAGAATTGATTCCAATCCTTTCCCCGCTATGCCATGTCCTGAACCAATTCCACCCCCCACCCACCCCCCAGTGCTCTTAGCTATTCTGGAAGAAACTATGAGCACCAATTATATCTATTCTCTCCATTTTCCTCAACATGCCTAATAGCTTTGGGTATGCATGAGAGATTTAAATTGATTTAAATTGAGTAATCATCACAGGGAAAAAGGTTGGGCCCATCTGTTCCACGGCCCTATTCTAAACTCTCACACAGAAAGAGCTGATTTTGCAAGAAGAACATTCCGTTGGGAGTTCCACAGAGCTCCAACATTATTGTGGCCACCCCAGGCCCAGGGCCATCCCACAAGGGGAATTGCCCATCACAGGGTTATGCATTGCCCGATCTGGAGTTCACCCAAAGGAAGGATCAAGCTTACCTGGTTTTTGCATTGAAAGAGTATCTTTTCATTTTCATCTTTACTGTAACAAGACTCCCAGCTGTCCTCTGGATACGTCTCACTTCCGGCCACACCTCTTAACTGGCTCTCATTCAGTGCCACCACTAGACCTACCATTGGCATCCAGCATCAATTCATCCATAGGTCCCACCTTCTCCTCTTGACCAATACCGTCCTCTGCCCCCAATCTCTGGTTTGGCTGACAGCGTAATCCTAACCTGGAGTTAGGCTGGCACAGTTAGGCAAGAAAAGTTAGGCCAGAAAAGTTTGGCCAGCACCAGGGCAGAGGCGGATCTAAGGGGGGGCAAATCTGTAAGTTTTGCAAGAAGCCTTACCTTGCAGTGGAAAGCACTCCTCTCCTGCACTGTTCAAGCCAATCCTCACAGGGAACAGCAACATCTTGGCGTTGCTTACTGGCTACAGCAGCAAGGGAGAGGAGGGATTTACATGACAGGGTAAGGCTTCTTGCAAAACTTACAGATTTGCCCCCCCCCAGATCTGCCTCTGCACCAGGGACACAGCAAAGTATGTTTAGACCACTCTCAGAGTCAAGAAAGGCCAGCACACAGACATGCACCTTCCTCCCTGACTCCTACGATGGCCCTTGTGCCGGTCAAACGTTGCTGGCCTAACTGTGCCTGCCTAACTCCAGCTTAGGATTGTGCTTTGATGCTCCTTTACAAACATAAAATGTAGTTTGGGCCCCAATTGTCTGGAAAGATCTAAGATTGCACAGTGAATGTTCAGGACATTGCAGCACTGGGCTTCGCTAATTATAGGGAAGATGCATATTGTAAGAGATTTATTCCATCTTTCCACCCTCCTAAAAGGGTCGTCAAGGCAGGACATTATGAAGATACTATGGTGGTTCAATTAAAAAAAAATGCATCAATTTAAAAATAACAGAATAACCACACAACCACACAATAAACGCACAATTGTGATAACAAAATCAGCTAAAAGCTGAGGAATGGTTATGAATACTGAGGAACTGATTACCCAAAGCTATGCCCTACTTTCAAGATGCAGAAAATTCAGATTGCCAGTTTCAGTGATTCACACAATTCAGGACCCTGGATCTCAAATTGTCAGTGGATGGGAGAGGGTTATGGGCCAGAGGATTCCTCCTTAAGGAAGTTCAAGCAGTTCCAATAAGAGGACAAATAAGTTCTTTTCCAACCCCTTAGCACTGCGCATTTTTTGCGTAGGATGAAAGTTCCCTAGAAATTGAACTGCATATATTTCTTTCTGTGAAGAGCCATTGCTCAAATTTAATTAGGTAGGATTATGAATCCATAATGGTCTTCATTAACATAATGCTATTCCCTTGAAAATACGTGTGAGGTTTTATGAATTTAAATGATTTCTCTTTAGAACATACTGCTCTCATTCATCAAAGTGTGGCGGCGGCGGCAGCAATTTTCACATCAAGCAAACATTTCTGATGTACATATCTATTCTCGAGCCACACTGCATATTTTGAAATTATTTTGTCAATCTAAAAGATGTCCTCTATTCAAATGCTGAAGCCTTTGTGATGAGGGAAGCTGTTACTTGAAACTGAAAGGTGATAAATACTGCAGCATCTCTGAGATGAAGCTGATCTATTTTGTAATAACATTTGGAGAAGAAACAAGGGTGCTATTTGTCAGGCGCATGCCTGTGATTGGGTCACTTTCTAAATAGGAATGAAGCTACCTAGGCTGTGGTCTCATTGGAGATTTAGACGCTGAAATTGACAAGTTAAGGAAAAAACAGAAGTTTATGTGACAACTAGAAACAAATTATGCATAAGAAAGCAGCATTAAAAGGAAGGTTTTGTAGAAAATATCCAACTAAGGACACCGCAGTGGTAAGTGGAAAATATCCAACTAAGGACATTGTGGTGGTAAAAGGAATTCGTAAGGGACTTCTCGGATCTGCATCAGCTATTTAGATAGCACAAATCCAGGAAGGCTGTTGGAATGTCAGGTGGGCTGGGAAGGGGTTTAGGATATGGCAAAGGTCTGTTCCACCAACCTGCTTCTGAGCCTCCCAGATGTAACCAGCAGGCCACCATTGTAGAGAATGTTGAATTGGATTGGCCTCATAACATAGCAATGTTCTTCAATTTGACACTGAACTGCAACACAGTCATTCATGGACAATTCTTTCAACAGTGTTCAGCTTGTTGCCTACAACTTCATACAAGCAGGAATGGTTTTTTTGGTGATCAACACAGAACGCTAAATAACGTGAATTTCTACTAAAAACGCAACATAAAACAAAATTTAAGTCAAAACATGGAAAAACACTTTTTGCTTATTTTGACAGAGTTTGACACAAATTTAGATCAATTTCACAAAAATGACACCACTTTTAATTTTGACACAGTTTTGAGGATATATCCACAAATAGTTTTCAGTAAGGGATCAGGAGGAGGAGTGGCAGAAACAGGAGGAAGCTTACTTAAACTATGAACATGGTTGTTCATAGTTCTCAGTGCATGCTGGGGTGACTTTAATGGAATGCGGAAGTAGTAAGTAGCAGTTTCTTGATGCTCCAAGCATCAATCAGAGTGCAGGTTGGGAATTTTTGAGCAGGTTATTTTGGTCTGGGGTGTGTGTGTGCCAGTAATTGCTTGCCTTTATAGGAGCATTCGCCCTTATTTATTGCAGTTTGTACAATTTGCAATAACATTTTTGATAAAAACACCTAACACTGCAATTTGCTGTTTTAGTCAAGACATTTTGGGGAAAAAAATCACCAAAAAACCCACCCCTACATGAAAAATAAACCAATTACTCATGGTAAGGAAAAAGTGAAAAATGTAGGCATGTGAAGATAGTGTGAGGGATAAAACAAAATACTGTAACTAGAAATGCCTGAAAACTAGGATGGTTTTCACGCTGTCCTGGTTTGTGCCACAGAATCACACTGTCTAGCCGCTTTCCCATATATTTCTTGCATAAGACATTATGCACCCGGGGAGGGTGGGTGAGTAAGCTATTACTACTTCCTTAACACAGACAAAATAAAAATGAATTCTCTCTAAAGCAAGCAATGTCATACCAGGTCTCATTATACACAACACTTATCTCTACCACTAGGGACCACGTTGTAGGGGCACAGCAATGACAATGCTGTGGCTGTAGAAAGCCTTTTAATTGGGCTAATGTCCTTCCAATTTGCCTGGTGCAATTCCTATACAAAACTCCAAAAAGTGCTTATTATATGTGCAAAGAGGACTCAGAATGCAAATATACTCACTAATGAGATAATGGATGCAATGGTCATTCAGCAACAAGGTCCAGGGGGAACGCAGTTTTAGCCTGGCCCTGTCACAGTTAAAACAACAGCGTCTTGTGACACTGTGAATTTACTGAACTTTTGAACTTTTTAAGGACTACAATTCACATCATCTGATTCATGAAGTGTTATCCTCAACTGACAGGCAGGCAGACAGGCAGCCCTCCCCTTTTAATTATGACAGTTCAAATAACATGTAGACACATTAACCCTCTTTTTTCATAGAAACCTAGCAGTGGCGGACCCAGCCAAGGCTCCGCCCCGATTGGGTCAATGGTCACTGACCCCCAGTGCTGGCTCCCCACTCCCAGTGCCACCCGGTTAATAATAAATACAGTCTTTTTCTTAAAGTGAGCTCGCCACATGGCTGGTGGCTACAAAGGACCACTGCCACATGCAATAAGCTTATGAGCAACTCCCATGTGGCGAGCTGGCGTCTGAATCCATTCAGATAGATCCAAACTTGTACCACGTTGTTGGCCCTGCCATGCTTGCTTGTTTTTCTTTGACTCACAGTGCATTAAAAATGTATCTCTGTAAATGATGGGCCCATAAATGGGAAAAAATTTTTTTAAGAAGCAGATAATGTGATATAAAAGAGCTACACTAATGCTGAATATGGAAGCAGTAAAATATTCTAGAAGATATTTCTCCTTTTTATAGCATGCATTTTCCACTGCTCTTTGGCAATTCTGACTGGAGACATGGTCCTTATTTTCAAGAAAGGTGGCAATGGCGTGACAGAGACTCCAATTCTGAGAAAGACAATTACACTGAAATGTTCTTGAAAGCGATGGAACAAATGTGTTGTGACTAATGGTTTCAATGGAATCTTAACTAAATGTATCTAGATTGTGGCCAAAACTTAAGCAAGTGGTGAAATGAAAACTGTACATCTTATTTTTGTTAACAGATCTTCCTTTAGCCCGCTGCCTATAGAGTCCACATCCCCAGTTCATTTTAACCACACACACTTTCAGATCCATCAGTAACTATCTGCAGTTAGCACAAATTTGTCTGTTTGATAGCTTAAAAATAAGCTTTAATTAGATAGCTGGATACATTCTCCTGGGACTGTTACAGCAACACTCCTGATGGTATCTCAGCTGGAGAATTATTTCATCAGCGCTGCTTACTTGCTTTGATAAACATCCGATCAAAGACTGACAGAAGTGATGGCAAGGGGGGGAGGGGTTGCACATTATTTTTTTTAGAAAGTGGATGTGGGATTTAAAAATGGATGCTCAGCTGAGAAATGTCCACAGTCTGCAGCATGGAACTGTTGCGGTTTGCTAGTGTCGGTTTTACATACTAAGTATGGAACAAGAGAGTCTTCTACTCCATACAGGGCCAGCCTTAAGCCAATGTGAGCGATGTCATGACATCGGGCCCTTGTCTCAGGGGGCCCCGTGCAAAAAGCACTTGCCTGAGAGGTGTTGCCAAGCCCTTCTCCTCAAAGGCCCCTTAAGGAGAAATCCAGAGCAGCTGGAAGGTAAGAACAAGCCTGTGAACCAGCCAGGCACATCTACTACCACCCCTTCATTGTCCTCCTCCAGGCAGAGACCTCTGTAATGCAGATTGGAAATTTCTCCTTAATTTACAGCTCATTTGCAAAGGTGCATTTCAGGTTCCATTGCTTTAAAGCTATTGCTTGCTCGCTGGCAGTCATACATTCATTCTGGAGGCTGGGCAGCCCTTTTCTCTCTGTTGATTTTCTGTTGTTGATTTTCTGCTTAAAACCTGTGCAATCTGGATGGCTGTCCTCTTCTCTCCCATAAGCACATGTAAGCACTGCTCTAGTGATCCTCCTCTCCTTGTTCCCTCCCTCTGCTGCTATTGCTGTTGTGCTCTTTATTTTAATTGGGGGGGGGTGTTGCCTGCAAATCTTTAGCCTCCTGTCTGTTTTCTGGTTGGAAGTGGGTTTTTTTCCTCTTCCCCTGTGCCGAGGGATGTGTGTTGGATCAAGTTGATTTGCTTTGGATCAAGTTTCTTCTGGTGACTTTTGAAGCAAGTCTGAGATCCCTCCCCATTTCTTGCCTGATGCATATCATATCTGTCTCATGATTGAGACATATAAAATTATGCACGGGAGGGATAGAATCAATAGAGGGATGTTCTTTTCCCTCTCTCACAATACCAGAACCAGGGGGCATCCATTGAAATTTAGTGTTGGGAAACTTAAAACAGATAAAAGGAAATACTTTTTTATCCAGTGGAACCAGTGGGTAATTAAGCTATGGAACTCCTTGCCACATGAAGTGGTGATGGCATCGGGACTGGACAGATTTCTGGAGGAAAAGTCCATCGTGGGCTATAGGCCATGATGGGTTGGGCAACCTCCTTACATTAATAGTAGGCTACTTCAGAATGCCAGGTGCAAGGGAGTGGCAACAGGATGCAACCATCTTGTTGTCTACTGAACTCCCTTAGGCACCTGGTGGGCCACTGTGAGATTCAGGAAGCTGGACTAGATGGGCCTTAGGCCTAATATAATCCAGTGGGGCTCTTCTTATGTTCTTATCTACCTTCCTTCCTTCACTGGGCACGAGGTCTGCTGAAGAACTCCTCATGTGTGTGTTTACTCAAGAGTTGCCCTCACTCCAATGCAGGTGGGGCTTTTATGGTAGAGTGCTTATATTAGGATTGCAGCCCACATTGTTTCCATATTTACTCCAGTGTAAGTCATGCTGAGTTGGTATTTGCGTGAAGGCAGTGGTCCAAGCATAGGTTTACCAGATTCAAACAGGGACAGAGTGCCTGTACGTTTAACCATTGTATAGAAGAGGTAATTTTGGCAGGAGCACCTTTTAAAATCCTTCCATGATAAGCGGAATCTGCCTCAATTCCCTCTTCTATACAATGGTTAAAGATATAGGCACTCTGTCCCAGTTTGTGTCTGGTAACCCTATCCATGCAGTATATTGCTAACCAGTGTGCCATCTTAAGATCTGAATCCATGTGAGTGCAAACTACGTTGTGTTTATGAACAGGATTATACAGTACTCATTCCAATCACTTATATGGAAGCTTTGTAGCACACTGCTTATTCCTGTGCAAATCAGTTTTGCTCTCTGCTCCACCCAATCTTTTTTCAAAATCACTCCCCCTTCTTCTGATTTTAATGTGTTATTTTTGTAGCAACACTGGGCCAGCAAAGGCCAGGCACGGGGTAGGTTTACTAATGTGCATTCTTGTTTCCAATTTTTCACAAAAAAAGCCAGGAAAGCTTTTTCTAAAGTGAATAGTAAGGCTGCAATCTTATGCACCTGTTCCTAGGAATAAGCCTTATTGAACACAATGAGATTTACTTCTGAGAAGACATGAGTAGGATTACCTCTAAGTTTCTTACTAATACTTACGTTTTCTGATGAACAGATTGCAGATTAATACTAAATGTTTAAATGTGAATTCTTTCTCCTTATCTGCATCATAACATAAGCAGTGGCAACTGCTTGTTGCTTGTGGCAAGCATCTTGTTGTCTCATGCCTCCCTGGGGCACCTGGTGGGCCGCTGTGAGATACAGGACGCTGGACTAGATGGGTCTTTGGCCTGATCCAGCAGGGCTCTTCTTATGTTCTTAGGTTCTAAGCAACCAGTCCCTAAAACACATACACAGCCTGCTGTGTACATGCTGGCTTCCCCAGGCAGCCATGGACAAGTGTGCTCTGAGCCCCAGACTTAAAAAAAATCCACTTTAAAAATGTGGCCAATGATTTTGTGTGTGTGGCTTATATGTATACATGTTGCTTAAAAAATGAGGAGGTGTTTGTACATTAGAGAACGTAATACTCTTATTATTTAGCACTTTCCAGGTGCAATGCATTTTTGACAGTAAGGCAAAGATAATGAACAATTTATATGTTCATTATTTAAAAATTCTTAATAAATAACTAATAATCACAAATATAAATGACTTAACTTTAACTATTATTAATAGTTGTAAAAATAATCAATAATTTTCTTAACTGGTTGTTGTTGTTCAGTCGCTAAGTCGTGTCCGACTCTTCGCGACCCCATGGACCACAGAACGCCAGGCCTCCCTGTCCTCCACTAGCTTCCTGAGTACACCCAATTTCATGTTCATCGCTTCGGTGACACTGTCTAACCATCTCATCCTCTGCCGCCCTCTTCTCCTTTTGCCTTCAATCTTTCCCAGAATGAGGGTCTTTTCTAAAGAGTCCTCTCTTCTCATGAGGTGGCCAAAATACTTGAGCTTCAGCTTCAGGATTTGTCCTTCCAGGGAGCAATCAGGCTTGACTTCCTGAAGGATTGACCGATTGGTTCTCCTTGCAGTCCAGGGAACTCTCAAGAGTCTTCTCCAACACCATAATTCAAAAGCATCTATTCTTCGGTGCTCTGCCTTTCGTATGGTCCAGCTCTCACAGCCATACATTGCTAATCTTAACTGGGGGGCCCCACAAAAATGTTTTGCATTGGCCCCACAACTCCTAAGGCCGGCCCTGACTCCATAGTACAATGTTCTTTAACCTTGGGGCCGGGGCCAGAAGAGGGTCACAAAGCCTCCATTCTGGGGTCATGGCAACTTATGGGAATGAAAAAGGTTGAAAGCCACTGGACTAGAGCACCAGGGACGAGGCATTGTACCCCTTCATGAACCAGACAATTGTGTCCCAATCCTGCTTAGATTCTTGGCAATTGTGCTAAAATAGCTTTCACTAGTGCCAGGCTCTTTTGAATTATGGTGCTGGAGTCCATAATTCTCATAATAATGGACTCTTGAAAGTCCCCAGGATGGCAAGGAAATCAAAGGAAGTCAAACCTGATTGCCCTTGGAAGGACAAATACTGAAGGTGAAGCTCAAATACTTTGGCCACTTCATGAGAAAACTTTTAGAAACGACCCTCATGCTGGGAAAGATTGAAGGCAAAAGGAGAAGGGGGCGGCAGAGGATGAGATGGTCAGATAGTGTCACCGAAGCAACGAACATGAAGTTGGGTGACGCTAGAGAAGGACAGGGAGGCTGGCGTGCTGTGGTCCATGGGGTCGCGAAGTGTCGGACACGACTTAGCAACTGAACAACAAGAAGTGCCAGGCTTCAAAATAACTTTTTATGCTTTCTTATTTGTTACAGTGAACAGTACTGAGAGAGCATTATGGGGTGAGGAGTAGGCAGTGACAGACTTTGGGGATGGAGGATAGGGTCTCAAGAGGATAGGGTCTCAAGTCACAGCTTGACTGTGGGTTCCCAGTCTCTGATTGATTGATTGATTGATTGATTGATTGATTGATTGATTGATTGATTGGGTCTTGGCACAAAACACGTTGAGGACCGCTGCCATAGTAAGCTGTTATAAGCCATAGTAAGCTGTTATAAGCCATAGTAGTGTTTTCCCCATGTGTAGTGGCAGTGCCCAACAGACATGCATCTGTGTAGGGAGAAGGTACAGGTGTGTAGCTACAGGTGGTGGCACGGGAAGTGTTGCAGGCGCCATTTAAGCATTGCTGCCCAGAATGGCTCAGATAGCAAGTGGGAGCTTATACGGCACGTTCCAGCACCTGCAACACTTACCATACCGCCCCCCCCCCGTAGCTACACTACTGGACATATGCTTATGTCTGCATTTTTCCAGAATGAGAGAACCAAGAGCTTGATAGGACGTCTAAGAAGGCACCTTTGAAAGAAACACTAGGTAATCTTCATCTTGTACGAAGCAAATCCATTTGGCACAGACATGCCTTGAACAAAGCAGACTTGATTTGCAAAGCACACCAATGACGGGCAAGAGATGAAAGACACTTAGGGGGCACTGCTAACCTGGAGTTAGGCCAGCAAAGTTTGGCTGGAACAAGGGACACGGTAAAGTATGTTTGGACCATTCCTTGAGCCAGAGAGGCCAGCACACATATGTCCATGATCCTTCCTGACTCTGACAGCGCAATCCTGTATCCCCCTTAGGCCGGCACTGCGCTCTTGTGCCGGCCGAAAGCTGTTGCAAACGTGCCGTAAAGCGTGTCTGTGTCGGTGCTATGGCGCTTGGCTAGCACAAGCAGCAGTGCCGGCACTTGGGCACTGACCATCGGCAGCACTGGCGGTGCACCAGTCAAGCACTGCATATTTCAGTCAGCACAGGGCCTCCGTGACGGCGTTCCGGGGGCGTAACTGGGTGGCGCAGTGGGCGGAGATGGGGTTGTGACACGGTTGTGTTGCAGAACAGCTGTAGTGCCAAATCCTAACGCCGGTTCTCTACCAGGGCAGCCCCGATTCAGGCCGCTCCTATCCACGTTCCTCTGCGCCTGCTATTTTGCCGGCACAGATCCGAGCAGGCCCATAGGGGTGACTGGGGCTTCCGCGGGTGTAAGGGGAAAACCTCCCCTTGTCCTGCACGTTGCTGCCGCCGCCTCCTAATGGGTCTTGGGATATGGCCCTGCTATGTCGGCCTTACTAGGCCGGCATAGAGTAGGATTGCGCTCTGAGAGTGGTCCAAACGTGCTTTACAGTGTCCCTTGTGCCAGCCAAACGTTGCTGGCCTAACTCCAGGTTAGCATTGCACTCTGAGACAATCTGGGCTTCAGATGGGCACAGCTCCAAGTTAAGTGAAGTAAGGAGATTTTGGGGTTGAGTCAAAACTGAACCTTGCAACTTAAAAAAGGGAGGGAGGAAAAGTGAAGTTTTCATAGCCCTTTTGAGAACTAGAATTGACAAGTTTCAGACAGAATACAAGAGGACTATATCTTGCTGCAGGCTGTCAATTAATATTGATGGTTTAAGAAATGCAAAGAAAGCAAAATGCTGCTCCGAATGCCAACTAATGGTGTCTCCTTAATTTATTATATAAAATCCTTATATGATAAGTAGAGTGCCCAGGGCAGGATGTATAGAAATGGAACATTTTCACAACTGAAGCAGAAAGCAAAAATGATGCTCTGGATCAGACCTCACTTTTATGTGACATTCAAAAATGGACACTAGAGGAAGGAAAATGTGTCGCCTTTGGAACTGGATGTCTGAAGTCTCATGATAAAATCAGTCCTAGGGAGGAGGAGAGGATTGGGTCTACTGGCTGCTGATGTCACAAAGGCCCTTGGAAAACCTGCATACTACCAAGCTTTTCTGTGGTTGATCTCTTTTGCCATTCCTGGGGGCGGAATATACATTTATGACATTGTCTCTGGATAAATGTCGCACACAGTGTACAGTAGTACAGTGTACAATCTTAGGCAGTGGTTGGGTTCTGGAGTCAGAGCGTAAGTCAAATTCACGTATAGTCAAATTTGCCCTTGAAAAATCCCTTGCGTTTGGGAGCCATGCTGTCTGGAAAATACATACTGTACATTTTAAAAGTAGAATTATGCTATGAGAGGCATGTGGGAACTGCAACCCATCTCAGGCTCACTCCAGGGCATATGCTTAAATCATTTTCTACCAATGATCCTTTAGAGCAACATTGGTAGAAATACAATCTCCAGCGCATCATTGGTAGAAAAAAATGAGTGGAATGGTGAATAGAGTTGCCCACACTGTACTGTGTTTGCTGTGTTGTGTCAACAGTGATTGAGTTAGTGTTAGTTTATGTGGCTCCACTGTACAGTACTGTACTGCCTTATCCTTCTCAGCTTCCTAGCAGAGCCTCATTGGCCTGAGGCAGCAAAGTGACCTAAGACGTTAACAGGGACTTATCAATATGGATAAGATAATATAATGACATGAAAAGGTTCCCAGGCATTTACCCCAATAGGCAGTATCTGAAGACAGCCCTGCCAATCTCTTGCATCCAGCCTATATGAACTCCATTGTTGATCACAGGCCAACTTTTAATATTTATATTTCAGGGGATGAAACAGTCACTGTTTTGCCTGTTTCCTTGAATTGAATTCCGTACTTATTTACACATCAACAATTATGTCATTATGCATCACTCATGCATCACTCACAAAGATGCAGCAAAAGTATCACGGCATGAGAGAGAGAGAGAGAGAGAGAGAGAGAGAGAGAGAGATCTATTATGGTGTTTGCCTGATGCGTAACAATATATATGGAACACCAAGTGGGCTTGATTTCTTAATCCTTTGGGAAATAGACACATTTTTAAAAAAACTGGCATTGATCTCTGTGTCATTTCATTAGGCAGAGTTACAGTGCCACCTAGAGGTCCTTCCTCAGATGATCATCAGCAGTAACAAAGTAAGGAAGCTTCCTGTTCACCGTCTTCTGACAATACAGTACGCTTGCTGTAAGGAAAGGAATTGCAAGGATGTAACGAACTGTCACTGGACATTTCCTGCGGCATCCCTACACACAAGCAATGCCACTTCTTCTTTACTTCTAAGTAAACTTACATAGGTTCAGACTCTGGAAAACAGAGCTCTGTTTTGGCTGTTCTTCTAAGAGTCAGTGCTCCAGGAGAGTAAAGAATATGCCCCTGTCTTGCTATCTCAACATGCCCATGGCAAACAATCTGGCTGAACAGGTGGCCTGCAAATATCAAAGGCGGCCTAGCAAAGCCCACACAACACAAAAGTAAGAAAGGAAAAGCAGGAGGTCCACTTGCAAGTTATCAGCCCTCATGTGCCTTGCTAAGTGGGCTTCCCCTAGAATTAATAGACTTTCAAAGGAGCAGGTTTAAAGCTGTGTCCAGTTGTTTCCTTCAAATGTATCCAGAATGCATGGAGGGGTGTCCACAAGCCACACCGCAATGACAAATGCCCATAGGCTAAATCCCTTAATTTCTGCACATTCAAAGGGCTTACAGATGTACATGCATAGGAGCTTCGTACAATCACAGCCCCTGCACAGTCAGGATCCCCAATGGTTTGGAAACATCTTCAAGCAGACAGACATTCCTCTGAATGAGGGCGCAATCCAAACCTGGAGTTAGGCTGGCTCAGTTAGGCCAGCAAAGTTTGGCCAGCACAAGGGCCACCACAAAGCGCATTTGGACCACTCTCAGAGGGAGGGGGGATGGTGCACATCTGTGTGCTGGCCTCTCTGACTCCAAGAGTGGTCCAAACATACCTTACAGTGTCCCTTGTGCCAGACAAACTTCGCTGGTTTACCTGTGCCGGCCTAACTCCAGGTTAGGATTGCAACCTGAGTGTGGTTAGGTGGACGGCCGTGATCGCTCCATTTAGCTCCTGCCTCATCCTCTTCTCACTCACTCTCCTTGGAGATGGTGGCAGGGAGGGAGGGAGGGAGGGAGGGAGGGGAGCTTAACTCTCCCCCCAGCACCTCTTCTGCCCCCAGGGTCCTCCTCACCAGACCGGTTTGAAAGAAGCCCTGAATGGCAGAGGAGGTAGGCGGTCAGTGGTGGTGTTGGAGGGCAGGTCATGGAAACCGAAAAGGGAGGCAGCAGAATGTGGGTGCCATTCAGCCACTAGCCCAGTCTCAGCCAGGCCTGCTGACAAGGGTTTGCGGGAGACTCCCTCGGGCTGCAGAAAATCGACGCTTCTTGCTGCCACCAGAAGAAGTCAGGCAATGGATCGGGCTTCAGTGCTCAGCCATGGGTCCTCTCGCGGCCCTGAGGCCCCCCTCTGCTTGCCTGGCCTCTGACCAACCCTGCTCCACTCACTGAAGATCCCAGGAAGAAAGGGGAATACCCCCCCCCCCGACAGGCCAGCTGGTGTGCATATGGATGGACTTTCTGAAGCGTCAACATCTCGCAATACTCGGCTAAGCAATGAAAAATTTTTGCTGGGTGTCTTGCATCAAACCCCCAGTCTTGGTCTTTCCCTATCTTTTTTGGTCACTGTTGAGCGGCACATTGTTTCACAAAAGATCAGGCACAAGCCCACAGCACAGTGCCGCTTTCGAAGCCAGGCAAGGCAATTTGCTGAATCGTTTCAGCATGAAAAAACTGATGTGACAGGCTTTGCTTATTTTTCACCAGGCAGGAAAATAACTCCCGGCTTTGGCTTCATGCAGGTGCCCAGCATGAAGTCAAACAGGCTCGGATGAACTCTTAGAGCGGAATCAGCCTCTCAGAGGGGGTACAGGAAACTAGGCAACAAGGCTGTTGACAGCTCACTGATGGAAATGGCTTTAGCAATTGTGTTAACAGACTGGAGGTTTTCGCGATGCAAAACCACTTTTCCTCTCATGCCTACCCTGACTTTTGTGTTTGTCACAAATCACCAGGCCTTACATTTAGCAGTTCTCCTTTTGGGGGGTTGTTATTGTTTTACTTCTGACCGCCTTGGTTATTTCTAGATTGATTATTGACTTGCATGCCGTACAAGCCAACCCAAACCCAAACCTCCGACTTCTGTGTCTTGAGTTGCCTACGCTACAAACTGCCAAACTGTTTTTCCCCACCAAGCTCTGCCCCACCAAAAGCAGCTTTTCGTAGCCAGTACAGAGCTGTCGAGGCTGAGCTGTGAATCGGGACGTTCCCAGTTTCAAATCTCACCTTTGCCACCCCCTCAGCAGGTATTCTTAGGCAAGACACTTCCTCTCGCTCTCAGCCCTCCAGCTGCGCAGTGCCACTTGTCACCCAGGATTGTTGTCAGGCCCATGTTGAGAACACACACAAAATGCTTTGCACACTCAGAACATGCTTGATGGATAGGAAGTCTTATCATTCAGGGCGCAATCCTAACCTGAAGTTAGGCCAGCTAAGTTTGGCTGACACAAGGGCCACTGTAAAGCAGAGTCAGAGAGGATGGTGCTGGCCTCTCTGACTTGGAGAGTGGTCCAAACATACTTTACAGTGTCCCTTATGCCGGCCAAACTTCAATGGCCTAATTGAGTCAGCCTAACTCGAAGTCATTGCCCATAGTCAACCCCTGGCAAGCCTCACTGCTGAGGCAACATTCCTCAGAACCAAACCCAAGGTTCTGAGCGCAGTACACATGTACGCAAAACCACGGACTGTTTAGACTCCTGTTCTGCTCCAGGCCCAAGTCAAAGTACAAGTTGTTTTCTTCAGAGAGCATTCCAACTAGCATTTCCACTGTTGGGGGCTCCCTCTATGAACAGAAGGACCATCCCACTCATGCAAGGACCCCTCGTGTGAGTACGCCTTCCATGCATGGAGGGAACTTCCAGTTTTAGAGGGAGGACCTGGCAGCTAAAGTGTGCCAGGTTAGGACTGCCACCCACAGTCAGGACTGCCACCCACAGTCTTCACCATATAGTTATATCTTCCAGATCATTATTTGCCACCACAAGAACTGCGTGTCTGCTACTGGCACACATTTTTGAGACTAAATAAGAAGGAATCCCTTTCATGGATCACTGCCTTGTCGTGGCGAAGGGGCTTGAGTAGCTCAATGAAGCTGTGAGCTATGCCATGTAGGGCTACCCAAGATGGACAGGTCACAGCAGAGAGTTCTGACTAAACGTGGTCCGCTGGAGAAGGAAGTGGCAACCCACTCCAGTACTCTTGCCAAGAAAACCCCATGGATTACAGAACAAAAAGGCTAAACGATATGACACTGGAAGATGAGACCCTCAGGTCGGAAGGTGTCCATTATGCTACTGGGGAAGAGCAGAACACAAGTACTAGTAGCTCCAGAAAGAGTGAAGTAGCTGGGCCAAAACTGAAAGGAAGCTCAGCTGTGGATGTGTCTGGAAGTGAAAGGAAAGTGCGATGCTGCAAAGAACAATACTACATAGGAACCTGGAACGTCAGATCTATGAATCAAGGCAAGCTAGATGTGGTCAAACGTGAGATGTCAAGGCTGAACATCGACATCCTGGGAGTTAGTGAACTAAAGTGGACAGTGGACAGGAATGGGAGAATTTAATTCAGATGACCATTATATTTGCTACTGTGGGCAGGAATCCCTTAGAAGAAATGGAGTAGCCTTCATAGTGAACAAGAGAGTGAGAACAGCAGTACTGGGGTATAACCTCAAAAATGATAGAATGATTTCCATTAGGATCCAAGGCAAACCTTTCAACATCACAGTAATCCAAGTCTACGCCCCAACCACTGGTGCTGATGAGGAAGAAGTTGACCGCTTCTATGAAGACCTAGAACAGCTTCTAGAATTAACACCCAAAAAAGATGTCCTTCTCATCATAGGGGATTGGAATGCTAAAGTAGGCAGTCAAGAGGTAAGAGGAATAACAGGCAAGTTTGGTCTTGGAGTACAAAATGAAGCAGGGCAAAGACTGATAGAGTTCTGTCAGGAGAACACATTAGTCATAGCAAACACCCTTTTCCAGCAACACAAACGGCGACTGTACACATGGACTTCACCAGATGGTCTACATCGAAATCAGATTGATTACATTCTTTGCAGCCAAAGATGGAAAAGTTCCATACAGGCAGTCAAAACAAGACCTGGAGCTGACTGTGGCTCAGATCATCAGCTTCTTCTTGCCAAATTCAGGCTTAAACTGAAAAAAGTAGGGAAAACCGCTAGGCCCTCCACGTATGACCTAAATCAGATCCCCTACGAATATACAGTGGAGGTGACAAATAGATTTAGGGGCTTAGATTTGGTAGACAGAGTGCCTGAAGAACTTTGGACGGAGGTCTGTAACATTGTACAGGAGGCAGCAACTAAAACCATCCCAAAGAGGAAGAAATGCAAGAAGGCAAAGTGGCTGTCTGACGAGGCTTTACAAATAGCTGAGGAAAGGAGAGAAGCCAAAAGCAAGGGAGAAAGGGAAAGATATACCCAACTGAATGCAGATTTCCAGAGAACAGCAAGGAGAGATAGGAAGGCCTTTCTAAATGAGCAATGCAAAGAAATAGAGGAAAACAACAGAATGGGGAGGACTAGAGAACTTTTCAAGAAAATTGGAGATGTCAAAGGACAATTTCATGCTAAGGTAGGCACAATAAAGGACAAAAATGGCAAGGACCTAACAGAAGCAGATGAGATTCAGAAGAGGTGGCAAGAATACACAGAGGAACTCTATAAGGCCGATCTAAATGTTCCTGATAACCACAGTGGTACAGTCACTGAGCTCGAACCTGACATCCTGGAGAGTGAAGTCAAGTGGGCTTTAGAAAGCCTCACTAACAACAAAGCTAGTGGAGGTGACAGCATTCCAGCGGAATTACTCAAAATCTTAAAAGAGGATGCTGTCCAAGTGCTGCTCTCCATATGCCAGCAAATTTGGAAAACCCAACAGTGGCCACAAGACTGGAAAAGATCAGTTTACATTCCAATCCCAAAGAAGGGCAATGCCAAAGATTGCTCGAATTACCGCACCATTGCACTCATTTCACATGCTAGCAAGGTCATGCTCAAAATCCTACAAGCTCGGCTTCAGCAGTATGTGAATCGAGAACTACCAGATGTACAAGCTGGTTTCCGAAGAGGCAGAGGAACTAGAGATCAAATTGCCAACCTTCGCTGGATCATGGAGAAAGCAAGAGAGTTCCAGAAAAACATCTACCTCTGCTTCATTGATTATGCTAAAGCCTTTGATTGTGTGGATCACAACAAACTGTGGCAAGTTCTTGAAGAGATGGGAGTTCCAGACCACCTGATCTGCCTTCTGAGAAACCTTTATGCGGGTCAGGAAGCAACAGTTAGAACTGGACATGGAACAACCGACTGGTTTAAAATTGGGAAAGGAGTACGACAAGGCTGTATATTGTCACCCTGCTTATTTAACTTATACGCAGAGTACATCATGAGGAAGGCAGGGCTGGATGACTCACAAGCTGGAATCAAGATTGCTGGGAGAAACATCAACAACCTCAGATATGCAGACGATACCACTCTACTGGCAGAAAGTGAGGAAGACCTAAAGAACCTTTTGATGAGGGTGAAAGAGGAAAGTGCCAAAATTGGTTTGAAGCTCAACATTAAAAAGACTAAGATCATGGCAACCACTCCCATCACTTCCTGGCAAATAGAAGGGGAAGAAATGGAAGCAGTGACAGACTTTATTTTCCTGGGCTCCAAGATCACCGCAGATGGTGACTGCAGCCATGAAATTAAAAGACGTTTACTTCTTGGGAAGAAAGCTATGGTGAACCTAGATAGCTTAATCAAAAGCCGAGACATCACCCTGCCAACAAAGGTTCGCATAGTCAAAGCGATGGTTTTCCCAGTAGCCATGTATGGCTGTGAGAGCTGGACCATAAGAAAGGCAGAGCGTCGAAGAATCGATGCTTTTGAATTATGGTGTTGGAGAAGACTCTTGAGAGTCCCCTGGACTGCAAGGAGATCCAATCGGTCAATTCTCCAGGAAGTCAAGCCTGATTGCTCCCTGGAAGGACAAATGCTGAAGCTGAAGCTCCAATACTTTGGCCACCTGATGAGAAGAGAGGACTCTTTAGAAAAGACCCTCATGCTGGGAAAGATTGAAGGCAAAAGGAGAAGGGGGCGACAGAGGATGAGATGGTTAGATAGTGTCACCGAAGCAATGAATATGAAATTGGGTGAACTCAGGAAGCTAGTGGAGGACAGGGAGGCCTGGCGTGCTGTGGTCCATGGGGTCGCGAAGAGTCGGACACGACTTAGCGACTGAACAACAACAACAACAAGAAGGAATGCTGTTTACACAGCAAGTTATAAAGTGCCTTGCAAAACTTAGCACCCCCCTTCTAGGGGCTCTACCGTCCTAAAGGCTGTTAATGTCCTCATGAAAAAGGAACTTGATAGTTAAAGCACTACTGTCACATAGCTCTGAATTTAGTGCAATTGTTGGGCTTTGCCTTAGTATTTAAGGCTCAAACTCCATATTGCATATAAATCACCTGGCCAGGTGGATACTCCGATACGTGTGGGTTCTCAGCCATTACCTGAGTCAAATCCCGATGCCACTTCCATCTGTGACCATCTTCTCATTGACTAGATTATACTTCGGTCATTTTCTAGATAGAGCGGTGGGGAAGCCTTTATGCTCTTTCTACTCTTCAGTATCACAGAGTACTTCATGTTGGAATTGGAGTTGCATTCAATTTCCTCCCCACCTAAAATCAAAGAAGGCTTTAAAAAAACAGTTGTCAGGATACAGTCAGTGTAGGCGGCTTGATGTACCATCTGACAAGTTTTAAATTGCCTGGGTGCTGGGGCTCTATGAAATCTTTCAAGAGTGTGTGGGAGGTAAACCAAAGCTTAGAGTTACAGTATAGACATCCTAAGGCTGTAGGTAAAGAAGCAGTCAGTAGATTCTACCCTTGTCAGAAATGTCACGGTGTTTGAGATGATGGAAGTACCTGCTGCTTAAGGTTGCGCCAGCAGCTCACACCAACACAGTCCTACTGTTTCGTATTGTTGTAATTGCTACTTACAAATAAATCAGAGAGCAGTGCAAAAATACAAGAATGGTTGCTCTTATGTCAGCATCTATTGGGAAAAGTTTGTGTACATATATGAACAAAACAGGAAGCTAGAAAGATGAGAAGAGAGATAAGAGCATTCAGAAAATTACTTCATGTTTGTTTTCTGAGGAACCAGGGCAAGCAATGAGTTACAGCACATGATACAGATCTTTGAAGCAGAGATTCAGAGTGGAATCCTAACCTGGAGTTAGGTTGGCACAGTTAGGCCAGCAAAGTCTGGCCATCATCAGGGCCTCCGTAAAATATGTTTGAACCACTCTTGGAGTCAGAGACCAGCACACAGTTGTGCGCCAACCTCCCAGACTCTGAGATGGTCCTGATGCACTTTATGGTGGCCCTTGTGCTGGCCAAACTTTGCTGGCCTAACTGTGACAGCATAACTCCAGGTTAGAATTGTGCTCTCATTGCTGTTGTCAGTGAACTTCGGACTGGCTACAGAATTACATAAGGCTCAGAGTAGGAAGAAGCAGAGAAGGAGTCCTAGATCCCCAAATTTCTACGGGCAGCCCCACATGCAGGACAACAAAAAGCAACTTGGATTGAGCATGCAAATGAACTGTGCATGCTGAAAAGATTTGCACTGTGTTCCGTCACCAGTGTTGCTCGAGAGCTGAGCCACTGTTAGCATTAGCAGGTAGTCCTCAAACACCTACTACAAGACAGTGGTGTACCAAAGTCATTTGGCACCTGGGGCCCATAAATTTTTGGCACTGCTCAATGACAAAATCATTTTCAGTAATTGTCATGATACGAAATGAATAATGACAATGGCCATGGAAGAAGCATTTTGTTTTGTTGAAATCTCTCTCTCTCTCTCTCTCTCTCTCTCTCTCTCTCTCTCTCTGTGTGTGTGTGTGTGTGTGTGTGTGTGTGTGTGTGTGTGTGTGTGTGTGTGTGCGCGCGCGTGCGTGCCCTGCTTCTTTGTTGGCTTAACTGTGCTGGCCTAACTCCAGGTTAGGATTACATTCTAAAATAAATAAATAAAAAGTATAAGACTTGGGACCAACCACCAATCCTGCCCCCCAGACCCAATCCACCCACCAACCCCCTCTGTTTCCCCTTACCTCTTGTGTCTTCACAACAACCCTGTGAGGTAGCAGCCTGAGCAAGGCTGGCCTTACAAGCTGCAGAACATGACAGCAAGGAGAGGCTGTGCAGGATTATATCAAGAACTCAGTTTTGCTAAGGTAGTATCATTATCAGATTGGCTCCAAGCCCTCTCTTGCACAGGCTTTGAAAGCTTGTCACGAACCCCCCCCCCCCGAGGTTTCACAACTCCATTGGGATCCCAACCACAGGTTGAAGAACACTGGATTAAGTCATAGGGTGAGAACATTCTTTACTTAACCTGGATTTCCTTACATACACTCTCACCCCGCAAGAACAGTTTGCAGGCTGAAGAAGGTGTTGAAGGTGCTGATCACTTGCTTCGGGATATGTGTGGACTGGTTCCCTTACACCCAACAGGTGTTGATGCTATCAAGGTTGATGGTACCAAGCATCTCATTGGTGTGCATGAGTGTTCACCTGGCTACAATGTACACAGCGTTCTGCTGTGTGAGCAAGGATCTGTGCCTTTATTTTAGGGCTTCCTCTGGGCCTATTCAGCTGAGCTCTACTGCTGTGATTATGTTAGTGAGCATCACCCTACATGGTTAGTGGGAACAGATACAGAAATGCAAAGGATGAGACCCTGCATTACAAAATATGTTGTTTTGCTTGTTGAGGTGTTCTGGAAAACATGTCCCTGCTTCATGCGCAGCTGTCATTCCATACTGTTGCTCACCTTGCTAGACTCACCATCCTTTCACTGAGTCCCTTGCTTTAATGTGAAGTTTCCTAGTTACTGTGCATGCAAACGGATCTGACATAGGGGTCAGGAACATCACGCCTTCCATGTGCAAGCCTAGGTGAGTCTCAGCACATGGGGAAGAGGAATGCAAATACTCTGAATTCTAAAATTTGACTTCACTACCTTGATTAGCAATGGCACAGAGCAGTCTTATTCAAACTGTGGGTTGGGACCCACTTGGTGGGTCGCAACATGATGTCAGGTGGGTTGAGGAAAGCTGGGAGCAGCCATCTTGAAAACTGCAGGGCTTATTTTTGATATATTCCTGTGCTAACAGTTTGAATTTTCAAATGAAGGGTTTTTTTTTTTTAAAAAAAATTGTTTTTCATTCAGTGTTTTTACATAATATTTTGCCCTAATCTTGCTTTCTGTCAGGAATGTTTCATGGTTTCATGATTGTGCAATTGCTGCAGTCCAAGAATGCCAGTTTGCATTCCAGGATTGTCATTTGATTATGTCATACTGATGGCACTTCCTGCTTGATGATGGTACTTCTGGCTATCACATTACTTCCAGTCTAATTACATCACTTCCAGTGGGTCCCAACATTTGTGCCATTCTAAAAAAATGGGTCCTGGTCTAAAACCTTAAGAACCACTGGCATAGAGAAGCCACAGTGTGTTCTGTGCAATGTTGTTCTCAGTGCTGAATCAATCACTGAACTCAAAACACAAATGTCACTTAGAGCACAAAATTTGGCCGGCACAAGGGCCACCATAAAGCGCGTTTGGACCACTCTCAGAGTCAGGGAAGATGGCGCACATCTGTGGCCTCTCTGACTCAAAGAGTGATCCAAACCACATTTTATGGTGCCCCCCGAACTTTGCTGGACTAACTGTGCCGGCCTAACTTCAGGTTAGGATTGCGCCCTTAGATACAAAGCATTCAGAACATTCTAAAAAAGATGTGGAGTTCCTTCGACTTTCAAAAAGTGTGATTTATTAAAAAACAATGACTTCACTTCCTGCTTAATGACTTCACTATTGTCTGTAGGTCTTAGCGGGGTCTCAACAGGTTGTTGTACCTAAAAATGGGGTCCCGGTGCAAAAATTGTTGGGAACCACTGACCTAAACACTGAAGGCTCTGTAAGGGAGAGAAAAGTGGTGGAATTTGACCCATCAGTTCCTAGGGGGAAGGGACAAATGAAGAGCTCTCTCTCTCTCTCTCTCTCTCCCTGGAAAAGGCTGTAGGTTTCCCAGATGTCTGTCACCATTGCTGTCATCTCTTAGCTTTCCTATGGTACTTCTCTTGTTAAAGCCATCAAAAGATTTCAGAGGAAAACACAATCATGTGGAATATTATTCTAGATTATCATCAGTGACGAGTGCAAGAGTAGATGACACTCTTGATGTATGAAAAACCACAATGACATCGTGATATCTCGAGAGTATCCAGTTTAGATAGTGAAAGCTATTTTAAATTCCCAGCTCAGTCATTTGTTTACTGAACAGTTTTTGAAGCAAGGGACTTAAAGGTTGTGGTTATTGGAATTATTATTGAGGTTATTTGGGGGGGCAGATTAATATAAAAAACAAAACTGGTGCTGAAATATATTAATTGTCAATTTATTAAAATCTTTCAGCTATAGAGAAGGTTAAAATTCAAATAAAATCCAAACAAATTCACATCAGTCTAGAAAGAGGAATTAAAGGGCTGTTGCAAAATTAGAAGCATGAAGTAAGAAAATATTACTATCCACTTGAGCTGTTTATATTGCTCTGTCATGCTTTTTTCTTCTTCTTTTGCTTCTCACCAGCCCTGTAATGTAGGCCAGTGCCATTTCTAGTTACCAATAGGGAACTAAAACTGTCGGGAGATTCCTTCCCAAGGTCACAGATAAAACCTTGACTGAGCAGAAGTTTGAATTTAGCAACCTACAGCAGCAGTAGGTTGCCAAAGTAGTTTGTCATGTGCAGAGAACCATTTGTATTTGGAATATCTCTCACAAAAAGGATGCTGAAGGCCAGGACAGTTTCCCTTGCTTGGATCTCACCATCTAACAGCCCAGTCCTAGCTAAGGGCCAAATCCTATCCAATTTTCTAGCCCTGACGTAGCCGTGCCAATTGGGTGAATGCTGCATCATGTGGTGGGAGGGTAGTTACAGAGGCCTCCACAACATTTGTTCCCTTGCCTTAGAGTTGCATTGCAGCTGCATCATGCTGGAAAGCTGGATAGGTTTGGACTATTTAACACCTATTAATAGGCTTACCAGATACAAACTGGGACAGAGTGCCTATACTTTTAACCATTGTATAGAAGAGGGAATTTGGGCAGGTGCAGGTGCAGCTTTCGAAACCCTTCCATGATGAGCTGCACTTGCCCAAATTCCCTCTTCTATACAATGGTTAAAAGTATAGGCAAACTCTGTCCCAGTTTGTATCTGGTAATCCTACCTCGTAACACCTATTAAAAATAACCCCTTAATAAATCTATTTAACACCAACTTGTCCTGCGAAGAGGCAGGACTCGTTTGATTTTGCTTTATCAAAAGGTCTTTTCGTTGCTTTTTATCAGGCTTGTAAGCTCCTTTGGGGACTCCAGTCAGAAAGCAAGACAGAATAAAATAAACGACAAAAATATGCACTGCTTCAATGGCAGGATTGGACTTACACTTGCACTAGCAGGTCCACAGAGATAATGGGTTGATTTCGATATACTTTAAAGGGGAAGGAATTGCATCCAGTCCCTCCTACCTCTGACAGGTGATCATCAATTGGTTATCCATTTGGCAGAAGTGCTCAAGCAGTGACTTGAGTGCATCACAACGGCTAGTGCTGCACATGAAGATTTCTGATTCATACTCACTAGAATTGCTCAACAAATTAATTAGGCTGAACTACTCTCTCTGTTGGAGTACTTAAAAAACACAGAACTGTGTTTCTGGTTTTTTTTTCTAGGCAAAAAACATCAAGACCTTTGTTTAAGGCATTTGGAGACAATCAATTTCTCAGTTTGGGTTTCCTGTGCTGCCTTGTAGATAACTACGCTGGTAAAAGCGTAGTGTTGGTCTTTGGTGCTGGTTTTTTTTTAAACCCAACCCCTTCGCTGAAAAGCAACTGTAGCAATTTCAACATCCTTTGATTAACAGTTCAGGTTTCAATTCTAAAGAGAACAGATCCTCTTTTCACATAAATCTCCAAGACTTTGTCTGGAAACCGCTTTTACAGGCCAATGGAACTACCATGCTTCCATGGAAATATGACCAAAGAAAACTGTGAAAAAATATTGACCAAAAAAGGAAGAAATGGAAGCTTTTTAATTCGGGAGAGTGAGAGCATACCAGGAGTCTTCTGCCTTTGTGTTTTGTAAGTAGTTCCTTTTTATATTTTAAAACAAAATGCTTCTCTCTTTTGGATAGAAAAGCTCAATGCCAAAGAAAGGTAGCTATACTTGACTCTTTAAAGTTCACTCTTTAAAGTTAGTCATGATGAAGTCAAATTCATTGATACCAATGGGGCTTACAACTGATTGATTACAAGTGGTGAAAATGAAATTCAGGGCAATCCTAACCTGGAGTTGGGCTGGCACAGTTAGACCAGCAACGTTCGGCAGGCAGAAGGGTCACCATAAAGCAGGTTTGGACCACGGAGTCAGGGAGGATGGCACACATCTGTTTGCTGACCTCTCTGACTCTGAGAGTGGTCCAGACATACTCTACGGTGTCCCTTGTGCTGGCCAAACTTTGATGGCCTAACTGTGCCGGCCTAACTCCAGGTTAGGACTGCACCCCAATGTGTTTTCCAATTGCGGGTCTAACAGAAAGTAGAATGGCACCAGCACCAGAAGGGTGAACTATATGCAAATACAGGCTTCTACAACCACTGCAGATGAGTCATTGTCATAGAAATTGTGGTGAGCATTGATTGGGAGGGGCCCTTAGTCTCAGTCAATATAAAACAACTTTTTTTAATTCATAAATAGAAGTGGAATTAAGCTACATTCAGGGCCCAATCCTAACCTGGAGCCTGCCAGACTGCCAGCAAAGTTTGGCCAGCACAAGGGCCACTGTAAAGCATGTTTGGACTACTCTCGGATTCAGGGAGGATGGTGCATGCACGTCTGTGTGCTGGCCTCTCTGTCTCCGAGAGTGGTCCAAACGTGCTTTACAGTGGCCCTTGTGCCGGCCAAACTTTGCTGGCCTAACTGTACTGGCTTAACTCCAGGTTAGGATTGCGACCTCAGTTTCTCCTATTATGAATCATGGCTTTTTAAAAATACAGTGGTTCCAGCTTGTCAGTATTCAAGTTTTTTAAGTTGTTGGAAGGAAATGCATTTGTTTGACAGTGGAGCTAGATCTTAACAGCATCTAATTAGGCAAAAATAACACAGTAACACAAAAAAATTTATATTAATTTATAATGTTTCTTATACAATTCAGAGATGCTGATTCCAATAGTAATCTTATTTTTTGCTATCATCAACACTTTTTTGGTTCTTTTAAAATTTACGTTCTTATCTATTGCCAAATGCATTGTGATACAGGTCATATCATACAATTGCATAGCATAAATTGTGACTGAACTATTGGTGCTATGCCAAAAATAGTGGCATTCTTGAAATCCTTACACCAAAATTGCAGGTAGATTATCTTTTATCCGGATATACGGAATCCAGACTATTCCGAAATCCAAACATCTTTGTCCAAGACATTTTTTAAAAACTTTCTATAGAAAAAAGGTCTTGTGCTCCTTTCCACATGCATGCTGAAAGTTCTAGTCTCTGTTGAAAAATGTCAAGGAGACCAACAGACATCAAAATGGGAAACAGTAAAAAGTGCAAGAGAAAGCCTTTCTCATTATAGTTATGCAATTATTCTGAATTCCAGAAGTCTGAAATAGACACCTTCCCATCCCAAGTAGTCTGGATAAAGGATAATCTGTAATAAGGAAACATCAAAATATTCAGATAAACGTGAAATTGTTCAAATTTTGTTACCTATTGTAATACTGTACCATCTTGCACCAGAAATGCGTCTTTTCACATGGTTGTTCTCTTCAGAGCTCCTTAGCCAGAAGGCAATCAGGACTACTTATAGTCCCATGAATGTCCATTTCCTGGTTGACATCTACCTTCAGTTAATGACAACAACAAACACCAATGGTTTGATGTTGTTCACTAGAAGTAGCCAGGAATCAACCAAGGACCACTCCAGTCAACCTCTACATCTGTGTTATTCAAACTGTGGGTCGGGACCCACTTGGTGGGTCATGACCTGATGTCAGGTGGGTCACGGAAAGCTGAAAGCAGCCATCTTGGAAACTGCAGACCTTAGTCTTGTTATATTCCTTTGGTGAGTGTTAACAGTTTTCAAGTGAGGGGTTTTTTTATTTTGTTTTTAGTTCAGTGCTTTGATATCATATTTTGTCCTAATCTTGCTTTCTGTCAGGGATGCTTCATGGTTGTACAATTGCTGCAATCCAAGAATGCCAATTTGCATTGTGGGAGTGTCATTTTATTATGTTACAATGATAGCACTTCCTGTTTGATGATGTCACTTCCTGCCACAACATCACTTCCAGGTTAATGACATCACTTCTGATGGGTCCTGACATGAGTGCCATTCTAAAAAGGGGATCCCGGTCTAAAAAGTTTGAATACCACTGCTCTACATAATATGGAAACAGACAGCAAACTAGTGACCATTTTTCCTTTAAGAACTGGATGATTTTTTTTTTCAAATGTGTATCTTCTATAACCCTACATACATGCAATTTTTCAACTTATATCAACATTCCAGTGATAAATAAATTCATTCATTCATGTGTTTTCCAATTTGTTTTTTAAAGCTATGAACAGATTATCTACACATATCGAATCTTCAAGAAACATAATGGACATTTTATGATCCAGGTAAGTAAATGTTTCTAGCTAAAAGGTATAATAATAATTTTAAATTTAAATTTTTAAGTTTTTAAAATGTTTGCTAATGCATTTCCTTTACCGCAAAATCCAAAAACACCACAAAAAAATTCATTGAACAAGATTTTGCCAGGCTCACATTTCCTCATGTATTTTTTTTAAATGAATATGTTTTTAGAAAGCTTGCTTTATTATTTATTTAGCTGCCCGTTGTTTCTAAATCTTGGTAACACATCACACTTGGTAGTCTGCAATCAGATTGGGGTGGAAATCTGTTAGGATCAACATTTTTAGTATTTTTAAAATGTTATTAAGGCTGCAATCCTTACTTGGAGTAAGCCTCATTGACTATAATGGGATGTACTTCTGAGTGGACATGCTTAGGATGGGGCTATAAAGGAGAGCTCCAAATTTACAGTATGCATGTCTACTTATCAACAATGGGGCTTACTCCCAGGAAAGTGTGGATAGGATTGCAGCCTCAAACTAATAATTTTCACTTGAATTAATCTTCACGTCCAGCCAGCATTCTGTCTTCTGGATAGGAAAGAATTACTATTCACACATTTTAGAAATTAAGTGCAAATTTAGTTGCAATCCACTTATTTCTCACATCAACTTGCAGACTTCTGAAGGTGCTCCAAAACAAGATTTCAGAACTTTAAAGGATTTAGTTGCTACTTATGAAAAACCCAATCAAGGACTAGTAATCCACCTGCGCTATCCAGTAAACAGACCTACAACCCATCAAGGATCTCCAAGCCTTCACACACCTGTATCTCATGACGGATCTTCAAGGATCCACAAGCCTGTATCTCATGATAGATCTGCAAGGGTCCACAAACCTGTATCCCAACAAGGATCTCAAAGTCTCCATTATCCTGTGTCCCATCAAGGATCTCAAAGTCTCTACAAACCTGTGGGCCATCAAGAATCTCAGGGTCTCCACAAACCTTTGTGCTATAAAGGATCTCAAAGTCTCCACAAAGATACAGATGATGCATATGTGATTCCTGGTAAGAGATGAGCATAGAATATGAGTAAAAAACATAAGACCATATAATGATTCTGTTGTATGAGAAAGATCACAGGGAATAGTTTTATTTATTCAAATTAACAAAACTATGAACGTGCATTGTCTTACAATCAATAGCTTACATATCCTTTCTTTCCCCAAATCCAGGTCAATTGTATTATATTTATTTTACGATTCGTGGTGCACTTTTCAAAAAAAAATTTGCCACTATATACTTGTGTCAAATCCTTTGACTTTTTTGCATGCAAAACTCAAATAAAATATAATAAAAATAAAAACATAACTCTAAAAGCAGTTCTAAGGTTAAGGACACAGTCCTAACCTGGAGTTAGGCCAGCACAGTTAGGCCAGCACAGTTTGGTGGCACAAGGGACACCGTAAAGTATGTTTGGACCACTCTTGGAGTCAAGAGGCCAGCACACAGATGTGTACCATCGTCCCTGACTCCAAGAGTGGTCCAAACGTGCTTTACAGTGTGCTTGTGCAAGCCAAACTGTGCTGGCCTAACTGTGCCGGCCTAACTCCAGGTTAGGATTGCACCCTAAGACTAAAAACATCATCCAGTCCCATCTCAGGGCCACTAGCTGCCAAGATCTGTAAAAGTCAAGACATATTCAGGTCATGCCTTTGTAATTCTCAACCCGAGAAACTGTTAATGGATGGGGTGTTTGGGAAATCTTGGGTGCAAGATGAGGCTAGATATGGAAATCAGAAGAGGACAAGCTTGTGCTTGGGCCTAAGGCTCAGTGGCTAAGCATATGATTTGAATAAGAAGATCCCAAGTAAAAAGCCCAGGAATCTAAGAGATCTCAAGTGATCACGGCTAGAGAAACACTCTGCCTAAGAAACTGGAGAGCTCCTGCCTCTCAGCGGAGAAGAGTATACTTTCATGACCTGCTTATGGATTTCACAGAGGTTGCTGAACTAGAGAAGCCTTGGGCACTGGAGCAGATGTGCCTTATGTTCACAGCATCCCTGGGCTGATGCAAGCGAGATGTGTCAGCCCAGGGATGCAATAGGATTGTGCCCTAAGTGTGTGCAATGTGCAGCAGCTCCTTAAAGGCTAAATTTTATATACAGCATAAACTTTTGTAGACTAAGGGCGCAGTCCTAAGCAAATTTCCAGCACTGACATAGCTGTGCCAATGGGGCATGTACTGCATTCTGTAGTAATTAGTGGTCATGGCAGCCTCCTCAAGGTAAGGGAATGTTTATCACTTTACCTCAGAGCTGCATTGCCCTTACCCCGGTCCTGGAAAGTTGGTTAGGATTACGCCCTAAATCATACTTGCCGTAACTGGAACTGATAACAGTAAGCAATTGAAGGAAGTTAATTAAATGTTTAATCCACCTTCCTCCTTCTTTTTTGGGGGAACGATGAAACACAATTCTCTTTATTACAAACTTTATTACAAAAGGATGGTTACCATCATTATAAATGATGTCATTAGGCTTTAAAGTGGGAAGAGAATACACAGATTCATGATGTATTAAAGCCAGTTCTCTGCAAAACAGTCTTTAAAGGGGAGACCATTTGCAATAGAGACAAACATAGTAGGTTACTTTACCACAACAGATCTCTCCCCCATGATAATTGCTTTCCAGACACAAGGGAACCTGCAGATCCAGTCTCTTCATTGTGGAATGTTTCAATACATTGCATCCTGTAATAATCATAATAGTGCAATCTACAATAATAGAGAATATATTAGATGTATTCTCATTATGTAGTGTGCAGTGTCACTCAGGAGAGATGGATCCAGTACAAACCATCTCCTATTTAGAGTGTGCTAATGCATTGTTGCTCCATTTATGAATCAAAGAAATAATCAGATGGCTTAACCTTTTTCTTCCCAGAAGCTGAAGATGGTGATGATTACGTTGATGTCTTGGCAGAATGATGGGTTAAATTATCACTCCTCATGATTAGCTACTTTGGGGTTTTCTCTGGCTAGTCATCAGCTGCAACAAACCGGGAGTGAGTTGTATGTATCCATGCTAATGGGATTTTCTGTTCATTTGATTGGATTCTGTATTGCTTTGTGCTGTGCTTTGTATTGTGCCATGACTGTTGTTCTCTCCGGCACTGCTTAACTCTTTTATAACTGACTTTTTGAAACACTTTCCTTTCTCACCTTCTCTCCACTCCACTTCTCTCCACTATATACACGCTGCTGTTTCATGCATTTGACAAACTCGTCCCCACAAAACTTTGCCACAAAACCTTGATTGTCAGCAGCTACAAAGTGCCACAAAATGTTCTAATCATGGAAGAGAATGATGAAAAGTATGATTCAGTTCTCTAAGATGGAACTGCTTTATTGCCTTTCAGCCAAATAATGCTGCATTCCTATACCCACTTTGCTGGAAGTAAGCAGCGCTGAATACATGGGACTGACTTCTTGAATAAACAGGTATAGGGTTGCGCTGTTAGCCATGTTCAACTAGGTTTGAGCTTTTAAAAAATATATTTTGTATTTTTTGTATATTTTGTATCTTTATACTTAATATTGGAGACTTGTTTCCATTCTATACATTGTAATGTTTGAACATGAAATAAAATATGTATGTAGAACTCCTGCTGCTTTTCCATATCAAGTTCATTCAAACCAGATGCATGGACCCAAGAGCCTGTTTTCTTTTTGGCAGGATTGGGTACAAGCCTGGAAACTGGGCCAAGAAGCACCCTATAAAAGTGATGATGGCTCTCTTATATTAAGCAGGAGGGAAGGAACTGCCCCTCTTCACCCCAGCATGGTGTGTTTTTTTTTCCAGTGGCAGTTGCTTGCGTCTCTTTTTAGACCGTGAGTCCTTACGTGACTGGTGACCATTTATTGATTTATGTTGTTACGTAATAACCAGAAATTTGTGACACTACTGATGATGTTGTAGTAGAATATGTTGAACTTTGTCCACACCATCTTGCACAGATCCAAGGAGACCCATTGGGTCAGATGGAACAAAGGTTCCCTTACCTCCAGCAGCTGCGGTGGCCTCACAGGATGTCGTGGTAGCCATTTTGGCACTGCTGCTCCTTGCAGCGGCCCCAAGGCTTAGGATTGGGTTGCCCATGCCACTTGCAATCTTGTTTAGATGTTTCATAAATTAAGGGTACCAGTCCTATCATGCTCAGCACAGGCGGTACAAGTGTATTGCCCGCACTGGAGTCTCGACTGTGCCATAAGGCATGTCCAGTGTGGGCAGTAAGGTCTTACCGCCCGCCCTGGCCCAGTGTCATCCCTGCACACTCAGAGGCGCCTCTGCGGAGCTGGTGAGCAGTAAGTTTAACCGCAGCCACTATTGCGACAATTCTGGGCAGATGGGGAGTGCAGAACCGGGCGAGGGAGGGGCGGAACAGTGACCTCCACTGCCAGATCTTATCCCCCTCCTTGGCTCAGGCAGCCTGGCATGGGGATCCTTGATTCTCCACTGCCCAAATAACCCTCAGAGAGCCAAGGAGTCCAAGTGCATAATATGACTACTCCCTAATTTGGTCAGTTGTAGGTCTCCTGTGCCATGTCACAAGCTGGTCAAATTCCTCCCAAGCTTTAAAAAAATGTGTGACATGATGCTATAGGGCTGAAAATTAGGAAAAAATCTGCTGTTTTGAACAAATGTTTATACCCCCGCCCTCACCCCCATGAACACACAGAACTTGCCTTCTCCATACCACCATCCTACTTATCCTAATTTCCCCTGGATATCAGCATTTTAAGTTTTTGATTATTATTATTTTTTTGTAAACGTAGGAGAAATGAAGTTAGACTCTGTTTGCAGGAACAGTACCTTTAGTTGTAAAAAACTTTGCAGGCTCTGTTACTGCCATCCAATTATGTATTTAGAATGCCCAGAATTTCCAGACCTATCTCTCATTTGTAAAATGAAGGCTTCACACTTCTCAAAGACTAGCGATTAATTGGAAAAGTTGTCTTGAGAAAGGCAGATGCCAGAATGTTGACGTTGCTAGCAGAACTGCATGCTAAGATGAATATGGTAGAAGTGTGTTGTGTTCTCCTCCCTATTGTAAAGCTTATTCAATCTCCATTTCACTGGCTGTGGCCGATGGAGAAAGAAATAGAATGGTATAAGGACACACAGATTTTCTACCATAAAAACTGCTTTTTTTGATCTTCTCATACTTCATATGAGGGCATGTTAGAAGTAGGTGGAAAAGAGGTTAGCACCTAGCTTAGGCAGGATTTAACACTTCCATGGTGGGTATTATTAGTGAGATTCTGTCACTTTAAGGAGAGGTTTATGACCACAGGAAACAGAAGTTGATATATATTTCAACAATAACATGCAACCTGCTTACTCCAGAATAATGCTATCAAAGCTATATGGTTTAAAGGGATAGCATGTGTTGGGATATATTTAATGTAATTATATAAGCCTCAAGCCAAGGAAAAGTAGCACAATTAACAGCAAACAGGTGGTCATCTCTTCTACCTGATTGATTTTTAGCTTGAATGTGCTTCTTTCTAGAAGTTATCGCCATGCAAGGAAACCACACAGTCTGACGGTCAGCAGCCACAAATAGCAACCACCAGTAGCTAGAAGCTTGTGAACTGTCATAATAGAGTTGCTCATCTTTCCATTATCATCAGAACGCTGCTTATAGCTTCGATGAAGATTCAGCAATTGGCTTTAGTTAAAACTGCACAGATAGAATAAACTAGCAAAGCAAGCTACAACAAGAGCAATCCAAAATGCAAGTGACATGCAAGCATTACCCCCCATCCATCCATGCATTAAAATCATGCATTTATACTGTATTTTCTGATGGATTTTTACTGAAAGCCACCATGACAGCCAATCCTGGCTGAAAAGCAGTGTATATATGAAACAGGGTTTCAGCTGGATAGCCAGGACTTTAAAATCCCACAAGACCATTAGAAGGTCATCCCACGGCTACAGAGCACCCACATAACTGGTCAGACTAGAAGAAAGCAGTATCCAGTAGTATAATAAAAGGATGCAGAGGGAGAGGAATAACAAGGAGATGCACTGACTTGGAAGTGAGGGAAACAGAGTCTGAAAAAGTTAAGAACAATCCAGTCTGTCAAAAATCCAGGTGGTCAAAAAGAATCCGTATTTTTTGAAAGCCCTTGGCCCAGGTAAGCTGATCAGCAGAAGGGTGAGGAAACAGGTCTTATGGATGCATTTTAATCTTTATGTTTTAAAGCATGTTGTGGACACCCTCTCTTTCCCAAACACATGTACAGACCTGACTCCATTTTGGATCTCATCCTGGGAGTTAAACAGGCTGTTGCCCTGCAAACAGGTGAAGTCACACAGGTGACCCTCAGGAGATAATGCAAATTCCAGAGCTATTAAGAATTGGGGCCAGAGACATGACTCCTTTCCCCTCAGGGTCTTGCAGTGCAAATCTGGGTCTCTGACAAAAGAAGTATGCAAGGGCATGTCCTGCTTGAAATATTAAATTAAATTCTTATCTGTCCAGGGGCCAGACTCACCTGGGCAATTCTTTTCAGGCTGAGCCAAGAAGCCTCCCAACCTGAGGCTGAAGCAACACACACCCTGCAGCAGGAATGTTTTGATGGGTAAGCAATCAGGAGCCCACTCAATCTAATCAAACCAGGAAGTTCCTGATGCGTAAGAAGCAGCTCCAAATACCTTTGTTTTCCTAAGAATGTTTTGCTTCCTTCATGCAAATTGGTATACCTACCTTTGTTCTGGAAGCAGAACTTTGAGAGAAGAAGAGGTTCAGGTCAGCTCATTCCTAGAAACTAGCTGGAGTGTCCCTGCTGTATTTTGGGGGGCTTCTGTCCTAGTCAGAGAGCCTCCTCCAAATTGGGTCCTGTCAAGGACTGCTTTTTGCTCCATCTGTGTCTTCTGGAACCTGGAATCTTGCAGCCCTGTCTGTGAGGACCTCACATCCTTGACCAGCTGAATAGGATAGGTAGTATCTCTCCCCCACCTTTTTCTCTTCCTTCTGAATCCACATCACAGCGCGCTCTCTCTCTCTCTCTCTCTCTCTCTCTCTCTCTCTCTCTGTAACCTCCTCCAACTAATTCCTGCTATCCACACTGATGTTTGTACTGATCTTAAGCAAAATGGAATTAAATGTGCTTTTTACTTGTCACCTATATTTCTTGAATAAAATCTATTTTCTTTGAAAAAGCTCTGTTTCATGGTAGCCTAATCTTGAGGCAATTTGAGGTTGTTCTCACCTCAGCATGTATCTTTAGATACATGAACAACATGTATCTTTAAAACGACAGTTAATCTCTGTTTATGCCTCTGACTTTCAGAACCCTAGAGTACTGTTTCACTAGAAATGCATACCAATAGTAGGACACTGACCTCCTGTACAAGAAGATACTATTAGAGACCTAACATCAAATAAGGGTTTTGGAGCCTTTTTAAACACTGGAGCAGTCCTCTAGTAGCACTGTTTTGGGCTGTCCAGTAGCGATTCCGTTACTGCAGTGGAACAATGACTGAAATCCGGATCAGTTCTCTAAAGTGTGACTGGTGAAGAAAATGAAGTGTGACTGGTGAAGAAAATGAAGAGTACAACCCAGTGGTGGGATTCAAATAAATTAACAACTGGTTCTATGTCCTTCAGGGCAGTCTTCAGGGCCATCCGCTGCCTTTCTTCCCTCTCCCAACCTAAAATTAGCAACAGGTTCTGCAGAATAGGTGAGAACTGGCTGAATTTCACCACTGGTACAACCCCATCATTAGTGTGGAGAGTGTTGTTCTTGCCACATGAAGTATGCCTTTGTAAAATTGCTTGGGATAAGGGAAACTGATCAGGCTGCAAGTTGCACTTGCAATACACCCATGTATAAGCTTACTCAAAGGTTCCAAAGCATAATGCTCTTTCCATATATTTCCTACAGGATCAACATGTTTATGTTGGGTCGAGCAGAAGCATCCTGGAGAAATACTATTATATGGTTATTCTGGGGAAAAAATAGAAATAAATATATCTAAAATAAGCATGCAGGAATTAGTGGGTGACAATGAATGCAGCCTGCCATAGACAAAACTATAAGGATCCTTTGGGCACCTGAAAATATAAAAAAAAGATATAACACAATCCTTTGGCTGTTTATTTGGAAGCAAGTCCAATGACGCTTATTTCAACGAGGGAATGCACACTGCAGCATAAGCCTTCGCAGAACTGAGCCTGCTTAGTCAGAACCAAACTCCTGAATTGACACAAGGGTGTCAAACGTAAGGCCTGCAGGTCACATGTGGCACAAGGAAGCTCTGTAGCTGGTCTGTTGATTGTTGGCACCTCAACATCTGATGTTGGTGCTGGAAAAGCCCAAATGACACATTGGCAGAAGTGGCACTGCTGAAAGGGCAGGACTGGGAAAGCCCAATTATCACGCAGGCCACCCTTCCAGCAGTGCCGAGGTGTCACTGCTAAAAGGGCAGCCCATCTGATAAATGCTTCTGCTGAAATGCTGGGGGGACGGGGACGGATGATAATTGTTCCTTCTGTTCCTCAGAAGGCAAGGAATGGTATGAGGGAAGTAAAGAGGCAGACCAGGAGGGGCGAGAAAAGGAGAACCCGATTGTTACAGAACCGTGTTTGCAAGAGCGTCTGCCACAATCCGCAGGTTTACCCAGCGAAGCAAATCCCACTGCGCTCAAGGGGGCTTAATCGCGAGTTATGAGTGCAAAGGACTGCAGCCCAGCCGGTATCCTGCGTGTCGTTCCCCCTCCGATTCACTCGCACACCCGGAGTGGAAGAAGCAGCCACCCACCCCGGGGTGCTCCGTGGGAGCAAACGCGAGACAGAGGCACAAACGAGACGGCGCTGCTCTGATTCCAATGGCAAAATCTCTCCCTCCGAGCACGTACTGAGGAAGGGGAGACGGGGGTGGGTGGGTGAAGAAGCGCATCTCTGCGGCTTCCCCTCCCAAGCGTTTGATGCAGACAGCTGCTCTGTGCGGCGACAGCACCGCTCACTGTACCACTGACGGCTCTCGCCACAGGCGGAAGTGACTCTGAGCTCTCAGCCCATGGAGGTGAATTCTACCCATGTCTCTCAGCCCAAGAAGGTTAGATGACGGGAGAGGACATCCCTGTAGAATTAATACGAGCCTAAAGGGGTTATAGTCCGGTGCACTTAGGTTATCAAATGCAAACAACTGTAAGAAAAGCCCTGATATGACAGCTGGATTTGACAGTACTAGGTGTGCGTATTGCCAGGAAAAAAATTCCGGAAGTTCCGCGGTTGCGAAGTGGTAAATGCCCTAGTTGGCACCCTCAGAATGGGCAGAATTCATGCGAAATCATTAAAAAGGTGCAGTTCCCCAGCTCAGACACAGTCCAACCACAGGTATGACATTCCTGGCTGTCAGAGCTAGGTCTGCTTGTGGCAGGACAGAAAGTTCCTGGACTTTCGAGCTTCCCAGGTGGCATTTCCACCCGGTGCCAGTCCTAAA
>JAJKFI010000027.1:4283333-4345795 GCA_029204185.1 Lerista edwardsae | reverse complement strand
GTAGCCTCAACTTAAGAGCCACATATTATAAATTTCAAGTATTTGTGAACCACAGTATTTAAGGAGTGTATAAATTCATAAATATATTTCTTCATTGTGAACATTAAGCATACATTTTAGTGCAAGAAATAATTATAAAACTTGAAAATTTTTAATTAACCTTGTATTAATTGTGATGCAAAAGGTTGCTCAGCAAACATATTTCTGTGTTCCACACACATGTCAAAGATTGCATGTGGCTCACAAGTTAAGTGACACTTTGGCCACCCTACTGTAGACCATTGGCCTATCTAGCTCAGTATAGACACCTATAATGTTATGCGTGTTTGATTTAGACATTTTTTGAATAATATGCTTGTTTAAGCATATCATTTATGTTAGCACATTTTTGAAATAACATGGTCAATCTTCTTGCATGTTCCTGCAGTGTAGTTGTGTGGCATATGTGAGATAGTGTTCATAGAGCTGCCACTTACTGCTTTTTCAGTTTTCTCACTTGGCATCTTTGCTTTCTCCACCATTTACATCAGTAGTTGCCCACTCCCAGTAGTTTCCTTTTTCAACCCTTCATCTATGCCATCTTGGACAAGCAGAATTCTCTAGTCATCCATGTAAGTGTTACATGACTTTCCCCATAACCTGTACCATTTACATACTTATGGTAAAATATTTTTTAATTCATGCATTTTTGAAATGCACATGGTTTTTCAAAAACATAAATGAGAGATGCTTATTCTGTGTAAAATGAGAGGTGTCTATACCAGCCATTTTCAACCATGGTGCCTTGGTACATTGGTGTGCCGCAAATGATCCTCAGGTGTGCCATGGGAATTTGGGACAGCATCATTTATTAGCCTATCTAGCTAATAGATAATTGGGGCCCCCACTGGCAGCATAGTGTGCCTTGTCAATTGTAAGAAAACGGATGGTGTGCCTTGACCATTTTAGTGCCTTTTCAGTGTGTCATTAGATGAAAAAGGTTGAGAATCACTGATCTATACTGTCTACGTTGACTGTTTCAGGGTTTCAGACTGGGATCTTTCCATGCCCTATTTGGAGATGCCAGGGATTAATCCAACAACCTTCTGCATGCAAAATGCGTGTTCTGAGACTGAACAGTAATCTCTTTCGTAGCCATGCTGACTTTCTATTTCTTGTTAAAATTGCCTAATGTGTGTGGTGTGCCATTTATTTGATGCATTTTAGGTCTCATTTTCAGATACTGTACAGAATTCAGCATCCATTTTCCACAGAATTTTAGGTTCCTTGTAGTAACACTTCAACAAATATAAAATTGATTGCTGCATGTGTTGGCTCTGCACACTGGCTTCAGACCAGAACTTTGTGTGCACTGAAGTACACACGCAAAAATAGGTGCACATTTGGACCACTCTTGGAATCAGGGAGGATGATGCATGTCTGTGTGCTGGCCTCTCTGACTCTGAAAGTAGTCCAAGCATACTTTACGATGTTCCTTGTGGCAGCCGAACTTTGCTGGCCTAATTGTGCCAGCCGAACTCCAGGTTAGTATTGCACCCTAAAGCTTGCTTCAGCAAGAGTTCCTAATACTTATTGGCGTTCTGATATTATTGGGGAGGTTCTGAATCAGACTATGTGTTACTGTTAAATTTTACATTGCATATACAGTATTTTTTTTACACCAGATTATCTCAGGATTGAAGTTGACAAGATTGTTTGCATCAAACCAAGTTTTACCAAATGAGTGTCTGATCTGTTTGGTAGAACTCATCGAAGACCCAAATATAAGCCCTCAGTTGACCCTGAAAGTGGTTGGCTTGCTCTCTCAACTAGGTAAGCTGCAAAGGTATTTGAATTGCCTGTTCTGTCTAGTTCATGCTATGGGGATCTACAGTCAGTTGTGATTTCTTGCACACTTTTCTGTATGGCTGTGTCAGGAATCGCATGTGAAATGTATTATGAAAGAGAGTGATCTTTGAAACCAGACTTTCTAGAATGGGGAAGGCATTTGTAAAACAACCACCCCAAACCTATTAAAATATTGCATGTATTACATTTGTGCTGCGTGTAAACACTTTAGTGTCATAAGTCAGAAAATGATTTTCTTGCAATGAGGAATAATATGTGCAAAATTGGCATAGTAATTTGAGTACTTATGTGTCTTTGTGGTGATAAGGTATGGTGATTCGTATTAAAGATGTGGCAGCATTGTCTACAGTATAATTTTAATCTGTTTAGAAATTAGTCCCATTGTGTTCCCAGAAAAGTGTCTGTAAAGGTTTTGCCACTTCAGACAGTATGAAGATGTTAGCGTACCCAGAGATAAACCAGATCTGCCTACCAAATAAAAGGAGGCCAGAAATGTGTATTTACCATCCTCTGCGTACCCATCTGCCCCTCCCAATTGTAAAACTCCCCTATCCTTCAAGTTCCTGAGGGATTCATCTTTAAGGTAGTTGACACCTGCCCTGTATTTAACAAAGCGATAACCCAGCCCAGAACAACCTGGACTCCTTGTCCTCCACCCTATCTTACGGATGAAAATGGCCAAATTGGTCTAGGCACAAATTGGTTCCGGGAGCCAGAACACTTGAAGTGAATGTTGTAGTTTTCTCATGTTGACTTTGAGTTATTTCAAATGTTCCAGCTGCTGGGAGGCAGCCTGCAAGGCACTATAAGCTTATAGGCTTATAGCTATAAAAACATACGTAAGAAGAGTATCGCTGGATCAGGCCATAGGCCCATCTAGTCCAGCTTCCTGTATCACAGTGGCCCACCAGATACCTCAGGGTATACCTCAGGGAGCACACAAGACAACAAAATACTTGAATCTTGTTGCCACTTCCTTTCATGTAGCATTCTGAGGTAATCTGTGTAAGCAAGACTTTTTTGCCCCAGTTTTAAAACATGTTAATGGGCAGGGTGGTGGTGGTTCTGTATCTTCTGATACTGGATCCGCAGATACAGGGGTAGAGATGTGAGGACCCAGAAAAAACCAAGAAAAATTCAGGAAAAAAACACATTTTTTTCTGTGTTTTTTCCTGAAGCCTTTTTGTTTTTTCCCGAAAAATTGGAAAATTGAAAAAAGAAAAAATTGCAGAAGCAGAGACTGAGACCGATACTGATAATTACAGCTCAGAAAACGATTCTGATTAAATTTCATGCCCATTCATTGAAACTTAGTCCCACTCCCTTCTATACACTTCCCCCTTTTCAATTCTTTAATGAGAATAGGTTTTTTTTAATTTTTATTTAATACTGTGAAGATGAAATATGAATAATTGTTACTTCTGGATTTTTAAAAATTGTTTTGTGGAGGTTTTTTTGTCTGTTCCACATAAACTAGTAAACAGTTTAGGAGATTATTGCTCCATTTGTTACAATTACAAATAAATACTATTAAAAAGTAAATTCTGTTTGTAATAATTGTTTGGATCCACTATATTTTAATATGCTAGTTGTGATAATTTTATGCCAAGTCACATTGTCCATAGTCATATCTTATGCTCCTTAAGTAACAGAATGACTTTCAATCTGGAAAAGAAAAAAAAAGTGCTAATGTAGCATTTTTTTCAATTTTTCTGAAAATTTCAGTTTTTTTCCTGAAAAAAAAATGCAAAAAAACTGGGGGTTTTCTGAGCTTCAAAATTTCCAGAAATTTTGCATCTCTATACAGAGGCCCGCCTGTAATTGAAATACAAAAGCAACAAAAATTTCTTCTTCAGTTTACTTAACTGAATTAATATCCTAATTTAGTGATGTAACTCAACATATTTTGAGAACATTAAACATGTGTACGTCAAAGTTCTGATTAAAATAGTGTATATATTAGCTAGGAAAAGGAAAATGAGCTGTTTTGAAAGATTTTCTAGTTTTCTTTATTCTTGGCATGTTGTTTCAGAATTGTTGTATGTGTACCCATGTGTGTTTTTGAATTAGTTGTAGATAATGAAGCCAGAGAAGTTCTTCAGAATACTTACAATCTGTGTAGTGTCCTGGCAGGTGTGATTCATCGGAGTTCTGTCAATCCTATCGATCCAGTATTGCTACAGGTAAGAGAATGGAATGTTTAATGCTGCATGTAACATAAATTATTATAGAGATTTGTTTTCATTTATATTTCTATCCTAGCTTTCATCTACTGTGGAACATAAGGTGATCTGTATAAGTTTCCCAGGTGCTGTCATCTAGATACTCACCCCAACCCGCTTGGCTTCAGGAAATTTGCTGCATGATAAATTCAGGAATTTTGCCTCGGACCATGCTAAAAAGCAAATGTAATCAAAATATTTTACTGTGCCAACTATTCTAAAGACTTCAAATGTGACACAATGTGAACAAATGATTTTATACCAACTTTAATTGACTTAAACAGAAAAATATTTCTTTATTAGCTGTTAAATCTTGATTGCAGCTCAGATCTGCATAGAACAGCCGTGGAACAATTGTTCTTGCTTCATCTTCTTTACAGGAGGAAATACTGGGTTGATATCAATCACATAGTGATTATCTGTTGTTCACACAGTACTAAAATCAAAACTAGTCAGCCAGGCTAGGTGATAGAAGACTAGCTGATTTTTAATCACCTATTCATATTTATTCCTCACCACCATTTTATGTTGCATTTTCACATCTGTGCTTGCGTGATTTAATAGCCCAAGATGACTATTTTATTTCTATGTGTATGCTGATATGATTTTGAAACGGTTCTGAAGTTGTACATAATCTAGTTTCAGATTTGAAAATGGAACACAAACAGGTCTTGGGACAAAAGAAATGTTTTCTGTGTAACCTAAAACTCAAGAAGTTATTTCTTTCAGTTGTGACATGTTTACATAAATATTGAACCTGTACAATTGGTTTAATTTTTATGTCCCAGAGTATTCAACTGCTGCAGAAACTAACCTACAATGCCAGAGTATTCCACGCCTGCTCAAATGTTGATGAATTAATTTCATTCCTTATGCATCGTATGTAAGTATCTTAATGTTTAATTAAGTAAGGGCCCAATCCTAAGATCTCCAGTGCTGCGTGTTGCAAAAGTGCCGTAAGGCACTTTATCACTGGCAGGACACACACAGTGCTGGCAGAGAAGCTTATGCCAGTTGGTCCTGGGCCTCAGTGCTGGAAGAATGCTGGAAAGGAGCTCCTGGCAATAGGTATCCCTGCTGGGCGGAGGGAAGGCTTTTTGGGCAGAGAGGAGGTGGAACTCGACAAAGAAGAGTGGAATGAGGAGAGGATCAGGCCCAAGAGGGGTCGGGGATAGTGGCAGACACTGCCACCAAATCCTATACCCCCTCCCAAGCCTCAGACATTGACACAGGCACAGATCTGAGGAGACCCATTGGGGACAGCAAGATTCCCTTACCCCAAGGAGATTCTGGCAGCTGCTTTGGCCCTGCAGGATATAGTGGTGACCATTTTTGCACCACTTTACCATGTGGTGCCAGAGCAATATACGTTTTGGCTTTAAGACTGCAATCCTAAACATATATACTAGGAAGTAATTTCCATTGAGCACCATGTGACTTACTTCTTAGTAAACATGCCAAGAATTGTGTTGCATCTTGTAACCTTTGGGTAGTTCAGTTCATGTATTAGTGAACAAATACCTGATTTTGCGCTAGTGGTTTCTGCCATATTTCAGACAGAAAATGATATAAGCTTCCATCATCACATTCCAAGTAGTCTTCCATGTACTGTAGATGCTCATCAGGCTCAGACTGTTTAATTTTTGAGACAAAACTATACCAGGCAATTTCAGGTCATTCAGAGGGACATAATAGCTAAATGCCTGGGTTAACTACGTAGAGGTGTCTTATAGTATTGAACTTGTACAATGCTAGATAGAACAAGGCCTTTAAAGCTACTTAGAGATTTATTTAGGCCCAAATGATGATGTATAATTTGAAAAATAAAATAAAAAGTGATGTCAAGAAATAAAGAATATACTTACATCTTGCTGTTACCCATTTTTCTTGCTTTAATAAGGGAGCAATCCTAACCTGGAGTTAAGGTGGCACAAGTTGCTTTGCTGGCCCAGGAGTGTCATAAGCGTGCTGTAAATTGTGCATTTGCTGAACGACGTGCACTGGCTTCCCTGACTCAGAGAGTGGTCCAAACGCAATTTATGGCACATTTGCTACACTCCTGGGCCAGTACAAGTGACTTGTGCCAGCCTGACTCCAGGTTAGGATTGCACCCTAAATAAGATTTGTTTGTGTATGTGTCATGCTACATTCCCACAGCCAAAAACCATTCTAATCACACATAGCTATTTAGTTGGGAGATCAAGTGTTATTGGTGGGAGTGTATTGGTAAATATTGTCTTTTCTTCAGTTGTCTAAATTTAATACTAATCTATGTAAATTCCTTTAAAGGACAGAAAGGATTTGTGTTGTATATGGGAGACCATTCTACTTAATTGTATAGCAAGGTAAAAGTTTCTCTGAGGAATAACTACTTGAGAGAATAAATTTATTGTTTGTAACAATTTGCTTATTTGGGGTTTATATTTTAGCCAGTCCACAGAAGATGAATTAACTATACCTTGCCTAGGACTTATGGCAAATCTGTGTCGACACAATCTATCCATTCAAGCATATATCAAATCATTGGTAAGAAGTGGGAAAAGTGGGAAGTTTTTTTCTTTTTTCTTATGAAGCAACATTGACACTGACATTTCCTCCAAAACGCATGGAAGAAAATAGAATTTGAAAGAAGTTACTCTTTTAATCTGGGTCACTTGTATTTTTACCATCTGTGCGAACGTTAAAGTCATCTCTCTTCTACTTACCTTTTAATTATATGCTGATGCAATCTTATATCAATGAAATCAGAGCTAGCACATGCCTACTTAGCCCTATTCAATTCAGTGGAACGTACACCCAGGGAACTATTGGATTGCAATCTTAGTAGCACCAGTCCAGTACAAAAAAGGAAAACGAGATTGACCTACAGCACTTTTGAATATAATTTGTTTTGTTTGCTGTGTTAACGACCCTGATTTTGGTGAAACACTTTATAGTTAGATGTGTTGTTGTTCAGTTTCCGACTCTTCGTGACCCCATGGACCACAGCATACCAGGCCTCCCTGTCCTCCACTAGCTTCCGGGGTTCGCCCAATTTCATGCTCATTGCTTCGGTGACACTATCTAACCATCTCATCCTCTGCCGCCCCCTTCTCCTTTTGCCTTCAATCTTTCCCAGCATGAGGGTCTTTTCTAAAGAGTCCTCTCTTCTCATGAGGTGGACAAAGTACTTGAGCTTCAACTTCAGGATTTATCCTTCCAGGGAGCAATCAGGCTTGACTTCCTGGAGGATTGACCGATTGGTTCTCCTTGCAGTCCAGGGGACTCTCAAGAGTCTTCTCCAACACCATAATTCGAAAGCATCTATTCTTTGGCGCTCTGCCTTTCTTATGGTCCAGCTCTCACAGCCATACATTGCTACTGGGAAAACCATAGCTTTGACTATGCAAACCTTTCTTGGCAGGGTGATGTCTCGGCTTTTTATTAAGTTGTCTAGGTTCACCATAGCTTACCTAGATGTGTAACAGGTTTTAATTTTTCTTTAGCTATATTGATATGTCTAAAATCCAAAGAGACTTTAATTTCTAAAGCAACACAGAGAAAATATATCTCAGTTGTTGTAAGTCAGTGGTTCCCAACTTGGGGATGAGGACCCCCAAAGGGGGTAGGGAACCTATTTTCAAGGGGTCATGAAGAGCTTGGGGCAGCCATCTTAAAAGGCTGGCACCACCATCTTGGAAACTTCATTTTGACTAGGAAAAAGCCTTCCCCATTAAACTGCCACTTCCTCGATGCTTGTGGCTGCAAAGTAAATTAGCCTTGCTATGGGCTTGTTTTGGTGTGTGCATACGCATGTGATGTTTGCATGCCTAGGTGAATCTCGACACATGAGGAAGAGGAACGTAAATATTCTGAAGACTATCTAAAATCTGGCTTTACCACCTTGATCAGCAATAGCATAGAGAACAATCACTTTCTGCTTAATGACATCACTTTCAGCCCTAGGTATTAGAGGGGTCCCGATAGGTAAAAAGGGGATCTTAGTGCAGAAAAAGTTAGGAACCCCAATGCTAAGTAAACACTGAAATAAATAAAGGACAATTCATCCTGGTATTGGAGAATCTATTTTGTTAATATTTCAGTGAAATGATACAGGATAGAATGTATTGACTCTCACTGAACATGCTGTTCTCAAACACATTGTTTTCCCCCTTATCTGTACTAGACTAATGTGAAGAATTTCTACCGCACTGTAATCAGCTTCTTGGCCAACAGTAGTCTAACAATGGTTGTGTTTGCACTTTCAATCTTATCAAGCCTTACATTGACTGAGGAAGTTGGAGAAAAGGTATGTGTGTTTTTTAAGAGAAGAATAATTGTGACAGGATATGGAATTATACAAGCCGACTTTACAGGATAAATGTATGGGTCAGTGTGTGTGTGTGTGTGTGCGCGTGTGTGTGTGTGCGCGTGTGTGTGTGTGTGCGTGTGTGTGTGTGTGCGTGTGTGTGTGTGTGTGTGTGTGTGTGTGTGTGTGTAACAGTCCCTCTGAATAGTATTTATTGCTTACCATATTACAGGCTTATAGTTTGTCCTGATTTAGTTCAGTGTAAAGTTGATTTAGTGACTGTAAAGTCTTTTTATGATTGTAAATAAAATTTGTTTGTTTAGCTTTTCCATTCCAGAAACATTCATCAGACTTTCCAGTTAATATTCAACATACTTGTGAATGGTGATGGAACACTAACAAGAAAATATTCTGTTGATCTGCTCATTGATCTCTTGAAGAATCCTAAAATTGCAGATTATCTTACCAAGTACGACTTATGTTTATTTGTTGTTGTTGTTTTTCAGAATGTAGTGTATTCCATAATTATCTTCATTTTTATATGTATTAATGGTTTACTATTTGCATATTAAAGATTTTTATTTCTCATATTTTCCCTAGCCTTGCCTTCAAGTCTTGGCTTTCCATACGACAGTGCACCATTTGTCCTTACCTTGGCTTTGCATATGACAAAGCATGATCTATGCCAGGAGTCAGCAACTTTTGCCAGATTAGGGGCTGAATGTTGCCGAAATCCTGGAAGCAGCAGCATGAAGCTTGGCTTGGGAGACAAAGTCTCCCAGCCCAATTTGCCATGTACTGGGCAGGGAATCCATGAGCCTGGCCACGTGGCTTTGCTGTTCCCTGTCCAGTGCATGGGAAATTGGGCTGGGAGGCTTTGGCCTCCAAACCGAGATCTTCATGGCCTGGATGAAGGGGGCAGGCCGGATTTATCCCATGGACTGTAGGTTGCTGTTCCGTAATTTATGCATTGATTTTGTTGTATACAGAATTCACTTTTGAAGTTTACATTTTATTAGTTAAAAGATTTATACCTAAAATTTTTACCTCCTATCAGGGAGGCATCCAAGGCAGTTTCAAAAATAAAATAAATAGCAGTAGAGGAGTAAATCAAAAGTAAAACAATATCAGTAGAGAGCCACCCATGGGAACAGCAAAACAGCATTATAGATCTAAAGCTACACAGGATACTTTGCAGTAGGCACCGAAATACCAGCAACGATAGTGCCAATATGTATTATCATAGGGAATGAAATTTCACAGCTTGTGTGTTGTCACAGAGTTAGACTCTATGCATGTGAGTTTCTATGAAGATGTGATGGTTCATCATACCAGATGGGTAAGACTAGGAGATGGTGGTTTCGATGTCTTGACAATGTACAACCTGTCCTGGAATTACTCTTTGGTATTGATAAAGCTTTTTGTTTAAATGAAACTGTCTTGGTAAAGTAGTATATAAGAAGTAGTTCAGGGCATTGGGAAAGACACCCAGATTTCAAACATTTATTTGGTAAGGTCTGGTTCCATCACCGATGAAATGTGCCATTTTGTGACTTATTTATGGTGTACAATCTGTGCTAACACATTAAATCTTTGGATCATGATTTCTTCATTAAGCCTATAAGCATGGATCCAGATATGCACAGGCATAATTATGCTGGTGCAGGGGATCATTCCCACCCTTCCTTTTTCAATTCAGTTTTCTGAACCCCTCCAAAAATTGATCCTGAGCCCTGGTTGACCCTTGGGAATGATGTGAATGTAGGCTGCTACAGAAAGAGAAGGTAATCCTCTTCAGCCTGATTCTAGCCATTTCTAGTGATTCTTCAGAATCTAAGGTAAGCTCTGAAGGAGGACTAAATAAATTGCAATGATTAGGTTAAGGGTGGGAAATATCCCTTGCACAGGTATCATTCTGATCACACAAGCCTGGATCCAAGTCATCATATTAAAGCTAGAAAAAACAATGAAAATACATCTTCCAGATTTTTAGGACATTTACTTAAAAGATTTATAAACCACTTTTTCAAGTCCTACTTTTGATTTACATATTAAAGCTACTTTGATTATATGCTTTCAATAAAGTAACAGATTAACTTCATTTCCCACCCCCAACAATATAGGTATGAACATTTTACATCCTGCCTCAATCAGGTATTGGGCCTCCTTCATGGAAGGGATCCTGATTCTTCAGCAAAGGTATCATACTGTTAACTGGTTACATGAATCTTGAGAGAGTATAAATACCAGCATTCTGTTATCTGTTCCAATTATTAACTGCTACTGTACAACATACGGTAAAATGCAATAACATTGATTATAGCTACTGCTGTCTACAGGTATTGGGCATTTAGTATTGTGTTTCATCATGTTGTAACTACAGCTATAGAAAGAAATACTTGAGAATGGGTCTGTAACTTGTTAATGGAGCACATACTTTGCATACAAAATGTCCCAGGCTATTTTCCTGGCGTTTTCATACATGACAGATCATGTCGGACATCTGGATAGTGCTGCCGATCGGCATTGACACTAATGATTTAAATGTGCCAGTGATTTGACTTGGTATGAGGCAGCTTCATACATTCCTATGCTTAAGAACTGGCATAGTATAGTGGTTAAGAGAGCGAGCTGTGAATCAAAGTGTCCAGTTGGAATCTTGCCTCTCGCCAACAATACACAAAGTGGCCTTTGGTGATCCATTCCATTTCAGCCTTGGTTCCTCAACTGCTATATGGAAAGAATACTTACCTTACAGGATTGTTGTAAGGTTACTTCAAGTGAAGTGCTTTGCGCACTTAGCACTGTACGAATCAATCACTCGTATTTATATACCACTTTTCAACAAAAAGTTCACAAAGCGGTTTAAGGCAAAAAATAATTATAAAGTTAAATGGCTTAAAGAATGTTAAGTATTATTATATTCATATGATATTAAGTAGTGTTAGGTGTGGTTTACATGGCTTGTTCTACTGTTCTTGTTTTTTCATAACTTGGAGAATAATAAATTGTACACTGTTGGAAATTTTTGCAGTGCGTGAAGTCAGATATATGTAGTTGAGCAAACAATATCAACAATTGTCTGAAGGCATTCTAAATTGTAGAATTTAGAAAATTCTTTGTAGAAAATTAAATATCCTTTGAAGTGTTGGAGAAATGTGCACAGTTTTTCTCCTTGTATAACGTTTGCGTTATAGCTGTGAAGGTACTTCTGATATAGAGTTTCTTCTTCACATGTTATATTTATTTCTATAAGATAATTGTAATGGATTTCTTTGATACAAAGATTGGCTTGCAGGCCATAGCTGGTGGGAGCAGCCAGTACTTTCCATAGAAAAGGTTATATTTCTGGCATTCCAATTAAAGAATCTCTGCTACCAAGGGTGGAAAAGACATCTGCCTGAGACCTTGGCTAGCCACCATCAGTCAGAGTAAACAATACTGGATTAAATAGATCAGTGGCATGGCTCATTAGAGGAACACAAGGCTGTTGGGTCAGCCTGAAGGTCCAATATGTCCAGTGTTCTGTTTCCATAGTGTCCAATCAGATGCTTCTGGGAAGCCCACAAGCAGGGCATGGAGGCTGCAACCCTCTCCGCTCCCCTTCCATTACATCTGGTATTTGGCGGCAGTTTGATTTGTAAGATTCTGTTATCTACTCTGAAACGGCTAGAATTCTTGGCAACTGCTTTTTTTTAATTAATAGCAAACCAACTTTTTCAGCAATATGAAAGACAGTGTTTTGATTAAATGTTTCATTATTTTAAATCATATGCTCTTATAGGCTTTGTAGTAGGGATATGTGCTAGTCCTGGAATATTTTGCTTGTGAAGATGGAAAACATAATTTCTGTACTTTCTACCCAGGTGTTGGAGTTACTTCTTGCCTTCTGTTCAATAACAGAACTCCGCCATGTCTTGCGACAAGCAGTATTAGAACCAAGTATGGCAAGCTGTGGAAACACAAGACTCGCAACTCGATCCAAATCTTCAGAGCCGTTTGTTTTATTAGTACATTGGTCGAACCAGCCATTGGAAGCTTCTGAAAACTGCGCAAGTCTTGCCCTAGAGCTTTTCAGGGAGATATTTGAGGTATTGCATTTCTTAGCAGAGGTTTGAAATGGCTTCTCAATCAGATCTAGTCCACCCACAAGGCAAATAGGGAACTTGCTGAATTTGTCACCTTTGAGTACATACTTCTAGCCTGACCATTTCCCTGGCTAGCCACCAGTCTCATCCTGAGCATTTTTGAAATAAATGACCTCAACAGGTAAATTTCTATTAATGTAATTGTTTAATATCCGAGGATTTACTGGATTGTTTAATTATTTATAAGCGTGTAATTTAACTATTCCCATGTGTAAATACCTCCTAAGATTTTTTTAAACCCTTCCATTTTAAGCTTTCACAAATTTACTTATAACCCAAAAAGTATGGAAATTGTCAGTTACTGTATATGGCACTCAAGGGAGACACTTTTAAGTAGTAAAGCTGTTGAGAAGTTCTACATAGCGTGCTGGCTTGCTACCTAAACACTGTGCATTAGGTTTAGGTCTGCCACCCCTACCTCTGCATGTTTGTGCGTGTCCCGATGTGGTTGGCAGTGCTGTCTTAAAATCTGGTTCAGACTACAGGAATGACAGTGGTTCTCAGGAAATCATTCACATATGTACAAGAAGGAGGTTGTCATCTTCGCTTTAGAACAAAACTCCATTTTCACTTCATATATTATGGGAACCATGGCTTGTTTTAACAATAGTTAAAACCAACCACAATCAAAGTATCTATAATGTGAACAGCAGTGTCCATGGAAATAAATCCCATTGCCATTTGTAGTCCAAAAGATTATACTGTTTCACTGCGTCTCTGACTTGTTGCTTGTTTTTCCATCTTGTTCCCTGTCTTTATAAGAACAAATACTTTTTTTAGATTTGTCTGCCTTTAAGATTTTTTTTAGTTTATTAGTACAGATAATTGTTACTTTTTTCAAATTATTCTTAAGTATTAGAAAAAAATTATTCATTTACCTCTTGCTTTACTATATATGAAAGAAAAGTCACAACTTATAGTGTATTTCCAACTAAAGTACAGAATTTACATACAAGAGAATGAGGGCTCAATCTAATCAAATCTTCCAGGACTGATGCAGCCATGCCAATAGCCATTCCAACATGGTAAGGGGCTATTTGTTCCCTTACCTCAAGGTTGCATCAACGCTGGAAAGTTGGATAGGATTGGGACCTGAATATTCTAAACACCTATTCTCTTCATTTAAATAGAATAGTTGTAAAATACTGTACTGATATCTGAAATGTATTCCTTTTAAAACAAAATGAAGTTACAGAAAAGCTAATATCCAACTTTCTATACTAATATTCAGAGAAAAAAGCGCAATTCATTCTTCCTATGTATTGCTTTTATTCATTTATATACCTACCCAACTGTTTTCTCATTTGGTACTTAAAAATGTGATTCAAATTGTTCTTGCACCTATGGAGGCCTAGTAAGAACAACTAGCAACTTCTCCACGAACACATTTTACTTGTCCAACTAATTTAATTTTATCATTGAAATCATTACATCCTGCTTCTACTCATCAATTGGAGTTCCTCAGATCTGAAAAACTCCCGTACTTATAAACATGACATTTTCATCTACCTTCTTTTTGAACAAATATATTCAGATTTCTAAATTTATCTGGCAGTCTGTTTATAAGATGAAATGAAGAGACTGCCAGATAAATTTAGAAATCTGAATATATTTGTTGCTCATATATTGCTCATATAACAACCATGCTACAGCATTGCATAATACAGGTTACTACGCTGTGGGCTTATTTGTGAACTACCTTTTGTTGAAAACCAGTATATGAATATTCTAAATAATGTTCAGATGCATAGTATGTGACTATGCATTTGAACATTATTTAGAATATTCATATACTGGTTTTCAACAAAAGGTAGTACACAAATGAGCCCACAGTGTAGTAACCTGTATTATGCAATGCTGTAGCATGGTTGTTATATGAACAATGACTAAATTTTTTTCTCATTTCGGCTGGTATAATTCAGTATTTCTGAGAACAATTGAAAGAATTGGGTGTGTGTCATGGAACTTGAGATGAGATTGACATCTGAATTTATGGGAAGGGATAGGTTAACTGCTAGCCTTTGACATGAATACTGGTAAGCATGAAATGTTTCTGCTGCAGGATGTTATCGATGCAGGCAACAGTGCTATGGCAGAACGATTTGTGGATCTTCTTTTGCCTAGCCTTCTCGACAATCTTCATTTTTTGGATCAGAAAGTGGACAATCTGTTGGCAAAGAAGAAATGTGAAAGAATGATCAAAGCCATTGATATCTTGATCAATATCCTTGATGTTAATTATGTTTGTTACATGTTTACCATGGAACCACAATGAATAGTGTGTGAAATAAGATATATTGAATGCTTTAAGTAAAATCATTGGAACCTAAATTGATAAACACACAGAAGAATTGCTCTTAAATATATTTCACTAAAAACAGAAAAACAGCTCTTATTTATGTGTGTGTATAAAAATAAGAGCTGTATTGTCTGTATACAGACAATGCAGATAAATAAGAGCTCTACTGAGCTGGGCACGTATGTTTCTAAACATATTTTTTCTCCGTGCCCTTTCACTGTACTAGAAAATATGTGATGTACAATGTATGAACTGTTCCAAAATATTACGGGATTGTAATCTTTATGTGGAAAGAAAAATGGTTTATTTTAAGTTTACTTAGTCCTGATTAAAGCTGCAGGTCCTATGCATTCTTTCCTAGAAATAAGTTCCACTGAACACAATGGGACTTCTGAATAAATTTGCAAAGGATTGCTTTGTAATCCTGTTTTCATTTCACTTCCTTGGTTATGACTGATCAACTTTAGTATATAATCCCTTATCTGTATTCAAAGTAAAAACCGATAAGATTAGCTTAGATCAATTGTAAATTGCTGATTTGGGTGATCTAAAAAATTGTCCCAGACTATGTGAATTCATTAAGACAGACTTCAGCCATTAGCTGTTGTTTGGAGACTCCAAGTTTACAAGTCATTGTGGCTCCAAGTGCAGGGATTTTCCTGCTAAATAAGACTTTTGTTTTGTATCTCTTAAATTATTTATAAGTTATTCATTCTCATATTGAACTGGCTCATAACCATAATCTGAAACGTTATTGTAAATCAAAGAGAAATCCTTAACAGAACTTACCGCTTTGTGCAGATGACACACTAAAAATGCACATTACTAAGATTCTAACACCTGACAGATGTACATCTTTAATAGAGCATCAGTTTACATACAGTGGGATTGATTTTGGCTTGGGATTGAAGGTCATGGACTCTGAACTAAGGTAAGTGCCATAAAACTGAAATCCCTGGTCTAATTCCCAGTGGTCACGTTCTTTGTTTAGTTGAAACTGGAAATGTTGGCTTCAGTGCATAGTTCTTGAACCATAGTAGCTGGAAAGACTTGGAAATCCAAAGCCTACATTTTTCAAAATTAAAATAGAAAGTTCCCATTTGAATGAATATGTACTTGCAAAGAATGAAATCATCATTATTACATAGTTTCAGTCAGTTGAACAAACAAATGCATTCAGTTGTTGAATGCATTATTACAGTCTTTCTACTGTCAAGGCGATAACTGACAATACGGAAGACAGATTGACTGTTATCTTTTCAGCATTAGCTTTTGCTCTCTCCTTTGGGGCAAGCAGATACAAATGCCAGGAAGGCAGTGTTGCATGCTTTTGTCCAAAATGCTGTAAATGCCAGAGGGAAAAGGCCCTGGAAGACCAAAATGGGTACTTTAATAAGAAAAGCAGCAGTATTAGTTTACCCAGGTGGAGAAAACGTCATATCTATATCTGGGGACGCATTGAAGCATGGAGATCAGTTAGTCACCACCAATGTAAGTCATTCTAGTATGTGCTCTCCTTTAATTTTAAAAAGCAAAATCTGGCTTTTTTCAGAATTATAGGGATTTTGTGTTAGGCATTTCATATGTACACTAATTTTAAAATCTTAATTATCACTACCTTCAGCAAGCTTGCTGCAGATATAATTTTAAAAACATTGGATCTTATGAGCAAACTTAAACAGCTGGTCCCTAACATGGAAGTCAGCTTTTACAAAGTTCTTCAGGTAAGTTTTATATTTACTTATATTTCTATTAAGATAGATGATGTCATGGTCATGGGGCTCTTCAGCCTAGAAAAAAGGCACCTGAGGGGGGACATGATTGGGACATAAAAAATTATGCATGGAAGGGATAGAGTCGATAAAGGGATGTTCTTTTTCCTCTCTCAAAACACCAGAACCAGGGGGCATCCACTAAAACTGAGGGTTGGGAGAGTTAAAACAGATAAAAGGAAGTACTTTTTTACCCAGCGTGTAGTTAATCTGTGGCACTCTCTGCCACAGGAGGTGGTGATGGCATCTGGTCTAGATGCCTTTAAGAGGGGATTGGACGGATTTCTGGAAGAAAAGTCCATTGTGGGCTATAGGCAATGATGGATTGTGCAACCACCTTTCATCAGTAGTAGGCTACTTCAGAGTACCGGGTGCAAGGGAGTGGCAACAGGATGCGAGCATCTTGTTGTCTCATCCCTCCCTGGGCCACCTGGTGGGCCACTGTGAGATACAGGAAGCTGGACTAGATGGGCCTTTGGCCTTATCCAGCAGGGCTCTTCTTATGTTCTTACGTAGTAGCCGCCATAATTTTTTGAAATCATGTAAACAGTTACCTCTGACTCTTTATTGGGAAAGGTAACTGTGCATGATCTTGTGCATGTCTACTCAGAAGTTAGCCTCAGAAGTTCAATGAGTCTTCCTTTCAGTTAAGTGCGTAGAGGATTATTGTCTTAAATGTCTAAAGCTTTAAAAAAGCCTTCACTGATCAGATACTGAGATCACTAGATTCCCAAATTAGTAATAGGGTTTTTTATATGAGATGTATTTGGCACTGATGCCAATGAATTGGATGAAGAATGAAATGGCATTAAATGTTGCCGTTTTTATGGTTCAGAGGTCCAACTGTACATATATTGAGGATGTTGTAGTTATGGATTGCCTGTGCTGGCAGGCAAATGGGCTCAATGATTTTGTAAGTGCCTTCCACCTCTATGATTTGCACTATAAGCTTCCTTGGGGGACCCTAAGTGGGGTGGAAATGGTGGATATAAATTCAGTACATACAAGAATGGTATCTCAAATCTGTAATGTCTCCCAGTATTAATTTTTAATGATTTATTTTTTGTGGGAGGGTGATCTTGGGTCTAACACCTTACTCATGTAACTTTTGTTTCAACTAAAAATATTCTGGTCATATACAGGCAGAAAAGCCTGGAGAAATGCCAGGACGTTTCATTAGAAAAGGTTCTTAGTGTTCGATAGATGACAAGAACATAATTCTATATCATAAGTATACATAGATGAAGTGAACATATACAGTGTGTTCCTTGTGTGCTTGCTTTTGTTTACTGTTGCCTGCTTTACAGAGTTGATCATTTGAACTGACAAGTGGTTTGTGTCTAGGATCAACGTTTGGTTACACCTTTGGCTTTTGCTCTAACATCTGACCACAGAGAGCAAGTACAGGCAGGACTTAGAATCTTATTTGAAGCAGCACCATTGCCAGATTTTCCTGCCATAGTGTGAGTTTCTTATATTTGACTACAAGCATTACTTTGTCACATTTTGTATTTGTCTAACTGCTACTAATTTTTGCCCCAAATCATTTTTTTAAGCCCATCCATTGCTGTTACATATTTATCATTGTTCCCAATTACTTCCTGCTGATTTAATCTTGTTTGTATTTGTCTACTTTTCATGTAGGCTTGGTGAAAGCATTGCAACAAATAATTCTTACAGGCAACAGGAAGCAGAGCATGTTTCTAAAAGAAGCCGCATGCAAGCTTCTATGACTTGTGTTAACCCACTGAAGTCCTCTATTGTCTGCTCACCAAAGGACGATGCTGCAGCTTTCAACATTCAAGACCTGATACAGAAACTTCAATCTGGCCTGGAGGTGAATACAGTGGCTTTGACATACTGTATATTTTAGGATATTTTAGGATAAAAGCAACATATTTGTGCTGGTCTATATAAAGTGCAACGAAGTATGTTCCAAGATCTGATTTTTTTAGGCTGTTAGGTCAAGTTAAAGCAGTTGTTCTAGAAAGCATTTTACAAAGAAGGTCACACTGAAGGTCAAAGAAGGTGCACAAGGTCACACTGCTTCATTGATTCAACTTGAATCTATAATAGTCAAGGATTTAGTCAGTCTCTACCAACATTGGTAGTACTTCTTTGGAAGTAAATAAGATTAAGATTACGGTACTAATCTTTTATATATATATTTGAATAGTATCCTCAAGTCAGAATAAATCAAGTATTTCCACAAAAGTACCCCTGATGGGTGAAAACAGATCAAACCCTAACGTTTGTCCCACCACCACCATGTTTATAATGTTTAAAGTGTTTGGAGCCTCACAGAACTTTCTAAGAAGCTTCCACTTTTTTTTTCTCTACCAGAAGAGAGTGAGAAAGTAAGCACCTGTATTCTCTGGAAGCAACTGTGCTGGCAGTAGATACCAGTTGGCAGATGGAAGTGGAGTTTGAATGGAAGTGGGGTTTGAAGATGGCAAGTGGGGTTTGAATAGAATAGTGTCTGAGTAACCAAGCCCCTTGAAGGTGGCAGAAAAAATGCTTCTGTGGACTTCTGTAGACACTAGAAGGGAGGGCTATGTATGGTCACAGTATTTCTGGATATCCTGGCCAGAAAACAGGGATCGGTCAAGTTACTCTGCTGCCACACTTTCTTTGCTGACTTTCAATTATCTCCAAGCAAAATAAGACATGGAGGGATTATCAACAACACTTATTCCTCCTTTCCCACCATGCAAGTGCATCAGCAAAGTTGCACAAACATACTAAGCCTGCATTGGGTTAAATACAATGTCAGGTCCCTGTTTTGGTATGCATTTTGTGTGATTTCCCACTGAAACTGATTTGATTACTGGGCTGGGGCACCTCCCTTATGAAGATAGGCTACAGAGTTTGGGGCTCTTCAGTCTAGAAAAAAGGCACCTGAAGGGGGACATGATTGAGACGTACAAAATTATGCATGGGTGGGACTGAGGGATGTTCTTCTCTCAAAACACCAGAACCAGGGGACATCCACTTAAAGATGAAAGAGTTGGAGTGTTGGAAGAGTTAGAAGAGATAAAAGAAAATACTTTTTTACCCAGCGGGAGACATCCAGCCTGGGTGCCTTTAAAAGGGAATTGGACAGATTTCTGGAGGAAAAGTCCATCGTAGGCTACAGGCCATGATGGTGGTGCAACCTCCTAGTTTTAGAGATAGACTATCTCAGAATGCCAGATGCAGGGGAGTGGCAACAAGATGCAAATATCTAGTTGTCCTGTGTGCTCCTGAGGCATCTGGTGGGCCGCTGTCAGATACAGGAAGCTGGACTAGATGGGCCTTGGCCTGCTCTAGTGGGGCTCTTATGTTCTTAAGTGAAAGTGGGATGATCAGGTCACCTGATCCTATTAAATATATACTATCATTTTGTTAAGGTTGAGAGCTACCTTGTAGCTCTTATTGCAACTCTTGTCCTTCCCTCTTCAAGCCTTCTCTCACAATTTCCTCTGCCAGTTCTCCCTCAGTCTGATTAGAGACTCTTCTTCATTGTTGTTCTCCCCATACCTGGTGCTGCTTCCCTTATTTTTATTTGCCTCTTCCCTCTTTAGAACCCAATGAATCCATCCCATGCACCCTAGGAAATTTTTTGCCTCTTCAGCAGCTTCTGAGGCACATTGTGAGATAAATGAGAGAAATTTATGAGATAGGGAGAAACTAATACATGTGCTTGCCAACTATTGTTACGGTCCTGTGACTAAAATAGGAAGCAAATTAAGAGCAGCTTCTTCAACTATGTTGACAAAACCCTATTTTTAAAAGATTTTTTAAATCTCATATTTATGCATTAATAGGGATGGTTTGAGAAAAGGTTCACTAGTATGAACTTTGTATTACCTGTGTTTAACGTATGAATAAAAGCTAAAGCTATATCTCACTTCTTAGCTTAGGGCAGCAATGATCTAGAAGACATAAAGAAAGCTCACAAAGTGTGTCTAATTACCATATCAACCATTTTGTGTTTACCTACACATAAGCTTATTCTTTGCTTCAAGAACTGTTTATGGTATCAAATTTTTGGATCAAAGTTTGAATCTGTAAACTGAGCATAACTTATTTTTCTTACTATAATTAAAGGTAAACAACCCTAGGGCTGTTTTTTCTGTAATATTTGGGCTCTTGCAAAGATCCAGTTTAATTTTGTTATAATACAGATAGATGGAAACCTGACACTCATTTGTTTTTCTCTACAAAGTTGAGTATTCATAATCAAGTATTCATAGGCATAAGATCTGTAAGCTCTAGCAAATGAGCACCTTTATATCACTTTTGCTGAACCAGTAGTATTGCAGATCTAAACTGTAATGGATTATTCTGAATATTGTCTGTCTTGGTTCCAGTACCTTTAAAACATTTTTTTTAATCTAGGAATCTATGTTCTACCATTTGGTCCTCAAAAGGGCCTCCATGCTGTCATTATGCTACATGAGATAAATACAAACCGCTTTGTTCTGCTTAAAATGCAACTACTGTATGGCGAGCATTATTTTTAAGAAATGTCAACATAATTCTATATAATTCATTAATATGTTCCTTGATTTATGCTGATTATGATTTATGTAAATACAGAAATGCACGTTGGTTGTCTGCCAACATTATGGTGGTTGTAATTCTGTCAAGCTTATTTAACCAAGTATGTATGATTTTGACTTGGTTGTCATATTGTTGTATTTCATACTATATCAACATTTTCCACAGATAAAGGAATCGGTCGCAGATGTGAGGGTATCTGAAATAATGGATGTTTATGAGCAGAAACTATCTGCATTATCCGTGAGTACGTATTTAAATGGGTATTTGTTTCATGTGGTAAAAGTTGTATATTTCTATCTAAAATTTGTTTCTCCTCTTGCTTCTAGTCCAAAGAAACTAGGTTGCAAGACCTTTTGGAAGCAAAGGCTTTAGCTCTTGCTCAGGCTGATAGACTCATTGCCCAGTATCGTTGTCAGAGATCTCAAGCTGAGTCAGAGGTAGGTGAAACTGAAAGAATTGCATGAAAATTAAAAAAAATTAATACTTGCAGCTACACTGTTAAAGCTGATGTAGAAATACATAGTATTTCTAGAGGAAGATTATCCTTGTATTGAAATTTTTTGAACCAACTTTCCTGATACAATCTCTTTTGCATGGCTATTACCCCTTGTTTTAAAGTTGCTTTGCAGTTGACACTCTTGAAGGTTGTAAGGCATTAATTAACAATGCAGTGCCCTTTATTTGTGTTGTATATTTCTATCCCATGTTATCAGATGATGTCTCCACAAGGCATCTTACAGAAGATAAAACTCAAATAAACATATTACAGTATCATAAAACATACACAAGGTGTACTAAATTTTTAAAAAGTAATATGATATGCTATGCATGGTTCACAAAACAAGTTAAAGGTCTAACCAGATACAGTCAATCCTCACTATCTGCTATGGTTAGGTTCCAGGAAATCCTCGTGGATAGAGAATTCGCAGATAATGAATAATGGATCCTATGGGATCAATAGGGTTAGGTGCAAGGGGTAACTTATCTGCCATCAGAAGAAGCCAGCAGAGTGCAACAGGAAGTGCCAAGAGATCTCTGAATGCTGCAGAGACCTTCCAGAGGCGGCAGAAGCATCTGCTGGCCATTATGAAGGGGATCCATGCTGGTCGCAGGTGCCATTCTGAAGGTCCCTGCAGCCTTTGGAATGTCTCTGCATAGTGAATAACAAGGACAGAGGTGCAGATAAGAAGGAAAGTTGCAATTCTGCTCTTTGCAGGTAAGTGAGTTCGCAGATACAGAGGACAGATTGTATTTGTTCTGATTATTTATTTTAAAGATTTGTATCCTACCTGTCCTTTTCAGGAGAAAATACTCAAGGCGGGTAACAATGAATATTAAAATGAACAATATATAAAACAATTAAAAAAGAAAAAAAGGGGAAAAAGAAATAAGAGGACAATAACATTTTGGAGGAGGGCAACTTTTAAAGCCAAGTAGTAAAGAAAAGTACCATATAGAGACACAGGAGACAGACAACAACATATACATAAATGCAAGACAGTGCAATTTTTTATTAAATGGTTAAACAGCAAACCTCCCTAGGAAGGAAGATAGAGCCACTGCACTATGTTAAGAAGGTTCTTTCCCCAGTGCCTGCCAATTAAATCTCTGTGAATGATGGACCTATCTCTCAGAACTTGGGATTTTATGGAGTAGGTGGCCCCTGAGATACTGTGGTCCAGAGCAGTGGTTCCAAATGTTTTTAGCTCTGGGACCCGTTCTTTAAAACAACACTCTATCTGAACTCACCTAGCTTTAAGAGACGTAAAAAAAAAGTTTCACTTTACCAGCTGCTGATGCCTTTGTTTTTATCCTTTTTACTATGGTTGGGTGGTGGTGACTGCCTCTCACCTCCCATTGACTCTGGCCCACCAAGCTGTGGTCAGCAACATTTGTGAGAAATAAAGCAACTATCCAAGACTTGTGTTTTTGGGGCCAGGGGAGGGAGAAGGGGTAACATTGAAAAAATGGAACATCATTTTCACAGCTACCCTCAAGTAATTGCAACCCCTCATTGCTCCTTCTGTGCTCATTGCTGGTTTTGCAAAGTGCACAGTTCCTGAACTGGAGAGAGGTTTCCCTTCTCAATTCCTTCCCTCCGTTTTCCCGTTTCCCTTCTCACTCACTTTACTTGCTTTTATGCACAATATGGCTCCCACCTGGAGCTTCTTCAGGCTTCTAAATTTGCACAAACTGTTTACGTTGCCTGAAACAGACATACATTGCATAAATGGCTGTGAAATGGCAGGGTGCACAGATTAAATCTGTAGATACAGAGCCTGCAGATTCAAAGGTCCCCACTGTAGATAGCATAACAGTCATGTAGGCTGGATGTGAAAATGCATCACTGAAGCCAGGTCCATCCTTTCCAGGTTGGGTTACAGCTGGCCCTTCAGCTGAAGTGCACTTGCAGGGACAGCGCTGCATCCACAACAATTCCAAGACCTCAAATGTGATCTTTTATATGGAGTGCAACCCCTCCCCACATTCCATGGCAGTGCTAGTCTCTGCCATCAGATTAGCAACAGTACCTTGGAAGTTGGTGTTTTAATGTGATTTTCTATAGACTACAGAGTTGGTGCGTAGCATGAAATGGATTAGCAAGCTTTTAAGCCTTTAATGGAAAACACTTTTCGCTGGCTTTCCAAAAGGCTAGGACACTTGCTTCAATGTTGAAGGATGCTGAACGAAAAAATGAAGATCTTGACACATTATTGAAAGTGCAGCAGGTCGAAGCTGAACGAGCACAAAGTGATATTGAACAACTTTTTCAACATAATAGGAAGCTGCAAACAATAGCAGAAGAACATGAGCTACTGCAGAGATCTTCCATTGACCTTCTTCAAAAGTAAGGGGTTAAATTTGCTGTAAAAGATTTGTTTGGAAATGTATTTCAGCAAAATAAATTCCCCACTTTCCTTCCCTCCTCAGAAGCAAGAAATTCAATATCTGTGCTCAGAAAATACTATATAAATATGTGCTCCAAAATCAGTGTGTAAAAATTGGAGCAATGATTTTGCATGCTTGCAGAATTTGTCTGGTTATGTTTGGTAAGGGGGAAGATAGCTGCTACGTGCCAAACAAAAACTGCAATATCCAGCTGTAGAAAGCTGGAATGTGCGATTCAGAACAAATATGAAATTAGTCTCTTGTGGGATGAGTTTGGGGAAAACCGCTTAGACAAGTAGCATTGTGACTTTGGCTACTACTTGTCTTCCAGAAGCATACTCATCTATTTCATAAATAACTCCTGAGTCATCCTTAGGTGTTCAAGCCTGAAAGCATGATGGGAGAGCCAGGAGCATGTTGGCTTGCCATGCTCCTGGCTCACTCCACACGGAACTCTTGTCTTCAAGGGCAAATACAAGGAGAGCCTCTCTCCACTTTCAAGAATCTTGATCAGTTTTAGAACATGGAGAGAAACTGCCTCTGCAGATGAGTGCTGAATGTTATAAAAGATGGCGGGGGATGTGGTTAGTCAGCATGGTCCTATTGCTTCTTTTCTCCTCCCCTTTTCCTTTCCACTGATTATGTCTGTAGAGGCTAGAGTCTGCACAAATACTCATTTATATTATTGTTGCTTCCTTGCATGTATTTTGTGACGTCCAAAAGCTTGAGAACTTGGGCAATAAGCAAAATAACTTGATTAAGTGTTTAAAGTAAAAATCTACAGAAGTGCAAATAAGATTTTACTGGTAAGATTGGTTTACTCATTTCAAGGCTTAGCAAAAACTGAATTCTGCATGCTTGGTAATTACTGGCTTGCAAAATTAGGTGGCAATGGTTTGATCTCAGTCAGAATTATTTTAGTAATTCCTGTACTATTGCTTAGTTGCTTTGTCTTGCTTAGTATGCAATTGTATCTCAGATTGGGATCTCCAGATTTTCTTTACAATCTGTTAGCAGCACACTCTTGCTTCGACACCTAAGTGTAGGTGCCAGAAAATTAGTTGGCCTCTCCAGTGTTAATACAAAAAACAGTAGCAATAGTTTGCTTGACAATGGATGGGTTAGAACCAAATCTAAACCAGTTCAAGATGTGTGTGTTGAAGTCTATGATCATTTATTTATTCTTCAGAGTGCAATCCCATTATTGCGTTGGGATGATGCAAGCCGCTTGCATCGTCCCAGCATGGTCACAAACGGGCTGTAAGGCATACTCCTGCCAATGAAAGTGGCACTGGGCCAACGCAGGCAGCAGCCGAGGATGGGTGAAGTCGCCTCCATACCGCCCAAGTTTGGTCATCACGGAGGCTTTTGGGAGCAGGGGAAGGCCAGAGGGAGACGGCCAGGCGTGGGCGAGGAGTCTGCATCTGCAATTATGCTGGATCCAAACCCCTGTCCCCAGGCCACATGGTCCCGATCCAGGCCACTGCTCAGGCTTAAGCCTGCTGTTTTGCAGGTGCAGATTCGAGGAGCCCCATCGGCGAGGGTGGGGCTTACCCAGGGGCAAGGGCAAACTTCCCCATTGCTCCATGGTGGGTGAGCACCAGTGCAGCCCCAACCTGCACTAAGATGCAGTGCAGGCCTGCTGGCCAGCCGGCTCCAACACAGATTAGGATTGGGCTGTAGAAGATTAATCTCCCACCTTTTCACTGGAAAGCCTCATAAAGGAGTTTAGAAGATTTAAAATTCAATTTAACATTTAAAATAATATTGCAGTCAGTGGACTAAATAGTGGACTAAAAAGGCTTATACTTTATGAAATTTGAGACTTATACTGAAAGTTTCACTAGAGCTGTGATAAGGTTTACACGCACCTCCAAACACAGAGCAATCACTGGGGGGTCCTAATTTTGAAAGTAAAAATGTTGCTGTGTTAACAAAATCCTACTTCATGAAAAATCATAGCATTGATTAATAATAATAATAATAATAATAATAATAATAATAATAATGCTTTGAAATCTTGTAGGCATGAAACAATTGAAAGACAATACAAGGATTTGCAGGTAACGTGTAGTTTGCTGAACAAACAACTCGAAACAATTAAAAATATGAATGAATCACTCAAGCAACAGAATGACAAGTAAGTTCAGTTTTTTACCTTTAGAAAATTTAAACGGAGGGCGTTTTCTAAAAATAAACTGCTTCAGTTTTGCTCCAAAAGGCTTAAGTTGCTTTTTTTTTTTTTTTTTTTTGACTGCTTGGAGAAATTCTGCTTCTCATTTTTTGATCTTAGTTTTTTGACGCGTATTTGATCTTGCTTTCTTTAGAACAGTTGTGATGAAGAGTAACATCAATCAAAGACATACGACTGTTAAAATGTTCCCAACATTTATTTCACTCTATAAGCTTGTACTGCATAATAGTACAGGCATGCCCCAGTATCCATGGGGCATAGATTCCTGGCCCCCCTCCCCCCATGGATACCTGAAACCATAGATACGAAGAAACCTATGTTAAGTATAGGGTTCTCTCCTGCCCCCACCCCCGAGCAAGAAGATTTTTAAGCAACCTAAAGTAAGAATAAAGGAAGCTTAGGGAGCCTCATGATCCTTGGATAAGTGACACAGCGGATACGGGGGCCCCACCTGTATAATGATTTTTATGGTATTTTGAATCTCTACCAAATGAATTGCAGTACTTAATATTTAATGTTTCTGACCCAAACTGCAGCCATTCACTGAACAGTTTTTCATCTACAGTGATTCTTTTGACAGTGCAGTGTACTTGACAATGAATAAGGACAGAGAGAGAGAGGATGTGAATTTTAAACTTTCCTTTTCAGTTTATCTTTATCTTGCATGATTCACATCTATGATGCATATTGCACATTCAAAGTTAGGATTGAACCTTAAAGCAGCATTTCCCAATGTGTGCTCCTTGGAGCCCTGACGCTCCCCAAGAAAATTGTTAGGAGTGAAAAGGGCTCCAGACACCAAAAAGTATGAGAACCGCTGCTTGAAAGAAATTCAGCAGCACAAGTTAGTAACTGTTTATCTCTTAAAACTGCCTGTATGGTATTAGTTGTCTGCAGTGCGACGTAAAATAAGACTAAAAACTAAGACTTCTAACATTCTTGTTATAGTGTTAGAGATGTTAGCTGTGATCCACAGTGATGCTCTCATTCTTTAAGGTTTGTCTAGGAATGTCCTCCATCAGAGAATACCCAAACTACTATCCTTAAAATAATTCAAGTTCAAAATGAAAAAAATTTAAGAGCTACCTAAACAAGGATAAGGGGTGAGGTTGGGGGGAAGACAAACACTGTGTGCATGCTAGTGCCTTATTCCTTAAAAAAAAAATTATAGTATAAAACACAAAACTATCAGTTTGGCAATATACATGTATGCATATTAAGAGTTAGAAGCAAAATATAGTCATGTGTGCACCACTGTTTGCTCTGAGGCGACAAATGCAAATGAATATTCTCCATCTTGTGAGTGATGTATAGTCCTAGGCTGCTTTCCAAACAGGTTGTTTTGTGTTTTTTCTACCTTTCAAATCCTATGTTCATATAGGTATTTCAGAATTAAACTTGTTCAGCATTTCCTGACATAAGTACCAGAGGGGGGAAAACCCAGCTTAAGTTCATGCTGGTGAAGAGATTGCCTTATTTTTTTCTGTTAAATCATAAGATAAGATCTGTGGTTAATTTATATGACTTTCAAATATATGATACTTGCATGCTAAGTTTTAAAAAATCACGTTGCAGGATGGTGTAAGCTGAATTAAGTTTAAAAACAAGTGCTACTTTCAAATATTACAAGGTTATAAATTGCAAGTTTATATAGTGGATTTTATTTTTTATTTTCATGGCCAAACGCGTTGTCTCCTGTAGTTTCACTATATGAAACAAATATTAATTAGTTGCTAAAAATGTATAGAGGACAATAACTATATGAAGAAAGTATGCGGCTAAAAACTTCTGTTTTACTAATAACTGATAGATAAATGCTGCAGTAAAAGACATGGAGGAAAAGATTCTTGCGTTTATTCTTGGAATAATTTTAATATTTGTACTTTTTAAAAATTTTCAGAACTGTTGCTCAGTTGCTAGAAACAGAAGAGCATAGACAAGAATTACACAAACAGTTACAGGATAGAGATGAGAAAATATCAAGTAAGTTAGTGTTGAAGTCCTATATCAGCTTCCTCGGAAATCTTCCTTTAGAAACCAAGACTGGAAAATCTGTTCTCCTGCAATGTTATCTTTGAAAGTCTGTACCTTCTCAAAGGTTTGCAAATTAGAATAACCCTATTTTATGCATGCTTAAAAGTGGTAGCTTGTTTTTGTAGATGGGACCCTTCCTCCAATCATTTTTGCTTTGAGGAAGTTGTAATTGAAGCTGCAATTATAGTTGAAATTTTGTCAAAAGCTTCCAATTATTCAGCTACAGCATACCCGTAATGATATAAAAATATTGTCTTGTACTCTGCCAAGTACTGGTAGTTCCCTAATTGAAACTGAATGCAGGTTTGTATTGAGATGATAGTGCTTTTTCCCCTTCTGTCCCAAGTGCAAGTCTTTGGTCATGGCCCAAGAAGCAGCAATTTTAATAGCCTATAGTCAGTACTGCTCTTTTGTTAAGCTATTGGTGGCTACAGTAGCTTATTTAATGCAAGTATCTTCCTTTTGTAAGTTCAGGATGAATTAGCATGTGTGTTTTAAAGGCAGTTGAGCAAAGTACACTTAATTACATTCCAATTTAATTACAATAAATATATTAATTGTTAGAACTTCATTCCTGTGATTTAGCCCTTTATGATGTCTCAACATTTTTCTGTGGCAGACTGCACAATGTGTCTTGAGTAGGCAAGCCATTAAGACTATAAAAGAAAAAAACACCCTCCCATATGCAGTAGATGGCAGTGCTGTGTAACCCACATAATGGCAAGCTGTAGTGAAAGGTTGATGTTTTCACATATTTAGAAGAAGAAGTAAAAGGCTTTTTATCTTATGAATTCCTCAAAAGGTTTACAACAGAAGGCAAAGCTTCAGGAAGAAAAACTGAAAGCCAGGCAAAAGGAAAAAACAGATATGGAGGAAACCATAGACATCCTTAGAAAAGAATTAAGTAAATCAGAGCAGGCAAAAAAAGAACTGAGCATTAAGGTAAGCTTTTGGGGGGGGGAATGAGGAGGGGATTGTTTATGCCTTATGATAAGTAATAGAATATGTGGGAAACCTGTAATAGATTTGCTAAGAGCCCATTCATTCATTATTAACATACTTTGGGCATAGTGCAACAGTCTCAGAACCCCAGCCCAGGGGTCAGGTGCAGCCTTTTGAGAGCCTCTAACCGGCCCACAGCAACCCTCTGGTCCCCTGTGAGCCTCTGGCCCTCCTGACCTTGCTGGCATGTGCTCTCCAAGCTGTGTTCTGATTTGTGTGGAGGGTATTCTGACAGCCAGGGAGACGGCAGGCATCCTCCCCAGTCCTCAGAATGTCCCCAGAAGCTGAAAATAGTCACTTCCTGATTTCCCCAAAGATCTAGAAGTGAAGTTTTTAAGCCCGCTGAATGCCTTGGACAGCTTTCTGAGAGTTGGGGAGGACTCTTTTTCACATTAAATTCTCCCAATGCAATTCTGCTTCTAGCTAACAGCATGTATTCTCACTCTGGCATGTACCAAAACTATTGTTGAATCATCAGCGTTTAAACATATTTTCTGTATCAGTGTTCTTCAACCAGTGGGTTGCAACCCCAGTGGGTGTCGCAAATCCTCATAATGGGGGGAGTCATGGCAGCCTTTCAAAGCCTGTGCAAGAGAGCGCTTGGATTCAAACCAAAATTGGTACTGTCTTATCAAAACTCCTGGATTTAAATTAAATTCTGCAAAGCCAGTTCTTGCTGTCTTATCCCACAGCTCCTAAACCAGCCCTGCTCAGGTTGCTACTTCACAAGGTTGTTGTGATGACAAAAGTGGTAGGGAAAAATCAGGCTGGGGCACACAGATCAGATCCCAGGAAGGGGACAGGATTGGTGGGGGAGTGTCCCCAGTTTCATTATTTGTTTTTGAGAGCACAAAAAAGGTGAAATACCTATATGTTGCTAATGTTCATGATTAAATATTTAAGTCATAGATGTACAGTCATTTCAGACATCACATCAATTTGTGACATAAGAACATAAGAGCCCTGCTGGATCAGGCCAAAGGCCCGTCTAGTCCAGCTTCCTGTATCTCACAGTGGCCCACCAGGTGCCCCAGGGAGTGCACGAGATAACAAGATGCTTGCATCCTGTTGCCACTCCCTTGCACCCGGCATGCTGAAGTAGCCTACTACTAAGGAGGTTGCACAACCCATCATGGCCTGTAGCCCACGATGGACTTCTCTTCCAGAAATCTGTCAAACCCCCTTTCAAAGGCATCTAGGCCAGTTACCATCACCACCTCCTGTGGCAAAGAGTTTCACAGATTAATTACCCACTGGGTAAAAAAGTATTTCCTTTTGACGTGTGGTAACCATAGTTCAGCATCTGATTTGAGCTTCTAAACATAGTAGAAGCAAATTAAGCAAGCAAACTATGCTTAATTTTCCTTGGTCTCAGTGTTCAGGTTTGTAAGTTCACTTCTATCTCCATGGTGTAGCAGCCTTTGGAGGTGGAATGATGGCCATAACTATTGGTTGAATTGACAAATGCCACACTAGTTGAACTTTCCTTTAAGCATGGTTTTGTGTGATGTCTGAACTGAGCTTTAGTCTTACGCAGTTTATTAGGTGATTATGCCAAGTATGTGTGTTGGAGATGATTGAATGGTGTGCAATGTGTACTTCAGGCATCTTCAATGGAAGTTCAGAAGTTACAGCTTGAAGGACGATTGGAAGAAAAGGAGGCCGTGGTCAAACTCCAGCAAGAAGAGTTGAACAAACATTCTCACATGATAGCAATGATACACAGCTTAAGTGGCGGCAAATTAAGTGCAGAGACTGTGAATCTCAGCTTGTAGAACTGATATTGTTTGCACTTCACAAAAAGTCAAGCAAATGTATGCCTTAAGTAAAGAAAATCCTACCTCTTGGTACCTTCTGAAAGGGATATTGGCCAACCTCTGTTGACATCTATCATCCAGGGGTCTTATTTCCTTGTTTGAAAAGCGATTATTTGGCATCACTTTGAAAAACAGCTGACAAGAGATACTTTTGGTGTGTGTCCTGCCGCAAAGGGGAGGTGGGATGAAGTGGGTCTTTTCTTTGACGCTAATTTTACAGAATTTTTAAAAAATTAGTGTTAATGCCTGTATGTAAAATATTGGCAACAGAGTCTTTAAAAAATCAGAAATCAGAGTGAAATATTCAAAAGCTGTATTATACCAAGACACAAAAAGTAATGAATTGCACATGGCTCAAGTTCCTCCACAATGTATTAAATTAATGTACGATTAGAAATGTCCTAACCTGTGTGGCTATAAAATGCTATTGATCTTGTAATGTATAATTTTCCGGGGAGTCTATTCAGCGCAATTCTTATCTCTCAGAGTTAGATGCTGTTTAGTTCTACTCCTTGCTTTCCAAGACTTTAGATTTCTCAAAATGTCTGTAGCTGTCAATTCTCCAGTGTATAAACATTTTATAAAATCTTTTTAGAATCTTCATTGTATAGATATATTTTTGCTACAGTTAGACAAAGATAATTCTATGCATTTTTAAGCTACTGTCTGACTTTTTAAAGCAAATTCACTTTGATGTGGATATACATTTAAACAACGTAGGCTATAAATGGCCTTTATTTTGTTAAAGTGTAATACTCTGTCATCTTTGCATTTTCATGAAAGAAATCTGACAGTGTTTGTAGACATTAAAATTCTGAAACTCTGTCAGTGCCAAGTCAAAATGTCAACCTATGTCTTTAAAGTTTCAACTGTGCTTTGAGTTCCGGTCTATTTATCTTTTATTGTAGCTGTGTGACCTTCATGCTGTAAACGACAAAAGCCATTATATAACTTTTTAATGAAATATTTATTATGGGCTGTCCTTCTTGTAGTTTTTGTGTTAGATGTTTGTCTCTGAGAAAGGAAAAAAAACAAGCTCCAGATTTGTGTGTGCTTAATGTATACTGTAAACCACAATGCTTTATTACCATATTCATGATTTTTACCTCCTTACTTTTACATCAGCTACCTTTGTTTATATGTTTCATTTAAAAAAGAATGAGGACAGCCTTTCCTTCGCCATTGAAGTGTAGTTCTCACAAACATCAGATTTGCTGGTAAACCTGTTTCTGGACTGTTCCATTTCAGCTTGCAGGTAGGGATAGGGGTTACTGATTGAATGCTGTTCCCCAATAAAGTGTCCCCTTGCACATGGTAAACCAAATGATTAGTAGAAGGGTTCTGGCCTTGTCTTTTACCTGGTGCAAATTTTCTATGAGAAAACAACTTTTTTGTGTGTGAAAGGTATTTAAAAATGTCTTTGTTCGAATAAAACTATGACAGCTGTGGTCAGTTTTGAGAGAGAGAAGAAATCTGAATTGCAATTTGTAAAAATAGGAAAAAGTAAAACTGAACCATCAACATTTATAGTACACAAAAAGGTTTTTGAAATCTGGCTTTAGAAAACTACCTTTTCTCCATACTAACTAAACAATACAAAAACCTGAAACCCACTGTTAGCTCTGAGAAATAGTGTAATGTGCGCACCTTATAAGCAACTTGCTTTTTTAAATTGCATCCAACACTGCAGAAAATAGGACTAGTATTATAGACCATCAGTAGGCCTTGATATTGAGTTAAACTTTGAGTTCTTCAGTTAACATATGTTAACAATACAGCACATGTTACGGTAACTGTGAATAAAATTAGATACATTAGGTCTATGTCATTTTAAACAATAAAGTCATGAAAATACTACCCTGTCAAGTTCTGCAGTTTCTGAAAGGTCAATAGTTTGCAATCCTAAATATTTCTTGTTACTATATATTTATGGACATCAGAAAACTAAAGATTTGCATGGTTTGGGATTACTACTGTTTAACATGTTTATTTCCAAAGAGATTGTTTTCTTTCGTTTGCTACTGCATAAGATGTGAGGAGGAGGATAGGAATGTTTGAACGTTGTATAATATAGGCATGCCCCGTTTCTGTTGGGGTTCTGTTCCACACCTCTCCATGGATACTTGAAACCATGGATACTGGGAACACCTTTTTAAAGATAGAGGAACATCAGTGGTTTTGCTGCAACAAGGTAAAATAAAGATTTGTTTAAGGTTCTCTTAGCTTTTTAACAGGTGTCCCACTATCAATGGTATCCATGGATACAAAATCAGTGGATAGTGGGGCAAGAATGTATACAAAATTGTAATTATCTAATATTGTATATGGTCTTGCCTAAGACTGAAAATAATTTTGAGAGTAATGGACACTTAAAATGGTATTTTTAAAACTTGCCTTAAATAATTTCTATCACTCTAAAAATATAAGAGGTTGTTTCAACGTTCTCACAATTTTGCCAGTAGGAAAATATTTAACAAATATCTGGTAGAAGTAGGAGGAAAGTTTTGCCCTTCAGAGCCTTCACATCATCAGTCACTAGACGTATTTAAGAGGCTACATGAACAATGAAAAAAAATATTTTTAAGGGTGGCAAACATACCCTGAGGCTGTTGCAACACAGTTTTACTCTTAAAGTTTAAATTCTGTCCAAAATGTCCCCGAGTTTTCATGTTTGAGGAAAGCTTTGAATGTAGATTTATCAGCTGGAAATAAAACACTTATTTCACTGAACCAACCCACATCTCTGCCTGATTAATACTTTGTAACTGAAATAGGTTGAGTCCAAAGAAATTTGGTCATGGCTAAGTTCCACTGAAATAAATGGGACTTAAACTGATGGTGACAATTTTTTTCAGAGCATAGTCCTAAGTGCTCGCTCAGCTGGGCAACGGCTGCTGTGCCAGCCAAGGATGTAGCGAATGTGCTGTAAAGCACATTTGTAGTACTCAGAGTGGGCTGTGCCAGCGGGGAGGCCTGCGCCGCCCCCACCAGCACTGCATTCAAAGCCTCTGACATAGACAGGTAAGGTGCTGAGCAGCCTGGGGAGAGGTAGGGAAGGGGTGTTTCTTGGCAGGGGGAGGGTGAAATGACCTGGTTTCAGTCCCAGAGGGAGGTGGGATTCAGTTCTGCGGGAGGGTGGAATTGGCGGAGGCCTCTACCATATCATAACCCTCTTTCCAAACCATGCAGTCCTACATGGGGCTGCTTATGCTTCTGCCAGCTAAATAGTTGGTGGAATTCAAAAGGGTCAGCTGGGGCATATGCTTAAAAGTCTGCCATTCAGATCAGTGGCAATTACAATTGCAGAACTGGCTAGATCAGGTCATGGTGAGTTACAGCATAAGACTCTTTGAGGACAAATCTGAATGATTAAATCTACCTCTAAAGTAAGAAATATAAAATTAGCTATTATTGATTTAGTCTAGGTTCATTTGTGCTTCCTTTGCAAGTAAGTGCTGAATGCACTTTGTCCTACTGATATTTTGCAAATTAAACCAAAGCAGGTGATCTCTGAAAATGTTATTCAGTTGGTCCCAACTTTGAAAGTGAAATCTTTATTCTGCGATCTCCTTCAGAGCAGAAATAGCCAGGAATGATGCGAGCTTAAAATAAATCTTCGCAAAAGATGGGAAACGCAGGATGCCAAGATAACGTCTTCAAAGTAATAGCAGCTACAATGCATTTGGGGGCTCTTGCATTTCTATTATGTTATTAAAAACTAATTTTGTCAGTAGGCAGCTGTTAGCTTGACTTGGCTGGATATTGCTATAAAATATCTGGACATATTGGTGGTGTTATTATTCAAGGGTTACATTTCAACTGTCCCAGAAGACAGCCAAAAAGCTTTGACATCTGAAAGGAAATAAAAAGCCACAGTAATTTCAGACTCCAAAGGATTGTAATGATAAGCTCTCAAAAACCACACTTATCAGTTACACTGGATTCCAGTCTCATCACAGCAAAGAGGTCAAGAGTCATTGTTGCTCCTTTTATTTGTGTTGCATCAAGTGCCTTGTATTGTTTACCCTTCTGTCTTCATTGCTTAGCAATACATTTTAATCTATTTTCGAGTCAGACTCAATAGTTGAATCAAGGGAGTTTGGGCTTTCCTGTCGAAATTTGCTTGGAGACAGGAAGTTAGTGCCTTACCATACAAATGCTGCTTATACGAAGGCCCTGCAGGCTGGATTTGGTCCTCGGTAGCTTGTTATCAGCTGTGATAATTGGGCTGTCCTAGCTGTGCCATTTCTGATGAGGATGTCCAAGGAAAAGATGGAACGAGGGCTCAGAAGACAAGGAACATTATGGGGAAAAGGGCAGACCAAGAGGAGTGAGGGGGAGATTCTGCTGAGATCACATGGGCTGCCCTTACAGCAGCTCCACTTGTGTTCAGTTTGTGGACCACCATTCAACTGCTGAGCTGCAAAATGACTGCAAAAGCAGTGCTGCTGAAAGGGCTGTCCACGTGACAATTGGCTGTTCCATGTTTTGAAAATATCAAGATTTGCACATTTTCTCTTACGTCATTTGCAGCAAAAACGTTTTATGTGCTTATTTTCTGATCATCATCCGCTTAATGACACCTCGTCCTGCTTAATTATATCAATTCAATGTGCTAGTTTTGACTTTTAAAGCCCTTTACAACTTGGGACCAGGGTATTTGAGCGACCGTCTTTCATATAATCCTCTCTGATGTCCTCTCAGGCAACTGTATTGCCATCAGTAGAGATGAGGATGCCAGCAGCAAGAAATGCTGCTGGCATTACCACCAAAAAGGCCATCGGTGAAATTCCCTCCCTCTGGAACTGGTAACAGCTCCCTCTTTGGAGTTTTTTCTGTAGAACCTCAAGACTTCTTTTATTTAGGGAAACTTTTAAATGTTGACATTTTTATGAAACAATTTTAATTGTTTTTATTATTTAATTGTTTTTACATTAATGTTTTAGTATTGTTTTATTCATTACTATATTGATATTTTATTTTGTCAGCTGTCTTGTTGGGCCCCTAAGTTGGGTGGAAAGGGGTATTAAATAAATACTAAATAAATGGGCCTTAAATAAATTAAATAAATGGGCCTTAAATAAATTCTGGCCCATAGCAGGTGCCATAAATGGTATTTGGCCCACTATAAAGTTTGACACCCCTAGCTTAGATCATTTCATGCAGATAATGGTTTCCTGTTGCATACTGCCTCTTTAAAAGGCTACCCCAGAAGGTTGAAATGAGGAGGCCTGAGGTTAGGGAGCAATTTCAAGTTTGCGGCAGATGTCTGATTCTGTATAAGCTCCCCTGGGACTGAATAAACCTAGGCCTAGATCTGGGGTCAGCAACCCACAGATTTGGAGCCGCAAGCGGCTCTTTCACCGTCTGCTGCGGCTCCGAAGTCCGGGTGAACGTGGCGGCTTGCTCAGAAGGAGTCGCAAGACTCATGGAAAGTGGGAGCCACAGGGAAAGCAGCGCTAACGCCCCGCCAGCACCGCGGTCACGTGGAGCTTCGGCAGACGCCCGGAAGTACTAGAAAAGCCTCTCCCATCGACACCCGAGAGCCTGCGGTGAGCGGAAACCTGCAGGAGCAGCCACGTCCCACCGCCTCTCGCGTTGACAGGATGCAGCTGCTCTTTGCGTGCTGGATCCGGTCCGCTTGCCACACTCTCATCCCTCTCGAGATGACTTTCTGGGCGGGGGTGCGCCTCATGTGGCGTTAAAGGCTCAGGTTCCCGCCAGGCAGGTGCAGCCACACTGAGGGAGGTATGGCTGGAGAAAGAGGGCCTTTCGCGCAGATGGGAGGCCGCACGAGCTAATGGAGGCCTTTGGGGAGAGTCAGAGGGCTGCTTGTGTCTGCGCACGCTAACGTGGATCTGAGTCCCAGGCTGCAATCCTATACTCACTTTCATGGGAGTAAGCTGCATTGAACACAATGAGACTTACTTCTGAGTAGACATGCATAGGATTGCGCTGTCAGTGAGTTCGATGCAACTTGCTCCCAATGAGTGTCCTAAGGCAGCGGGCTTCTAGCATGAGGCGATCCTTTCCTACACAGAAGTCAGCTTGCACTGGGATTTATTCTGAAAGTCAATGTTTCCTCAGAAAGTCCACTTTCCATTAAATGCGTGCTTGCTTCCCCCATTTCCTTTCTTGCCTTTTCCTTCTTTCAGCAGATGCTAGAGTTTTAGTGGCACTGCGTTCCATATTCTGTTCCAGTCTTGCAGACTGACCAGTCACAGACAGTCGATCAGCTAAATTAACATGGAGCCACAGATAATTTTTGAAATATAAATGGAATGCAATGATTGTTGGCACTGCATACCTGCAGAAGGTGCCTCTGTGGACCAACCCAACATGGGTATGAAGGGCCGCCCCACTCCTCTTTTTATGTTCAGTAAATCAAAATACATTCCGGGGCCAAACCCCAGCTTTAAATATACTTGCTGCTTATATAATTAGCAAAAGGCAGGACTCTTTTAAAAAATGCTATCTTGGGGCCTTTAGCTTGCCCTAAAGGGCACGTAGCTTGCCCTGAAATTATATAACACATTTCAAGCTGCAATCAAGTACCATACATACATTGTAAGGTTCCATTTCAAATGGAACGTTGCTGTGGTGAGCAGCGCAGGTTCAGCTGACATCTGCCTGAAGAAGTGCCTTCTCTGCCATGGCATCAGAGTGGCCTAATGGATATTTAAGTGGCACAGAAAAAGGGGAATCAACAGTAGCTGTACATCTGCACTGACAAAAAAAAAAAAAAGAACTGATGGGATCAGGATTAACTTTAATCCCTGGCATGTGAGGTTTAGGAGACCTTCCCTTTATAGCTGATTTGCCCACACTAGCACCTTGCTGGTAATATCTTTTGAGAAATAGGCCTCCTGGTAGATTAAAAACAGTACATAGGCGCACCCTGTACTTCCAGAAACTCAGGAGTTCAGAAATCAAAGGTTGTAAAAAAAAAAAAAAATGTTGGTGGGAGCATGGAAACTTTATAAGGTCCCAAGACATTTCAGGCTGGATTCACTCTTTATTAGAGGAATATTTTTGTAACTTAATTTTTTTATGTGCTGTTGGAGGGGTTTAATACATAACATCCTTGATCTGCATGGAAGGTATGCAAAATTAAGCAGAGGAAACATTAGATATGCTTTTGCTGTAACACGTAAAAGCAACTACCACGTACTCCCACACAGGCCTCCTCCTCCCCTCCCGATTACCAGCTTCTGAAAGCTTCTCTCATTTCTCTTTTTTAAAGCAGTGGCTTATATAGACAACTTTAACAGCTTGAGCCAAGGGATCATATAGTTTGACTAGGCATTCATTTCAAAAATGTAACACACTATAGTTTTTTTATACATAGCATAAAGGTAAAAAAAAAAACCCTATATATGCAATGTTATCTTCATTTTAGATGTCAAAAGGGTTTTGTGGCTCCGGAGGTTTTCTTTTCTCCGGAAAATGGGTCCAAATGGCTCTTGGAGTGTTTAAGGTTGCCTACCCCTGACCTAGATAGACAGTTAACTGTGCTTCCTTTCTCCACCAACCACTTTTCCAATTGGTTGTTAGCAAACAATAGCGGAGTTATTAGAAGGCGTCTGTTTACCTCACACATATTCTCACATACAGGTAGATTATCTGGACATCTGAACTCCAGATTTTCTGAAATCTGGACATTTTTGTCCAAGACTTTTAAAAAACGTTTTGTAGTGTGAACACTAGGAGGTTTTTGTGCTCATTCCCACATGTAGACGGTAAATTCTATTCACTGCTCTTTGGTGTGTGCCATTGCTGAAGAATATCAAAAGGGGCCAGCAGACACCCAAGTGGGTAACAGTGAAAAGAGCATATATTTATGCAGTTATTCTGCAATCCAGACACCTCCCCACCCCAAGCAGTCTGGATAAGGGATATTCAACCTGTATTCAATAGCCTCTAGTCTGTTTTGCCACACTAAGAACCCTCAATCGTAACCAACTTTCCAGCACTGACATAGCTGTGCCAATGGAGCATGTTCTGTATTCTGCAGTGAAATAGTAGTCATGTAGCCCTCCTCAAAGTAAGGGAATGTTTGTTCCCTTCAGAGCTGCATTGCCCTTACCCCAGTCCTGGAAAGTTGGTTAGGATTGCACCCTAAAAGTGTTGCTCATTGATTATGGCAGTGGTTGTCAACCAGTGTGCCATGGCACATTAATGTGCTGCAAATGGTCTACAGGTGTGCTGCGGAAGTTTGGGGGAGGGCCATTTGTTAATAGGGAAATTGGGGGTGTAAGCCCCCCACCAGCAACATGGTGCGCCTTGTCAATTGTCCAAAAACTGGTGGTGTGCCCTGGCAATCTTAGTGCCTTGTTAAGTGTGCTGTGAGATGAAAAAGGTCAAAAATGGCTGAATTTATTTTATTTATTTTAATTTAATTTAATTTATACCCCGCCTTTCTGCCCAAAGGCACCCAAGGCGGCTTACAACAAGTAAAATACAGTAAAATTGTATGTAAAGTTAAAAACAATATGTAAAACAATATTAAAACAATTAAAAGTATAAAATTAAAAGTATAAAACAGCCAACCCCGTGGATCATAAAAGAAGATGTAAAAATCAGCCAGCCTGTCAGCAACTTAAAGCCTGCTGAAACAAAAAGGTCTTCAGCCCCTGCCGAAATACCGCCAAAGAGGGAGCAGTTCTCAGCTCTAAGGAGAGGGCATTCCAAAGTTGGGGGGCCACCGCCGAGAAGGCCCTATTCCTGGCCGCCATCCCTCTCACCTCTCTTGGTGGCGGCACAGTCAAAAGGGCCCCCCCAAATGACCTCAGAGTATGGGTAGGATTATATGGAAGGAGGCGTTTAAAAGTCGCAACTTTCTATCAGGAGGGAAGATTCTTCATATGGCAATTGTCATTAAACAATCGGGTGGCCCTTAATAATTTGTGCTACAACAGATGACATAAATTAGCTGTGGAGCCGGAGATCAGAGAATATTAATATTAATAATAATAATAATAACAATAAATAATTGGTATTTGTATACCGCCTTTCTTGGTCATCAGATTGCTCCTTTGACTTTAATTCAAGGCGGTTTACATAGGCAGGCATTTTTCTAAACCGCAAGAGGTTTTACAAATCACAAAGTTCTAATCTTTCAAGAACAACTACATGCAGATGACACTTTTATCGTCCAGTCCTCCTTTCTCGCCGCACGATTGCCTTCCACCAGCTGATAATCTGCTTCTTTGCTCTCACCAAAGAAAAGCTGGCCGCCCAGCACAACTCCCCCTCTCACAGGCAGCTGAGACAGCTCAGTTCTTATCAGCCGCATTCTCGAGGTCTGCAACACACGGAAGCTTCCGGTGGTCTCAAACTAGCGACCTTCGGATCTTATCTTCGGGCAATTACTGCAGCTTTAACCCTCTCGCCTGCTGCAGGATTAAGGTCAAAAGCAGCTTGGAAAGTCCTGAACTGGATTGCAGCCGCCAAGCTGGAGTAGTGGGCTTCTGATTAACTTGTCTTACCCATCAAATGTTGGCCCTGGGAGATCTACTCCACCTTGTCCGGCCCTTATACAGCTACCTGAGCCGCTGCAAAATGCAGGAAGCTGGACTAGATGGGCCTTTGGCGTGATCCAATGGGGCTCTTCTTACGTTCTTATGTACCTTTCTACATTCCTCATTTGCTGTCTCTCCTAGTAAGAGGTTTAGAGGAATGTGGTTAAGGACATGATAATCATAGTTCAGGTTTGGCTTTATAAAAAGCAAAATTTGAAACTGTTAGCCTTAGTGCCCAATCCATCCTGCTGCTGTAGCCATGCCAAAAAGGAGTGTGCTGTATCCAGCAGAGGTGGGGCAGATCGGGGGAAAGGAGATTTAAATCCCCTTACCCCTCCGCAAGCATTCCACTCTGCAATGGGTTTACTCCAATCTGTGCCAGCTCTTTGGCTGGTGCAGGTTTGATGAGAAAAAAGGAGCAGGGAGGCTGCTGATGGAGGTGATAGGATCTGGCCCATGCCATCACCACCAGATCCACCTCCTCCACAGCCTCTCCTCCCTCTGTTCTTCCCCTCTCCCCACCCAATTTTGCCCCCTCCCTGTGGTGTGTCACCTCTCCCTGCCCCCACTGCTGCCTTACCTACTCTGGTAGCTGCAGTGGGGCACCAATGAAGTGGTACCATCGACAAAGAGCTCTGCATTCTGTTGGCAGCCATTTTACTACTGCAGAAGCACCTTCTGCTGTCGTAAATCTCTTGGCGACTACACCTGGGAGTTTCTGCCTGCAAAGAGCACTTTTGTTCCATAGCCCATTGGGGTTGACGTTACTTGGGCAATAGTTTTCCTTAATAACAAACCACAGACATTACTCTCTGTGAATGCAACCTCCCGGAGGGCTGATTTATTCTTGTACTCTGGAGGTCTCACTCTAAATTAAGAATTATGCGCATTACACACTTGAGTATTTTCTCCCTTTAAAAACAGTCCAATCTCAGTAATGTCAATTATTGACAAGTATCTCCGATCTGTGGAATTGTCGACAAAAAAAAAAAAAAAAAAAGTTTCCAGAAGAGAGCTAAAGTCTGGCATTCTTCTCTGGTGACTGTTAAATGATAGCTTTTTATTTTCTTTTTTGATCTTTTCCAGGCTTCTTAGCCCTAAAATGCAAGTATAAGGCAACATAATAGCAGAAGATTATAGTATTGTATGGAAATGGGATGGAGATGGCCTGAATTAATCATAAGTTGTAGAAAAAGGAATAGATTCCCTGAAGATTATATTTAATGTTACATTCGATCCAAATGAAATGTTAGCTTTTTCAAAGTCTGACTTCGTGTAGTCACCTGGAGCTTCATTTGCTCATTTTGTGTAGCAGTACTTGCTGCTGAAGTTTGAAGCTTCTTTTAAACCAGAATAAGTTGTCTCTTCAGCAGTGAAAAGATCAGGCAATGCTCCAAAGATATGAATGCTTCTTTTCTGCATGCCGTATATCAGGGGTGACCAAACTTGATTAATGTAAGAGCCACATACAATAAACTTTAAATGCTTGAAAGGTGCAATGAAAATGTTTAAGAGACGCAATACTTAGAAGCATTTACTTCAGTTCTCATTATCCACTAGGGTTAGGCTCCTGGAAAACCTACTGGATGCTGATTTAGCGGATACTGAATCATTGAGCCTATGGGGATGGGTTCCATACCCCCATGGGTTCCAGATGACCCACTTGGCTTCACAGTGTTAGACCTGGTGTTCAGAACCTCCAATAAACGGAGGAATGTCACACACCTGCAATGTTGCAGGAGTGGGAGATTCCTCTGTGTGTCGCAAGTTCCTAGCAGAAGCTATGACATCACTGCAATTACTTCCAGGGTTCCGGGGGCAGCCAACTTAAGGTCTGCCCCTGGGCGGACAAGCCCCGAAGACCACCTCTGGGTGCCAGGACTCTTGGCACCTGGTTTATAGCTTAACAATCAAACAAATTGGGCTCAAATGACAAATTTATCACACTGCGTAGTTTAATGTGACAGCAACCTGCTGTGGCAGGCAACTGCGCAGAATGTCATGGGCTCAGTGAACAGGAGACACAGTTGCTGCTCTTCTGAGCAGACATTTCAGGGAATTTCACCCCAAGGAGCCTTCCTTTCCAGAGAAGCTGGCAATCTGATGGTAGCTTATTTTATGAAACTTTAGATTGGTATGCGCGCGCGTGCGCGCACACACACACACTTGTATGCTCTCATATAGATGTGCAACGTGTGTATCACAGTCATGTAGGTGGGAATATTGTGTGGGTCTTTCCTTTCTAGGCACTGCTCTCCCTTCTAAAGGGATGACAATCTGTGTGGGTCTTTCCATCTGTTAGTTCAGTCTGTATGTGAGACTATAGCACTTAATTGCTCATAGACGGCCTGGTGGGAAAAAGCTCAAACATCAGAAGGTCTGCATGTGAAATAAGCATCCCAGAATGCTGCTAGCCTCAAAAAGTCGCTTTTGTTCCAGAAAGAAATCTGTTTGTACTGATGCAGCCGTAGCCAATCTAAAACATCATCCGTATAGTGTTTGCTGAACGTTTTGCTGAGAAACTCGTATAAAATGCTCTTTAGACACTCTAATGTTTTAGACACCGCACATCTAGTTCAGTAAAATGCTTCACTTCCAAGATTTTGATGGACTCTGAAAGAAAGCTTTCAGTTTCATCCAGAACAATCTTTTAAAGTAAGGAAATGGTTGCAGGCTGAGACACTCAAGTAGGTCTATTGGTAGGTCTAATAGCTGCATGTGATACACTGGAAAAACACTTTGGCAACAATAGACAAGGTCACTGTATTTCACTGTTGCTGAGTTGTTTGCGTGATGATTAATCCAGTCCAGACACATATCCACCCACCCACCCTCTCCTGATTAGATCATTAGCGTTTCAGTTAGCTGCTGTCTCCAAATTTTAATCCCAATTAGAATAGTGTTAGGCACCTAACAGCATTGGTGTCTTTGTGCTCTCTGGAAGGAAATATTTATTACATGTGTTTATACTGTGAATTGCCAGCATAATTTTCCAAGATCTGTACTTCACACATAAAAATTTGCAGGCATTTACCAATGGTGGGGTTTTTTTTTGTTTTTTTTTGGCCTCTTCTGTGTATCGCTTACCCTTAGAAATGTAAAATATATTTTACAGGACAGTACTTATTTTACTTATTTCAAGAATTTATACCCCGCCTTTCCCATGCTGAAGCAAATGCCCAAGGCAGCTTACATGAGCAGGCTAGTCTAAACCACCATTTTTTCAATGGGGTTTTTACAAATCTACAGTATTCTTGTGACCGCCAATCCTCAGTCCCAGATGTAGCCTTCACAGTGTGGTTCTCTCCCTTGGCTGCATGCCATCGAGGCAATCACATGTCAAGCCTGGCCAGGTCCTCAAGGTTGTGTTCCATTCTTTTGCCGGCTGGCCTTCTCACACACTCCCCCGCCACGCTCACTTGTGGTGAGTACTTTATTTCAGATCATGCTAGCTGACCTTGAAAAGTTTTTGTTTCACAGCTCTTGAGAGAAAAGATACTAGCACAGTCCCTAAGTGTCTTTTCAGAACTTTCAACCTGCTACATTTTACCATTGCATCTAGAAGTATATTGTCCTCATGATTTGCAGCTTGTGGAACCATCAATAAAGCTGTGACAACTCATAGTTCCTCACTCCTTTGGCATAACTGTTAGAGATACACGTTGAGATTACTGCAATATATTTTATTCCACTACCAAAGTAGTACTGTAGCAGCGTACCTAGGACACTAAGATGGGAACCAGAAAGTTCCTGGTTGAGATCCCCATGCTATGAGTTCACAAAGTGACCTTGGGCAAGCCCTAATCCCTTGACCTCCACCTCCTTTCTGCCTTATGTGATCAATAACGGTAACGGGGTGGTGGTGGCTGTAAGAATTATGGTGAGTGTATGTGAAACACTTTTATAAATGCTAAGTTTTCCTATTAATGAATGCAAAATCAACAAACATTTTCTGATATACTTGATACTTGTGCATAGCAAATATGGGAAAATATTGCAGATCAATTGTTGAGAAGAAACTAGTTGAGAGGTCTGGATGCTAGTAAACTGGGCAGTTCATGGTCTGTTGAACAATGGATTGGGTTAAGGGCTTATTAGATCTGGCCAATAAGAAAAATGTGCTTATATAATAATGAATACAGAGCCTTAGAGAACTTTGATTCCATTGGTTTTCAGAGATGTACCGTATTTTGGCTACTTTTTTTAATGCCACTAATCCACAAACAGGCTTCTCACTCACACACCTGCCAATTCCTTTTTTAAAAAAACCATCAGAGTACACAGATGATGTTCTTTTATGTATATGTCTATTCTTTGCATGTTTACTAAAAATGTAAGACTGCTAAAAAAAGAGAGCTTATTGCTCTTGTATGACTCATACAAGAGGAGAGACAATTGCAGTGTGACAAATCTCTGTACACAAAACAAGCAGGACTCAGAAGAAGATGATGACGCATTGACAGATATTTTAAATGGGCAAAATTCTTTAGCTGAGATGATCTGAGGAAGAACATCATCAGAGGGCAAGTTGTTGGTGTATCCAGAATGAATTTCCTCCTAATCAGACATGCTATGTGTAATCTCTTGAGTAGTATCAAGCACTGTTAAGCACTGTTAACATTGTGGCTGCTGCTATTGCTCTGACGTGTTATAAGAAATTATATGGCTCTTCTTCACATGTCATGCAGAGGAACCCCTTTAATGTCAGTTCTGAATGAAAATGCAGAATGGCAGGCTGGGGAGACATTTTTAGCACAGAGTACCACGGCATCAAATATATATGCCAGGCCTGCCCAAGCTGTCTCATCAAGCCAAGCGCAGTCCACCAGCCATATGTGGCATGGGTTTGTTTATGTAAAGTATATTTTCCTCCCTTTCTGTATAGAATATCCATGGTGTCTAACAAATGGTGTCTAATCAAAAGAAACCAGGATAATAATAAAAAAATAAAAAATAAAAAAATGCATAGCACTTACACTTGAACCAGTAAGACGCACAAATAGCAGCAACAACATAACAGGTAAATACTAGCAACAAAAAAAAAGACACTTTTCATTAATACATTACACTATTGTGTAATGTGTGTAATACATTAATACAATGTGCATTAAAATGTAATATTAATATTAAAATAGGCACTTTTCATTAATACATTACTATTCTACCCCTGCTAACTGGGCAAGAGGCACTTTTTCAAATGGTGTTCCTCTTATATTTAGCAGGGGGAGAGTAATTGTCCCTCTTCACCCCAGCTCAGTGTCCTTCTAGTGACTGTTGCTGGTGGTCTGCCCTTTTTTCTTTTTAGATTGTGAGCCCTTTGGGACAGGGAGCCATTTAACTTTATTATTACTATTTGCATGTAAACTGCTTTGTGAACTTCATATTGAAAAGCGGTATATAAGTACCTGTTGGTTGGTTGATTGATTGATTGATTGTGTAATGTGTAATATATTAATACAATGTGTATTAATAGTGTAATACATTACACTATTACACTATTGCCATTAAACTAAAGACCCTTTGAAATAAGAGGGCTTTAATTTTTTCTTGAAGATCAACATTCAGGAAGACAAGTAGGGTGGTGGACTTTCAGAGTTGGGGACAACCACTAATGCAGACCCTGTCTTGTGTGAACTGCATGCCCTAGCTCAGAGGTTGGGAACATGGATTGGTGTTGTGGAAAGAATGATTTTCGCTAAGGACTATGGGATCGGGACAAGGTGAACCAGAGCAAGATGCCACGGTGACCGGCTGACCCCTTGCAACACAGCAGAAAGCCGCCACAACCGGCTGACCCCTTGCAACACAGAGCGAGAAGATCGGGAAAATAAACATCCTGCGCTAGTAACCCATTAACCTAGATACGCGTATTTGCTTTCGCTAAGCCGGTTAACCTTAAGCCTGTCAAAGCGCGGAAAGGCTTGTTTGCCGATACTTCCTGAGCTAATCAATGCAGCCTTCTGGTGGGTTAATTAATGAACGAATGCCTTGGGAAACTGAACCATAAATATGAGTCTGTATTCAACAATAAACCAGAACTTTATTATTGATCATATTGGTCTGTGTGAGTTCTCCCTCGCTTCGGCACGGCAGATTGGGGTCTCTGAGGACCATCTAAGTCAACCTTCGCCAAACTACTGCCCATGGGCTGGATCCATCACAACACTACAACCCTCCCCATCATGAGCAGCACTTACCATCCCACTGTGCTGCACACAGTCTGCCCACCTGATCTGTACAGCGAGCCCCTCTGTTCAGTCATGTCTGCCTGGAAATCAGGGCTCAAAGCCTGCTTGGAGCCGTGGGCTACAGATACGACTGTGTGAAAATCACATGGTACAGATCGGGTGGGCAGATTGTGAGCAGTGCAACGGAATATTACGTCTGCTCCAAATGGGGACGACTTTTTTGGAACGCAGCAGGCTTGAGTTTAGTGACCGCGGATCTCAGTGCTTAGGCAGTTTCATTTTGGGTGGCCAGGACTTGAAGTTTGAACAGAGGTTTTCAAGGTCTGAGTCTTCTTCTCATTGCATCCAAGGAAAGTAGTATGACAAGTTGGACAGCCAGAACCAAGGAGACTCTCTGCTTTCTTCTTGGCTTGGGGAGCATTACTATTTATTCCATGTCTTACCCTCAGGCATAAAACACAGGGACTCTTCCCCTGAATGGTCAGGCGCCATCTTTCACCCACCAGACCCCACTCAGATCTGTCCCATCCTATCAGGATCCACTCCTGACCCTTCACGGAATTCACCCTTAGCTCCCAGTCTCTGCTCCCATGGTAGGAGACCTAGAGTGCAATCCTAACCTGGAGTTAGGCCGGCACAGTTAGGCCAGCAAAGTTTGGCTGGCACAAGGGCCACCATAAAGTGCATTTAAACCACTCTTGGAGTCAGTGAGATTAGCACATGTCTGTGTGCTGGCCTCTCTGACTCCAAGGGTGGTCTAGACATATTTTATGGTGCTGGCCTAACTGTGCTGGCCTAACTCCAGGTTAGGATTGCACTCCTAGTACGCCTACACATGGCAGTCACCTACTTTCATTGCCCCTTTTTCTGGATGTCTGGTACTACAAAATAAGAGCTGAACACGACAAGCTGCAAGAAATGGCTGTTGAGCGGCATTTGGCTTGGAAGGCCTGATTTTAATGTGCAAAACAGCAGCTGCGATCTCACTGTTTTCCACATATACCCATGGACGTGCATTACATCCCCATCAGCAGCTTAAGCTCTCACTTGCTTTTTCTGGAGCCCGTTTTACATCCAAAGCTCCATGCAAAAATTACAATGTTTGCTTGTCTGCTCCTGAGCCTGCTTTCCTGGCTAAGGTCAGTAGCTGACAGATATTTCTGGAAACAGAACATTTAACATTATGGAAAATCATTCTCTGACTGCTCTTGTCCACCCCCATATAGGTCTGTAAGCAGGCTATTCTCTGTCTATAAGTCCATGTTGAGGGAAATGCCGTCTTGCACAAGACTCGAGTGATCCTCTCAGCAAGTTACTGAAGGAACCAGGGAGCAGAAAGGGGAATTCAAAGGTATTTCAAAAGATGAACCTCTTGGATTGAAATCAGTGATCCATGTTGCCCTTCCCACCCCACAGTCCGCTTAGAATATTTGCATGGGAAAGAATAACCTCCAGTGTTCCTCCAGATTAGGCCATGAAGGTTTTTCTGTTGCTGTATGAAGCCCAGTGGTTGATTTATGAGTGTCAGTGATGACTGTTTAAAAGGTCTAAGAACTCCATCAACCTCACTTCCTGAGTTCTCCAGCGAAAGGCATGACCTATTTAGAAGTTCTTAAGATACAATAATGATCAAATGTCAGCAGGGCAGAATGAGTAATGACAGCTTTGAAATGTATCCCTACTTAGACTGGAATAGCTCGCGAGGGGTGGGGATTGTGCTTGTATGTGGTACTTCGATATACAACTGTGTTATACGCTGCCAAGTGCCCATGTCCACTTGAAAACACATTAGAGATTAGGCATGCCTTTCTCTGCTATGAAACCGATAAAGCACGCAACATTTTCCTTTTGTGATCTGAGCTTTTCTTTTGATCTCTTCTTACTCAACTGGTTAATGCCTCTCCAAATTGTAGGCTTTTGGAGCCAAAGAACAATAAGGTATTTTCACACACCATGAAACCGATCTAATTACTTTCATAAACATGGGGCAAACTGTCAATCATGTATTCGATAGTTGTTTTTCTAAGAAAGGAGTTAGTCATCCGCTTGCCTAGGCACCACTTCAATGCATTTTTCATAGGTTGAGGAAAGGGCCTACAGTGTCTCGGTGAAAGGTTGACCTGATTTCACGGTAAGTGAAAGTACTAATCATTACCACTGCTGCAAGGACTGTGCTCACAAATTCAAATCACAACCTCTGGTCAACTCTGTGCTCAGCATGCTTGAGCTCATGCAAGGGACAACAGACCATCAACTCACAAAATGTGGCTGTGAGTTTTCTGTCCGATTACTGTGAATGGGTTCGTCATTATTTTTTTTGCCTTATAGTGATGCCTGATTAGAGTACAGAATTTGAGGGAAGGAATATGGTGTTTCTTAACTGCAGGTGGTCCCCTGAATAGAGAAATCCAACAAGGTTAGGGGTCTGAAGGTCAAACCACACATGATGCTAAACACATGATCAATGCTTCTGTTTCCCTCTCTAAATTTATACCCCATTGTAGAAAGGCATTCACAATCAGGACTGAAGTACATGGGGAGGAGTAATTGCAACCTACCCGCGCACTTTTATTGCTCTTCCTCCTCCCACTCTCTGTCTAGAAATAGGAGGAGAGGAGTGGAATAGGAAGTGTGGAGAAGACAAGAGTGGTAGTCTAGAGAAGTGGTTCACAAACATTTTAGACCAAGACCAACTTTTTAGAATGGCACTTGTGTCAGGATCTGCAGGAAGTGATGTCATTAACCTGGAAGTGATGTCATACCCAGAAGTGACATCATTAAGGAAGTGGCATCATTCTGACAAATTAAAATGACACTCCTAGAATGCAAAATGGCATTCTTGGATTGCAGCAATTGTACAACTATGAAACATCCCTGGCAGAAAGCAAGATTAGGACAAAATATTATGTAAAAGCAATGAACTAAAAATAAAATTTAAAAAACCCTCACTTGAAAATTCAAAGTGTTAATGCTCCCAAAAGGAATATAGCAAAGCCTGCAGCTTCCAAGATGGCTGCTCTCAGCTTTCCACAATCCACCTGACATCAGGTTGTGACTTACAAAGTGGGTCCCGACCCATACTTTGAGAAACACTGGGCTAGAATGGCTTTCCTTATTCTGTTTCCAATCCAGGAAGTGGGTGGAGCAGAGGCTGGCACATCACCAGGTAAGAGAGGCAGCATTTGGCAAACCATCTCAGAAGCCAGGAAGCCTTGAGCTACATCTTTGTTACATGGATCAATTATCTGCCACCCTATAGTTAGATTCTACAGGTCAACCAGGTCAAGCAAGCACTCAAGCAACCATGTAGTTGGGGTGACCTTCTGATCCTCCAATACTGGTTGGCCACAGTAGATTTCCATTCTCATTCACCAATAGGGAGAGTGGGAGGAACTGCTGCCCACTGCTGTTGCCACTCAACTTTGTAGGAGGACTATTCCCCCAGGAAGTCAAGCAACCTGGGGCCAGCACTCTGATTCCATGCTGCTTCAGCACATAGGTGATTGGTAGTGATGTGGGAAATGCTGCCAGATAGTGATCAGAAATCATGGTAAGTGCAGATGGATTTTAAAGCAGTTTTCCTTTTGTCAAGCTTTTAATCTGAATTCTGCACTACCTCCGCCCTTGAAGCAGCCATTCTGCAGCAAGTACATTTAAAGAACAGAATGGTTGGCATCATTTATTAATTTAAAAACTGCACCTAGTTCTTCGTTTACAAAGCAGTCAGGTGTCATAAGTAGGTTTTACATGATCCAGGCATCCACTTGTAGATTATGGCATTGCTTTTGACACTATCTCTGTGTCTAGAGAAGATAAATCTTATTACATTCCTTTCCAAGAGGCAATGTCGTTAAAAATAGGCTAACCTAATCACAAAGGGAGCTTTTCAAAGTTCCTTATGCATTCTATTTTAACCGACCAGCTAAAGAATATTGACCAGTGCTGACCTTTCCACAGAACCAATAACTTTCATTGCCCTGTTCCCAAACATAGGATAGAAAGGTCCATTCTAATGGGAACTAGAGCGTACAGTGGGAGATGGAAATGAGTGAAATGTAATCACACTGAAAACTGTGCCAGTTAGAAAACAAACTGGCCTTTTCAACGGAGGACTAGACCTTGAAATGATTCAGGCATTTGTTCTCATTCTTTGAAAAAGAGACATGCAGGTAGTTTGATCTACAAATGTCATATATTGATAAGGTTATAAAACTGCATTTAAGATTGCGGAGGGGCTGCTATCTTCTACATTTCAAACCATGGCAACTGGGCAAGAGACACTTTTTCAAGTGGTGTTCCTCTTATATTTAGCAGGGGAAGAGTAATTGTCCCTCTTCACCCCAGCGCAGTGTCTTTCTAGTAGCTATTGGTGGTGGTGTTCTGCAATTATTATTTTTTAGATTGTGAGCCCTTTGGGGACAGGTAGCCGTTTAACTTTATTATTATTTGCCTGTAAACCATTTTGTGAACTTTGTGTTGAAAAGTGGTATATAAATACTGTTTGGTGATGATGATGGTAGCAAAACTGTTAGATTCTACTCAAATCCCTCTGCACTGATGCAGCTGTGCCAGTGGAGTGTGCATCGTATCAAAGGGAGGGGGCAGTTGGAATGTTTCCTTGGGGTAAGTGAACATTTGTTTGGCCTTTGACCAAACTGTGCTGGCCTAACTGTGCTGGCCTAACTCCAGGTTAGGTTTGCACAACCTATCTCAGGGCGCAATCCTAACCATTTGCTTGCAGCCATGGAACCCTGCGTTGGCCAGCGTGGCTGTGACAGGCAACTTTGCATGTGCCACTTAGGAAATGCCTGCGTGCCACAGGTTGGCCACCCTTGACCAGCACTTTGTACTGATTCTGGATATTTGGAGGAGAAAGTATGCCCTCAGGAATGCTCATAACCAGTGATGTCATGCAGTGGGTACGCGGGGGTACGCGAGTACCTGTTTCTAGGATTACGGCCGGCCCCGCCCATTTGCCCGCCCACTCATCAACTCTGCCCCCTGCAACGTTTGAATTTCCTGCACGTTTGAGTTGCCTGCACGTTCTCATAGCCAGGCAGGCAGGCAGACAGCGAGCGGAGTTTGCCTTGCCTTGCCACTGAAAAATGAGCTGCTCTGCGGTTTTGGAACTGTTGGGTCACTTTAACATGATGCCAGGCCTCCTTAACATGTTCTGAGGGTGCTGTGGAATACTGTTGCAACTGTTGGGTCAGTTTAAAACCATCTGAGGCCTCAAAAAGGGCTTTTTTCATGTCACTTCCTGCCACGACATCACTTTCGGCTTATGACGTCACTTCCGGTGGGCGGGTCCCGACACGTGCCAATCAAAAGTGAGTACCTGTTCTTAAATCATTTAGATGACACCACTGCTCATAACCGTTGCTTTCATATGTGTGACATAATATAGCTTTTAAATTTGCCTTTCAGTCTACTTTTTGAAGTTTGTCAGGTTGAATGGAAAGATGATTACTGAGTGCCCAATCCAATGTGCCTGTTGGGCTGACACATGTGCCACATAACAAGAGATTTCATGAGCTGAGTCGACACAGCAGTGCTGAAGTGGGCAGCCGATAGGCCGCCCCTGCTCTGGCTGAGTTCAGAAGGTGGGCAGGGGGCAGAACTTGGCAGGGGGAGGGCGTTCCGGTGGGCGGGGTGGCATGAGGAGGCCCCCGTTTTGTGCCGCTGCAGAAGGCTCGAATTTGCACCTATAATTCTGCAGCCGCAGATCCTATTGGGCTGCCTGCAGCGTATTGCGGGGCAAGAGGACATTTGTCCTCTCACCTGTGCTAAGCTGCTGCTGCTGCCTCGAACTTGGGCTTGCATGCAGTGCAGGCTGGCCAGCCCAGCCTGCCTGGGCTGTGAATCTGATTTGAGACAGTGCAGTAGGAATACACTGTGCCTTTTCAGTTCATGCAGGCTTGTTCCTGCTATTGCAAGGGGACTCTTCACCTTTAATCCAACTAGTGACTGATGGCTATAGTTGAAAGAAAAGAACAATGTCCCTTAAAATACTCAGTCTCTTTCCTACTGCCTCTTCATATAGGGTTAATGATACCCTAGATCTCCAAAACTACTGCTTCAATACCTCGTATGGAAACCCACATCTTCTGGAAGCACTTATTTTCTCAAGTGCCTTTGCCTCTGGAATCCCTCATTGAGCAGACCATCCAAACAGCATATTAACAAGAGCAGATATAATGTATAAACAATGGCTTTATACTTGGCTCACTAAAAATAGCTAATTGCTTCTCCGGGTAGATATCTAGGAATAGAATATCTAACCTTTGTTCTTGTTTTAAACGTTAGGACTCAGCTTTTGCACTAGCAGACTATTCAGATCTTTGTTAGCACTCCTGCCTCCAACGTGCAATATAAATTGCAGTATTCCCATTCCAATAAGACTGTACACAAACCCAATGACACACAGAGCACAATCCTAACCTGGAGTTAGGCCGGCACAGTTAGGCCAGCAAAGTCTGGCCAGCACAAGGGACACCGTAAAGTATGTTTGGACCACTCTTGGAATCAGAGAGGCCAGCACACAGCGTGCGCCATCCTCCTTGACTCCGAGAGTGGTCCAAACACGCTTTACGGTGACACTTGCACTGGCCAAACTGTGCTGGCCTAACTGTGCCAGCCTAACTCCAGGTTAGGATTGAGCTCTCAAGATAAATCTGAAATAGTGATATCTGATCTTTGTGTATATTCTTTACTCCACCTGCAGTTACTGTAATAATTGTACGGGAACAGTAAATGCTGAACTAGATGACATGCTGGAGATCCATGACAAGGGCTGCAACCCAACAAGCCAGTAAAAGTAAAGGTTTCCCCACGACTGAATTGTCTAGTCGTGACTGACTGTAGGGGGCAGTGCTCATCTCCATTTCTAAGCTGAAGAGCCGGTGTTTGTCCTAAGACAAGCTTCTGTGGTCATGTGGCCGGCATGACTATACGCCATATAGGTTACCTTCCCACCGAAGTGGTACCTATTTATCTACTCACATTTTTACATGCTTTCAAACTGCTAGGTTGGCAGGAGCTGGGACAAGCAATGGGAGCTCACTCAGTCTCACAGTCTCAAACTGCCAACCTTCCAGTCAACAAGCTCAGCTCAGCAGTTTAACCTGCAGCGCCACCACATCCAGTAAGCAGGCACAAGCCAGTAGGCTGGCACAAATATCTTGTGCCAGCTTATGAGTGTCGCACACATGCCATGAAATGCATTTGCGCCACCCTCTGAGTCAGGGAGGCCGGTGCACAGATGTGTGCTATCCTCCCTGTGCCAGTCCCAGCTGCAGGTAAGCTTGGTTTGTGCCAAAGATTTTGCTGGTGCAGATCTGAGTAGCCCCATAGGGATGTCTGGGGCTTTACCTGGGGTAAGGGGACAAAAATCCCTTTATTCCAAGTTCTGCCACAACTGTCTCCTAACCAGGGCTGGATATGGCACCTGCCTATACCAGCCCTGGTTAGGATTCAGCTGTTGGTCTCCTGTAATATTTTAATTTATTTGAAAAAATAATGATGTGGGTAAGGGCAGTGGCGTACCTGAGGGCGGGGCAGAGGGGTCAGATAGTTGCGATGACATGGTTATATCACCACAATTACTTCCAGGGCAGAGGGGGGACAGCTGCCTGGGGGTTTGTGCCTGAGTGGGAAAACCCCCAAGACCACCCCTGGGTAAGGAGAGGTGTTTAACTTTTCCCTGTGTCATTGTCTTAGGGTGCAATCCTAACCAACTTTCCAGCACTGGGGTAAGGGCAATGCAGCTCCGAGGTAAGGGAACAAACATTCCCTAACCCTGGGGAGGCCTCTGTGACTGCTACTCCACTGCAGGACGCAGCACATGCCCCATTGGCACAGCTATGTCAATGCTGGAAAGTGGCTTAGGATTGCGCCCTTAATCTAAATAGCACATGTACCCACCTGAAATTTGTCCTATTCAGGCAAGCATACAAATACGTATGTTGCCAATAGAGAGCAAATATCTACTATGTGTGTGCAGGACGGGATGATTTAGACTGGAAAAATGATGCAGAGGAAAGGGCTAACCTCCCTATGGTCATGATCCTAATCCAATTTGCCCCTCCAACTGCTTTTAAAAGAAATTTAAAGAAATGAAAGATTCATTACAGACCTCCCACATCTTATTTACATTGGCTCTGAGTTACCATGGGAAGGCCAGAACATGTATTATTTACCAGAAAATAATTGGATGCAAGCAGTCAGGCATAAATAAATGTTCCTGGCTGCTACTCATATTTTCTATTTCCCCATCCAGTTCTGTGTTTGCACTCGTTAGTTTATAGGCACAGCAGAATCAGGGGGGAATGGAGTGGCTGAGTCCTGAAGGGATCAAATGAACTGGGCTACTGCAGACTGCAGGTGGATAATCACATATAGGTGGGACCTTGCTATCCACTGGGGTTTGGTTCTGCCTGGAGAGATTTACACCAAACTTGGTACACCTATGCCTTACAATCTGGAAAGAAATACTGCGGGGGTAAGGCACCCATAGCACCCCTAGGGTTGGGGGTGCAAAGGGGTGATCTGTAAAAATGATTGAAAACAGCTGATATTAGTGCCGAATCCATAGTTTTCAGGGTCGCTGAGATGAGCAGTGACACTCCCAATGCCGTGTAAGTCCAAGCTCAGCCCCCATCGGCATGGGGGGGTGAGAAGGGGTGCAAGATACAGTGCTTGGAAATAGAATATCTACAGCACACTGATGGTTGAGAAAGGGGTTGAGAATAAAACAGCCAATATTATCATGCCATTGTACAAATCAATGGTAAGGCCGCATCTGGAATATTGTGTGCAGTTCTGGTCGCCGCACCTCAAAAAGGACATAGTGGAGCTGGAAAAGGTGCAGAAGAGAGTGACGAAAATGAATACGGGGCTCGGATACCTCCCTTATGAAGAAAGACTGCAGCGTTTGGGGCTCTTCAGCCTAGAAAAAAGGCGCCTGAGGGGGGACATGATTGAGACATACAAAATAATGCATGGAAGGGATAGAGTTGATAGAGGGATGTTCTTTTCCTTCTCTCAAAACACAAGAACCGGGGGGCATCCACTAAAACTGAGGGTTGGGAGAGTTAAAACAGATAAAAGTAAAAAAGGATACTTTTTTACCCAGCGGGTAGTTAATCTGTGGAACTCTTTGCCACAGGAGGTGGTGATGGCATCTGGTCTAGATGCCTTTAAGAGGGGATTGGTGGATTTCTGGAAAAAAAGTCCATCATGGGCTATAGGCAATGATGGATTGTGCAACACCCTTACATTAGTAGTAGGCTACTTCAGAGTACCGGGTGCAAGGGAGTGGCAACAGGATGCAAGCATCTTGTTGTCTCATGCCTCCCTGGAGCACCTGGTGACCTGCTGTGAGATACAGGAAGCTGGACTAGATGGGCCTCTGGCCTGATCCAGCAGGGCTCTTATGTTCTTATGGTGGCGTAGCGGACACCATTTGATTTCAGATTTCAAAACTCATCCCACTTCTTGAAATACTGCAGGGGTAAGACACCCTAGCACCCCTAGGGGTGAGGGTGGGAACGGGGTGACGTAAAAATAATCAAAAACGGCCGACAGTGTCGAATCCATAGTTTTCCGGGTCGCTGAGATGAATAGTGACACTTCCGATGCCGTTTCAGTCCACATTCAGCCCCCAACAGCATGGGGGGGGGGGTGAGAAGGGGTGAAAAATATAATGTCCAGACTGACCAACATTAGTGTCAAATCCATAGTTTTTGGGATCGCTAAACTGATGGGTGACAGTCCTGATGACATTTAAGCCCAAGTGTAGTTGAATAGAACAAATAGAACTCTGTAGAACCTTCTGGAAATTTTTAGAAACCATTATGCCCCAGTCTCGGACTCCAATCAAATACTTGCCAAGTTACCAGGCGTAGTCACTGAATACAAGTCTATCAATACCGTAGTAGATGCCCATGAGGTCGTCAATTTCCCATCAGACTTCTTAAACTCACTTGATCCAGCTGGATTGCCACCACATCGTCTTTGACTTACAGTGGGATCTCCAATTATTTTACTACAGAACCTTGACCCGCCAAAACTTTGCAACGGCACAAGGCTGTGTGTCAAGAAGATGCTGGGTACTGTAATTGAAGCAACTATCTTAACAAGAAAGGGAGAGGGCAAAACAGTTTTTATCCCACGGCTAACACTCATTCCAACGGATCTCCCTTTTAATTTTAAGAGATTGCAATTTCCAGTGAGACTTGCATTCTCGATCATGATCAGCAAGTCAGAGGGGCAGTCTATTAAGTACTGCGGAGTGGATTTGAGATCGCCATGTTTCTCCCACGGACAACTGTATGTTGCTTGCTCAAGGGTGGGTTCACCCAAGAATTTATATATTCTTGCTCCTGGAGGTGAAACTGAAAATGTTGTTTATAATCAAGTTCTGAGTTAAATTAATATTATAATGAATTTGTAAAAGATTTTGCTTTATAATTTTTATACTGTACTTATACTTTTAATTTCCTGTAAATAAAACTACTTCGATTTTACACTATAGATAGAATTCATTCCTTTTCCTGTCTAATAGAAGCTTGGGATAAATAAATACCTGGGCAATGCTGGGTAAGGACAAGCTAGTAATAATGATAATAATAGATTTTATATCCCACTTTTCTGCCCCATATTGGGGCACCCAAGGCGGCATACAATATTAAACAGTTAATCGAAAAATAAAAACAATACAAAGATTAAAACAATGATATCAAACACTAAAAAGAAGACCAATTGATCTTAAATTTAAAAAAATACAATCATTCAAAGTTAGCAATTAGAAATTAAAAGTGCCAGCCCAGCACGTCAGTAACCTAAAAACGCTTCCTTTAGTTTTCAGACTCTGCTGAAAGATAGCTAAAGAGGGAGGGATAAACAGTGTCCAGACAGTTTAAAAACACAAAGCTGGTGAGAAGCAACCTTACATGCATTTCATGAGTTTTACAATGCTTAATGGAAAGGATGGTCAAGATTAAACCCAAGCTGAGTGGCAGAGACCACTCCCCCAGCATACCACACGTGCTGGAGTGTTTTCTTCTTCCAGGACCCATCAGACAAATATAGAAACAAGGGAAACAATTGATGCCTTTTACATCGTTATCATCACTGACCTTCACGGAAGGTGTATAAAAAGTCAAGAACAGACGAGAACACCTTACTTGGTCCTTTACTTCCCAGGGTAGGTACCAATCTCTCTTTCCTTCTAAATATACAGTATATTTGTGGTCCAGAATGCTTGAACACTTTTCGGTATTGTATTATATGCTGGCTAATATGTAAAGGTTTTAGTTCTGATAACCATAAACCAAGAGCATTGTGTTAATTGTTCTGAGATGCTGTCAATGAATGCTTAAATAGGAAGCAGGTGTTTTTGTGGAGAGTCCCTATGCCCAAATGTTTAGCCGACTGGAAGGACACTATTTTGGACAGCAGAGTTGTGGTCCTCATTGTGATGAGAATGGTGGACCCATCATCTATTACATTGCGAGACATGTTTTCCATTTTTCCAAATATCATAAAGGGCTCTTGGGACATGCAGCTTAAACTTCTTGATAGATCAGCTGTTCAAGGCATAGTTCATTGGGAACTGAGCTGGTTTCCCCTGGAAATGTATGTCCTACATTAGTTCTTGTTGATGCTGTGGATTAGAAAACACAGAACAGGACTGTGTAGGACAGACTAGCAGAAGTTTATATTTCCACTTTTGACTTTTAATGGGAAAGCTACTGACTCACTTTCACTCTCTCTTTCACCTTTTTGTATGTGCTTTTGCAACAGAAGCTAGATAAAGCCCCATAAATGCAAATCGTCTTTCACCCTATTATATCCTTTGCACCCCTGCTCTCTGACACTTGTAGCCAATAACTGCCGTATCTGAGAGGTACCCCCAAACCAATCTCTTTGAATAAGTGTCACGTCATGCATACGCTGAAATGTGATACATAATTGCCAGGGCATCTGTGAAACTTGGACTCATACTTACAGAGTTTTTAAAGACCGTCATTGGAAAGGCCCTTGTGGAAGAGTTTATTAGAGTGCTTTTAAGTTTGAATGAATCCAGTTGGATCATGCAGTGTCAGCTGCATGACCACTTAAAGATCTGAGACAACGCTGACCTGAGAAAGAAACCCTGTTGAGTGTTCTTATCTCTAGTAATATAAGATAGAAAGCCTGGGTCAATTGCTCTTGGTGAATTCCATAAAGGGCTCTAATGAGAAGTCCACCACACAGACTTTGTAATGGCTCCCTGCTTTCTAGTTTTAACAGGGCTGTCTTGTGTCATCTTGCACTGGCTATCCAAACATTTGTCTAAAGCTGATAACAACTGTCACTGGAATTGGCACAGCAGTATGCAAAAAGTCTTCTGCCAGGACCAGAAGACCGTTTTTTTGTCAAGCATTTCATCAGTAAAGTAACATTTTTTGGCACCAGCGTTCAGTTCCCTGTCTGAAAATCAAGTGTCAAGTTTAAAAGATCAAATGCTATCCTTTCTCCCCTGGGCATTTGAACTTTGGGACAAAAAGTATGACCCAGATTTAGGATCTGCTACTGTACGATTCAAAGGGAAATTCTGAATCCAAAAATAATCGCAGTGCTATTCGTAATTTGCAACTATGCAACAGCAATTGAGAGAACAATGATTGTGCATCTTAGGGGCTTATTAGAAATTGTTCCCTTTTCTTGGACAGTGAGGGGGATGTAACAACATCTCCCGGTTTGGTCTGCAAGACATATGTGATGGGAGTCCATTAACAGTGGTGGAGCATTGCTGCCTCCTGCGTGCTCTGTTGGCAGTCATTTTACAACAGCAGTTCTCTGTTCCGCTGTCGTAAGGGCCTCTGTGCAACAGCTCAATCCACATTTGAATTGAGCTGCGAAAGACAATTTCCTTAATCAGGTTCCCCTGCACAAATGGACCAACTAGGAATAAGGCAGCGTAATATGTTCAGTGTGCATTTCCCTCCCCAGTGAGTAGCTGCAGAGAGTTCCCACACATCAAGGATAAAGAGAATGTATCCCAACCCAGAGAGGATTTGTTTCCAGGCAAAATTCAGTCCTAACATAATTTTCTTCTGGAAATTAAGCAAAGACTAGTGGAGTGTGACCAACATGAATAGAAATAACTTGCAGGACTTAATAACAGTCAGAACAGCCCCAACCCCCTTTTTCAGAGCCAGGTTTCAGTCTGAAGTAATAACAGACCGAACACCACATGACACCTTACAACTTACACTGACATAGCATCAGGCTGGTCTTAAGCCAATGTGACCAATGTCATCACATTGGGCCCCGCATTTTGGGGGCCCCCACACCACACAAGCAAGCGTATCACCTGCTGCTGTAGTCAGGAACTCTATGGGCTGTAAATCAGTGGGGCAAGCACAGCAGCTTTGCTTTAGTTCCCTCCAGTGGTGGGATTCAAATAAATTAACAACCCGTTCTATGGCATCATAGCCGGAGCCAAAAAAAACCCTGAAGCCAGCCAAGGTAAGTGAGTGGGCAGGCCCCGGCCATTTAACAACCGGTTCTATAGAACCTGGGTGAACCCCCTGAATCCCACCACTGGTTCCCTCCCACCTGACCCTGCCTCCAAACAGCCCAAATTGGGCCTTCTGGAAGAAGTTGGTTGTGACATCATCACCAGGTGTCATGCTTGGTGTGTGGCATCACAAGAGCTCTTCTGGTGAGTGGGGCCCCTATGGGGGGGTAGGGGGCCCCACAAGAATGCCCCGCATTGGGCCCCGCTGCTCCTAGAGCCAGCCCTGCTTAGCATAATAGGAGCCACCGTAAGGGACTGTTGTGACCAGAATGTCAAGGCATACATTTGAGGTGGGGAAAAATGCAATGAATTAATAAATTTGGAGGTAGGGAGCAGGTTTCCAGGTAGGATTGTTACTGTGGATCTTATTTGAGGCCTGGCACCTTTTTTAAAGGAATTAATTTCACACAGCAGAAAATCGGCAACCAGGCCTTGAAGTCCTTCACTCGTGCAACAGCTTCTAGTAACGGTGCAGTGGGGTGCTTTCACAGTGTGCCACTCTCCCAGAAAACAGGTGCATGTATGCCAAAAGTGAATAGCCCGCCTTTCCCCTTGATATCTGGGGCGCTTGAGGCAGTTTACAACAGTGCATAAAAGACATTGAAACAATAATAGGCCACCCACAATGATAAGCAAATGCAATGCAAATAAAACAATTCAGTGGCAATAGCAATAAAAACATTTACAAAATCCTTTAAAAAAGCACAAGCAGCAAAAGCTGAAAAATTTCCAAACCAACAGATGCCGCGTGAAAATATCTTTCCAATAGCATTCTTTCCCGGAGGTAGGTGGAAGCCACATTTTGTAGAGCCTGAGCTCCTGAGTAAGGTGGTCCCTCCCCTTCGCCTCCAGCCACTCGCAACTTTGCTCTCCAAGCCGCGAATGGCTCTAGAGGTGGGGGAGGGGCCGTGTTACACAGAAGGTGGTAGATTCACTGGAGACTTTCAAGCAGAGGCTTGACAGGCACCTGCTGGAGATGCTCTAGGAGGATTTCCTGCTACAGGCAGGGGAATGGACTAGATGACCTTGTAGGCACCTTCCAACTCTATTATTCTATGATACTATGATTCTGGGAGCTCAGGCTCCTGTGGAACTTAGCGTTTTGCCCCCCTGTAGGAACGCCACTGCATCTCTCTATCTTGAACATGCTTTTGTCATCCTTTCATTACAGACGAGGTTGCTTTTTCTTTCTTTTTGGAGTACAACCCTTTAGCTTACTTGCCAAGATGATGGACATGTCGGAATTCGGGGAAGCTGCCCCCTTCCTCCGGAAAAGCGAGAAGGAGATTATGATGATGCAGACGGTGGCCTTTGAGGGTAAGCACAGTATCTCAATTCTGCCACCAATCAGCTTGAGCGAATTGGTAGATTGGATACATACTTTGATGGCATGCAATGAGATATGCTATTGTTACAAGGCATTGTGTCTTCCTGGTCTATTTAGCCTGGTGCCACTGGTCTGACCAGCTGGGTTTCTATTTGTAGCTGAACTATCAAAACATAATTTGAATATCTAATTGGCTGGTTTTCTGCTTCACTTGGCAAAATCACTTTTCCCTGTTGCTTTTATGATGATTGTTAAGTCTAGATTGAGCAAGAAAGGTCATGAAGCTGTGGTAGTTTGCGTCATTGCAACATAGTTAGTGATGTTCTATGAGGATAAAAAGCAATTGTATTATGTTAGACCAGTGGTTCTCAAACTTTTCAGCACCAGGACCCACTTCTTAGAATGACAATCTGTCAGGACACACTGGAAGCAGTGTCATTAACCTGGAAGTTAAGTCATGGCTGGCAATGATATCATCAAGCAGGAAATTTTTAACACCCATATATCAGTCAATAAATTAAAAGTTTGCAATAAGTATAAGTATAAAAAATTATTTTAAATAAAGAAAAACCTTCCTAACCCTCCCAAGGATCTAGTTTTTAAAAAATTCCCCAAACTTCCCAAAGGATGCAATCCTATCCACACTTACTCAAGAATAAGCCCAATTGGCTATCATTATTACCCACCTGAAATTGGCTAGCGACCCACCTAGTGGGTCCCAACCAGCGGCATCATTCAGCCAGAACACTGGGCGGGAGGAACGGGTGAGCGGCAGCCCGCCCGTTGCGTTCTGCTCCGTCT
>JAJKFI010000027.1:4258587-4282933 GCA_029204185.1 Lerista edwardsae | reverse complement strand
ACGCAACGGGCGGGCTGCCGCTCACCCGTTCCTCCCGCCCAGCATTCCGGCTGAATGACGCCGCTGGTCCCAACCCACTGTTTGAGAAACACTGATCTAGTCATAGTGTAGCAGGTCCTAGCCTGCTAGGCGAGTGCATTATGCCACACATTTTCTTGTTAGAGGGCCACTATGAAGAAAATTGGGAAGTTTCCCAGTGTGCCGGAACCCTGTAGCTAGCCAGAGAGCCCGGCTGTTTAACTAGAGGAAGCGAGACAGGGCTGTGGAAGATTCGGCATTCCAGCATAAAGAGACATGGACACACAGCTTTACCATGTAGAGAGTTTGTATTAGAAGTTCTTCAGGAGTCAGGCAGAAACGGTTAGTCGAGATACGCAGTCAAGGTCAACATTCCAGTACATAGATAGCGGCTTGCAGCAAAATAGGTCTTACAGATGTTGTTACAATCCGGCAGCGTGCCTCCCTCCAACTACCTCAACCCACACTGAGGGTCAGCTGCCCAGCTCTTAAATACTACTATGGGCCCAATCAGCTTCCTACAACCCGCGGCATTGGGTATGTGCGGAGTTGCACGTAGGCACTTTCACAGCTGATTGCGGCTCTGAGGCCGGCTTGCACACAGGTGCGACTGATGGCCAGCCTCATGCCAAGGCTATTGTTCCCAGAGCAAAAGATTAACCCAGGTCTGGACTTCTGAGCCAGGCCTAACAGCCACCCATGAACATCTGGTCCCTAAGTTGATGTGCTCAAGCCTTGCACAGTACCTTGGCATGTCAAATGCCATCCCTGTTACTCTGCCTCCTGCCTCCACCACTCCTCTCTCTGAATTTAATAAAAAAAAGGGGGGGAATGAAGAGGAAGTGTGGAGCAGAGGAAAGCGATGATCTAGAGCATCTTCTAAGACAGCAGGCGCCAAACCACGGCCTGGGGGCTGATTATAACATTTAGAAAAAGCCTTCCTTGGGCAGTAGCTGCTTATCTTTCCAGCTGATCTTTTCACAAACTTGCACCATTCAGCAGATTCCTCCTGGAAATTGGGACTCAGAGCTTGTAGGGGTGACGGGCAACAGAAGTGGCTGCCCTGTATGAGTTGGTGAGCTAATTGGATGGAAAGATAAGCAGCTGCCACGTGGAATCGTAAGTGCCACGCTGCACTGGGAGGGCTTTAAAAAAAACAAAAAACCACAGTGGTTCCGCTGTTTGGCATATTCCTGGGAAATACTCTGGTTCACCCTCCTTTACGCTTCCTGTTCCTATTCCTCTCTTCCTTTTCAAATTCAGGAAGTCTCTGAGGAACATGCTAACCATGACCCATCTTTCTATTTCGCACCCATGTAGGCAAGTGTCACAGCATGCTTGGAAAACATAACTACCTCTCTTACACACAAGTAGCTTATTTGATTTTAGAAACTGGAAGAAATAAAATTCCGCAGCCTGGTGCTTTGCTCCTTAAGCCCCAACTAGTTGCATCCAGAAAAAAATCTATTAAAAAAAAAAGGGTTGGGAATGTGATGCCACTGTCATCTGTGGCTCATTGGATTTATTGGACTGCCTGATATCATGGAGCTCTTAAGAGCACAGGAAGACTTGACACTGCGGTACAATTTTTTGAGTCACTCAGCTTTATGCCTGGCTTCAGGGATGGGATCAGGGACTGGCCAGAGATGGGGCACTCTCCAAGGGGCCAACATAGGACCCATCCAATCAGGCTATTCCATGACTACCCAGTACCAGTGGCAGCAGTGTGCAAGGTGGCTGTGAAGTGTGTGCTTCTGTTGGGCCTTAATATTGATAAATTAATAATTTTACCGAAAATGATGTGTCCCCCCCCCAATATTCAGTATTTTTACATGGGTTGGCATGCCGCTGAAGGACTAATTTTATTTCATAGGGAAGAAAAGATGCTGGATCCCAGATGAAAAGAAAGCGTATATTGATGCCGAGATTATAGAGAGTGGCGGTGGCAAAGTCACTGTTGAGACTTCAGATGGGAAGGTAAGGAAGCCCACACCCTGCTTGATCAGTCACACGAGCAGAGTGCACCAGGCGGAAGGAGGACGGAGGAGCAGGTTTTGCTGCATATGAATTTCAGCCGGAAATGGATCAGTGGAAAGGAAGAAGCGTCCAAAGAAGGGAAATGCACACCAAAGAGAGAACTGCATGCCTAGCTCATGATTTCCTTGCTTGCACGAGATTCCACCGTGCAAGAGTCGAGCCTCCTTGTAAATTGAACAGAAGGTTGCCTTTTGTTCCAGGAAAAAAAGCACAAACAGTAAGCAACGCTCCAGCTGCACTAGCAGGCCTCTCCCAGCTGCATGCGGACGTCATTGGATCTAAGCCATAGAAGCATCTGTGCAATTTGCTGTGGGTGCAAGTGAGACTCCCATGCTTACAGTCTGGGAGAGATTATATGGAGTGTTTGTATGGACCGGCACCTGAATGGTGGAGTTCGTTAGTAGCACCTACAGTACCATCTTAAACTGCGTATTTTTTCCTCAACCCACCACTTTTTTATATAACTATTAAAGTGGTTCATAGGCATTACCCACTTAAAGGTTTTGGTTCGCACAAGTCCCCATGACCCTAGCTAGGTTGTGAGTCCAGTGGCAGCCCCTGAAAGCAGTAGTAACCTCTACTGTTGCAGTTGCGTTGCTTAACCCAGCTTAGAATCAGGATACCTAAAGGACTCTCCGCAGTGGCGTAGCCAGAGGGGTGCAAAAGTTTTTTACAGCTCCCAACCGAGCTGTGTAAATGCCCACCCACCCCACTCAAGAGCCAGTTGGGGCAACAAAAACAACACAGAGTCTTCTCTCCTCTGGCTATGCCACTGATTTACCACTTTCGTAAGAACTGAGCCATCTGCTGAGATCTAGGGAAGAGGCTTACTTGCACGTCCTGCTGCCTCTTGATGCCAGACAATACAAGCAGTGATAGCTAAGAGGATCTCAATGGTGGACCCGCACAATGGAACTCCTTATCGCTTCATATATGCCAATCTTCCTCCCTCCTGGTCTTTCACCTTAAATTTACAGACCTGTTTTTTTTTCCTCAAGGAGATATTTTCTCTGATTAAGAGCAAAATCCTAACCTGGAGCTAGGCCAGCACAGTTTGGCCAGCACAAGGGCCACTGTATAGCATGCTTAGACCACTCTGGGAGTCAGGGAGGATGGCACACGTCTATGTGCTGGCCTCTCTTACTCCGAGAGTGGTCCAAACATACTTTACGGAGGCTGGCCAAACTTTGCTGGCCTAACTCCAGGTTAGGATTGCGCCGTAAGTTTTACTGTCTGCTCTGATTATTTTGCTGCTTATTTCTCTTGTGCTGTGTTGTTGATGGTAATTCCTTCTCTTATTGTATGGATGTATCTAAAAATTGAGTTTTTATAAGCTACTTTGAGTCTCCTACTAGGATAAAACATAGGGTATAAAGTTCACTACTACTACTACTACTACTACTACTACTACTACTACTGCTGCTGCTGCTGCTGCTGCTGCTGCTGCTACTACTACTACTACTACTAGGGTCTATGAACAAGGACATATATTTGATATAGTTGTATATACAAAGGATTAAGCAACTGGCTGCAGCACAAACTATAATATACTTATAATATATTTAAATATCACTGAACTGTTTTAAAATTATAGGGAGCAAAGGTGGCATCAGAGGTTGTTCAGGTTGGGCCAGGGGGGAGGCAACTATCAGATATATGTGAGTTACTTAAAATAATTAACTGGTAAAGAGTTGCTGTGGTTCTTTTACCCCATATTTAACTGTAGAAAAAAAATGCAAGGCAGCAGAGGCGTCTCTATAGGGAGGGCAAAGCTCTAAGTGTTGCAAGAAGCCTTACCCTGTCATGTAAATCCCTCCTCTCCCTTGCTGCTGTAGCCAGTAAGCAACGCCAAGATGTTGCTTTTCCCTGTGAGGATTGGCTAAAACGGTGCAGGAGATGAATGATTTCCACTGCAAGGTAAGGCTTCTTGCAAAACTTAGAGCTTTGCCCTCCCTTAGATCTGCCTCTGAGCAGGGCAGGGATCCTTCCAAGAAGCAACACACACACAGCCACAGATCCTTAATAAATATAGCCCTCATGATCCTGGTTTCTCCCCTCCCAATATTTAAATATGGAAAAAAAAAATCACCAGCTCAAGGGAGCAGGCTGCAAGCTACCAGTAACCACCCCTAGAGCTACCAGGAGTGCGCAAGCACAGTTAGGCTGTGGGGCCACAACCATCGGAGAGCGCACTTGGTTGAGCCAACTCCCTGAACCCCTCAGTTGCTGGAGACCCCCAGGGTGGGAGGAGTTGCTGCCCACTGCTCTTGCCTACAACCTGGGGTGGGAGATGTGTAGAGCTTCCAGGAATAAGCTGGCATCAGTGCAGAGAGGTAGGTTAAGTCATCACCCACAAACGCCTGATAAATTGTTCTAAATGATTCAAAAAGCTCAGTAATTGTATTCCTTGCACAGTTTTGGCTTGTTGGTGCTCAACAGCTGTATCAACTCTTTGGAAGCTTACAGTATGCAGACAAACAGAATGGGATTTAGTGCATGATTTCGGTTCTCAGTTTTACCGCATGTATCTCAGCATCCTTTAGCCGTCATCCTCTTAGCTGTCTGAAAACTATGGATACTACTGCTTACAACAGTGGGTGGCAGGATCCAACAGATAAGAGAGGAATTTTAATCTCTTTTCCTTTTGATATTTGGTTTCCCTCGAGGGAGCGGTATGTGTTCTGCCAGCTCATTTTCTCTAATAACGGAAGGTTGGGCGTCTGCAGTTATGGTGGTTCTGTTTCTTGCAGACAGTCACTGTGAAGGAGGAGGATGTTCAATCGATGAACCCTCCCAAGTTTGACATGATTGAAGATATGGCGATGCTGACTAACCTTAATGAGGCCTCTGTGCTACATAACTTGGATCGACGCTACACAAACTGGATGATCTATGTAAGTGAGGTCCCTCTTTGCCTTTATGTGTCAAATGGATTGTAGGAAAAGTAACAGAGATTCTAAGAGTGCAATCCTAACCTAAATTAGGCTGGCACAATTAGTCCAGCAAAGTTTGACCAGCAGAAGCGACACCGTAAAATATGTTTGGACCACTCTCGGAGTCAGGGAGGATGGCACATGTCTGTGTGCTGGCCTCTCTGACTCTGAGGGTGCAGTCCTAACCAACTTTCCAGCACTGACATAGCTGTGCCAATGGGGCATGCGCTGCATTTTGCAGTTGGGGTACAGTCACAGAGGCCTCCTCAAGGTAAGGGAATGTTTGTTTCTATACCTCGAAGCTGCATTTCTCTTACCTTGGTGCTGGAAAGTTGGTTAGAATTGCGCCCTGAGAGTGGTCCAAACATAGTTTATGGTGGCCCTTGTGCTGGCCGAACTCTGCTGGCCTAACTGTGCCAGTCTAACTCCAGGTTAGGATTGCATCCTGAGTGAGAGAATTTGTTTCACACTCTGGACGTTTTAACCTTTTGACTTGCTTTGGGTCAGTTTAGACAATTCTTCCCTCACTCTTAAGTGTACTTTCCACACGACAGTATTGAGAAAAGGGGAACATGCACCAGAAGGAGTTTGATGTATGATGTATTTGTCACTGCCTATACCCTTGACTCACTTATGCAAACGTCCCCCTTGTATATTCAGTTTACTCCCCGTCACTCTTCTATTAATGCATCCTTCTCAGCGATTTTCAAAATGGCAGTGTTGGAGAAATGTCTAGAAACAACCTGACTACCCCAGATAGAGTGCTGTCACCTCAGGGTAACAGGGTGACACCTCAGGGTAATCAATTTTCCTCCAAATTGATGATTTTGCTAGACATTTGGTGTCAGGTGTGTGTGAAAATTATAATTAGTATAGAATTAGAGCGCAATCCTAAGCAGTGCTGGAATGGTGAGGCTGACAGGCTAGTGCCATATCCAGCGCTGTTTAGGACAGGCTGGAGCCTCCCTGTGGCAAGGGATGCTAAACAGCAGACGCAGATCCGAGGAGACCACATGGCCCGAATCGGGGTTGCGCGGCCTCCCAGGCAGGCTTAGGAGGCAGCCTTATGGCCACCTCCCAAGCCCGCCCATATCCCGCCCCCAACCTCCCTCTTCCCACCAATCCCGTGGCTGTATGGACACGGAGCCTCCCTCATGCTGGCTGGCTTCAGTCAACGTGTGGGTGCTGATTAGCACCCCCACATCAGCGCTGAGACCATTGTGTCGATTCTATGACGTAGCGTTGATGCGACAGGCAGCAGTGGTTTGCGCTGCCCGTACCTCTCAGTTTCTTATAGTTCATTCATCATTCATGGTTTTCCAACCAATCAGAAGGCATATTCAGAAGAACGGTCTGGTTGCCTTTTAGAAATTCCTTCGTTCATTGTACGCAGTCTCTTCTTCTACCATGTTTTTATAACATGTTTTGACTTCTAGGAACAAAAGGAGAATGCGAAGAATCTCTTTAACATACTTGACTCAAATGATGTTCTCATTTTATACTACAAAGTATCAGCTTATTACCTTGCCTCTGGTAGAGCTGCTCCAAGTGTTTTTTCCCCTTCCTTTCCGCTGCAGGCAAATTAAAATTTTGCCCTTTTGTCTTATCAGAAATTGAGCAAGGTAACAATAACATTAAATAATCAAGGATGATTTTTCTCATTTTCAAATGCCTGTTGCTTCTTCCCTGTCTTCCCTTGACAACCATCTATGCCTTGGGCAGCTAGTGGATATCGGAAGGTGTCTTAGAATGCAGCACATACCCAAACCAGCAGAAAATTGCTAAGCTGCCTGTAATTGCCTCTTCTTAAAGTACAGCTATTCGGTCTCTCCCCATAACCTTTGCATAGCTGAAGATGATTCTCTCATAATTTTGATACACAAATCAGCTTGCTAGGTTGTTTCTGTGGTTAGGCTAACCCTAGATGTTTCTGGTGTAATCTCAGAAGATGGGGAGCTGATTCAGACTTCTGTAATCAATGGGCAAATTTCAGAGTGTTACATAACTTATTTCCTCTCCCCAAAGACAACAAAAGTAATCTGTGTTGTGCATGAGAGACAAATAAGCATATGATGCATCATGTAATCAGATTGCAGGAACTAGCTTTCCTTAATGCACTGTTTAGAGCAGTGCTTCCCAATCTGTGGAATGCAACCCACCATTGGGAAGCAAAACTGGGCCATTCTCCCTTAAGGGGAGTGGCCCAGTTTTGGGTGTCCCGACTGTGCCACAGCGATCGGGATTGGTACAAAATCTGGAAATGTGCTTTTGAGCACAAAATGGGGCTTTTCTTTGCCTCGTAGAGACACGCAGAGGGAGCTGCGGGCCTCCCCAACCCTTCTGAAGCCCCTCCAACCCACCAGGTTTGTAAAAGTGTGCAAGGTTGACCTCAGCGCCACAATTGCCGTGGCACTGTTGGGACATCTTCCCCAGCCCCAGTCCCCATCTCCTCAGGTACTTACAGCATTCCCAATGTCCACGTAGGACTTTGGGAACTGCTGGTTTAGGGTCATCTTCCTGCATAATCTGGATACTTCTACAACTGAATATATTCAACCCAGACTGCAGCAAAAGATGAGCTCCTGAATTAGGCAATATTCATTCATTCATTCATTCATTCATTCATTCATTCATTCATTCATTCTCCACTTTTCTCCTGCATGGGCACCCAAATCCCTGTATCAAAAATAGCTTCATGCAAAATTTTGCTGATGTTGATTAGTTTGGTTTGGATGCCAGAGAACCATATTTAAAATCTGCATTAGAAATTGTACCTGTTTCAAATAAAAAGGAAAAGCTCCCAGCATGCTCTGCTCCACCGTTTCTTTGCAACAGGATGGACATGGAGAAAGGAAGCAGCACCGGCACTTTTGTTGAGGCATTGGAGCTTCCTAAGCAGCCAGGTGTGGGCAAGGAGATAGCTCTGAAAATCTGGGCAGCAGCGGCAGCTTTTTTCCCCTCCTTTCTCCAGTGGTGCTGGAGGAAGAGGAGAACTGCTGCTGGCCTGATTCTCTTCCTGCTCAATCTGGAGAGCCAACTGGGTGGGCAGCAGGCCAGAGGGGGGTGGCAGGTACACGTGGGGTGTGGGGCACTCCTCTTCCCTTAGGTTTCAGCCACTAACATAAGTGGGCAAGTACTAATTGCATTTACAGCCTGTCTCCAAAGAACTAAATGCAACTTACGCACAGTGCCCAGGTGGTCTTCCAACCAAGCATTGATCAGACCCAGATCTGCAGCAAAGTTGGTGCATTGTGTTCGTCTGGACCATAGGCCTGGACCAAACCAATTGACGTTGCTTTTCCCTAATAAATGTAGTCAGTTCTGACTTGCAGAATGGGCCTGCATTCTGTGGTGGACTGCTGGAAGCAAAGAGACTAGGAGATCTTCAGCTACACAATTTTACAGAAATGACTGGCAGTGACCAACACATCCAACTGAAATGCAGTGCAAGTCCCATTTTGTCAATGGGATTTACTTTCATGTTGCTGTTTAGGACTGGAATGCTAATCACTTTGTTCCTCAGTTTCCATGCTGAAGATGTGAGTTTTGTAGGTTTGGAAAAAAACCTCTTTGATTATCTGTGGATGCAACTGACTAGAGCTACAACTGAGCAGTTGACATCAGAACAGTGGGTGATGCCCTCTTTTCTTTATCAGGTTTCTTGATGCTCTATTCTTGCTTTGCTTTCCAGACTTACTCAGGCCTCTTTTGTGTGACCGTCAACCCTTATAAATGGCTTCCCGTCTACAAGACAGAAGTTGTTGGGGCTTACAAGGGCAAGAGACGTTCAGAGGCTCCTCCTCATATCTTCTCCATTGCAGATAATGCGTATCATGACATGTTGCGCAGTAAGTAGTCCAATTTGCTTACAGATTTCTTATTTGGAACCATGCAATTTATTTTGGCTTTCCAAAAAGGGGACGTAATTTGTCAAACATCAAGAAAAAGAAAACAGTTGGAAAACGCATTAAAACACAACATAGACACTAAAGATTTGGGAAACTGGAACTTAGAAGGTCTATGACCTATGGCTAGCTGCTTAAACTTCACTTACATCTGAGGTTATATCTGCTGGCTGATAAGTGGGTCAATCCATATGGTGTATGCTTGGCCTCCAGGACACTGTCCAATTAGTTCTAGAGAAAAGGGGGAAGATCTGAGAAGCACTACCAAGGTCTACCAAGCTTTACTCCATGATCCTGGTTCAAATATCATCAGGACTCCATTGTTCAAAGGGAACAAGCAAATGTTTTCCCATTGACGTCAATGCCAGGGGCTCATTCTGTGTACCTAACAGGCTGTATGTGTAAACAGTTCCTGACAGTGATGTGAATGGTTGACCTTGGTCTACCTGGAACACTGTATGCCAGTGGTTCTCAATCTGAACGATGTCACAACCCACCACATCCTCCGTAGGGGGTCATGATGCTCTGGGTAGTGCTAGGGAGCCTCTTCTGGGTCAACCCAGTCTACTGGCCTCTATGGGCTTCTGAATGGCCCACAGAAGCCTAAAAAAGCCACTTTTAGTTTTCAGAGGCAAATCTGAGATTTAAAGGAGGATTCTGCAGGCCATTCTGAGGCTCACAGATGCCATTATGGTGGGTGGCTGGCCCAGCGCCACCCAGAAGATGCCTCCAGGGGCACCCGACGCTTCTGGAATGGCTCCAATTCCAATTTCAGACAGAAGGGTGGGTGGGCGACCCAGCACATGACCCACCTCGCATGGTCTTGTGACTCACCCACACTCTGGGAAAGGTTGCTGTATGCCAGAGGTTGTATGCTGTATGCCAACTCCGACCTACGGGCTGGATCCACCAGATCCTTCCCTGGCATGAATAGCTCTTACCATTCCATCAGGGATGCTTCCAAAGACCCTGACTGTAGTGTCCAGTGGTCCTTGCTGCCAGCCGCTTCTGCATGGAAGTCCACGTGTGAGGCATGCTGGTGCAGCAGACCCCAGATATGGATAACCACAAAAACCCCTATGGGCTGTAGTCAGGGTGTTCAGAAGCGTCCCTCACAGAACAGAAAGTGCTGTTCACACCAGGGATGTAGGCGCATATCTTACCTGATGCGCGGGATGGCGCGAGCCATGGTATGCTGGGCAGCGGCGGGGTGCCATTGTGCATGGTCCGGGCAAGACCGCGCAGTTTTCTGCCCTCCCGCACGCCCACACTTCCCTTATGCTCGGAAATGGAGTGTTTCTGGGGTAAGGGAGGCGTGTCTGAGCGACGCGCAGGGGCGGGGCAACGTCAGGGGGGCACGGTTTCAGCGCCAGCCATGGGGTGCGCTAGGGCCTCTGTGCGCGCCTGCAGGGATGCTTTTCTCCATGCAGCAGTCTCCAGTTTGGAGACCACTGCTGTATGCCATTGCTTCCCCACCCCCCTCCCCTCAAGAAGCCAATAGATCAGGGCTCTTGTCTTCTCTGTTTCCTTCTAGGTGGAAGGGATCATAGGGAAGTAACAAACAGCTTCTTTAACGAGGCGCATGTAAGCAAAATGATTAAAATATCAGAAACAATTGTTTCAGTGGAAGAGAGGGAAAGAGTTAAGCACGTTTTAAACTTTCCCATTAAAATCAATGGCTGCGTTGTATCAGGCAATCACATTTTACATTACTGGGAAGGTGTGTGAGGGTGACGCTGATCAGCAGTAGCCACATGTTCCTTGTAACATCCAGTTAGGCTTTTAGCGCAGCAATGTAATGTCAGGGGAGTACCCTCGTACAGACTGGGATGGCATAAGGGAGCTTATCATTGCTTACATAGCTAGAAAAGCAATTTTCTGCACAGATCAGAATCAGCACATTGACAGAGCCTGAAATGCTGTACAGAACAAGTGTAGACGCAGGATCAATAACATAGCATAATGTAAATATTATCAGCAGCCACAACGGACAACTAGTTGATACGTTCAATAGCAATCATCGTGGATTTCAGCATATTAGGTTGCTGCCATAAGAGGGCAGTGGTGATGCATGCCTGACATCTGGCGAGGTCTAGTCTTAGACATTCTTCAATGTTACCAAGTAATTTGGGGAGTCTATTCATTAATTTTAAAAGTCAAGCTTCACAGAATCCAGTGTACAGTCTATACAGCAAACATAACGTTTCAACTTATGGGACAAATTCATGTTTTGTGCATTTTGTTGGAGCAAGCTGAATTATAATAAAGGTTAGTATGTAAAGCAGCAAAGTGAAATCTATAATTATGCTTGGCACAGGAATATATTTTATCTTCTAGATCCTTATAATTATACCATCTTTAAATGTGAGGTGCCTCCCCTTTAAGAGGCAAAGCTATTGTTAATGGAAGAGAGAGAAGAAAACATTTTACCTAATTCTTTCCATCCTCGTTTGTATACATCCTTTGAATCACAGTCTGATCCTATGCACCATTTACAACAGGGGATCTATTGAGCCATTTAATTATTGTAAATGGCCCTGCAATGGCGCAAATGTTGGAAATGGCCAGCGGCACTGTGCGTGCCTGTCAGAACCATCCAGGCATTCTACTAGAACCATAGCTTCCAAGTCGCAAGAAGTTGTGGTTCCTCCGCACCTGGAGTAATGTGTTCGATTCTGGGCACCTCAGTTCAAGAAGGATGCAGCCAGACCAGAGCAGGTTCAGAGAAGAGCAACAAAGATGATCAGAGGGCTGGAAAACAAGTCCTGTGAAGAAAGAATGGGGGAAATTTGGTATGTTTAGCTGGGAGAAGCGAAGGCTGAGGGGGGATAGCAGTCTTCCAATACCTGAAGGACTGCCATAAAGAAGGGAAAATTTGTTCTTACCTGCCTCTGACAGTAGAACTAGGCTCCAATGGATACACATTGCAAGAGAGAAGATTGCAGTCCGACATGAGGAAATATTTCTTGACAATAAGGACGGTTGGACACTGGAACAGATCGCTGAGGGAGGTGGTAGATTGTCCCTCGCTGGAGAATTTCCTGCTACAGGCTGGGGGTTAAACTAGATGACCTTGTAGGTCACTTCCAACTCTATGATTCTATGATTCTATATACTGGCCCAGGTAAGGTGATGGAGGGGACGGTTTGTGGTCGGTTTGGGGTGGGGAGGAGTGCGGGCAGGAAGCGGGCTGGAAGCATCAAAGGTACATGCTGGATCCTATCCTCATTTTCCAACCTACCCCCTTCCTCTCTTTGGACTTATACCAGCTACCTAGTTGGCATAGGTCTGAAAAGAGTCATTGGGGATTCAATGGCCTACCAGGAGGTAAAAGTTTTTTACTAACTTTTCACTGACAGTCTGGTTACCACCATCACCCCATAACGTGTATCACATGCTCCACTGACATGGCATACTATGCATATTATGCAGTGGTGGGGGATAGGATTGGATTGCACACTTCCATGGGAGTATGTCCCATTGAGCTCAATGGGATTTTACATCTGTGTAATAATAGGCTGTAACCCTATTATATATACTGGGGTAGCCAACCTTTCAACTTTAGGTCTCCTGGACCTTTAACAATTGTGTAGCGAAGGGAATTGTGTAGCGGAGGGAATTTCTGCAGGTGCAGCTTGTTGGATGACATGGTGCACCTGCTGAAATTCCCTCTTCTATGCAATTGTTAAAGGTCCAGGAGACCTAAAGTTGAAAGGTTGGCCACCCCTGTTCTAGAGGGAGGGTTCAAAACAATGAGTGAGGGCGCAGTCCTAACCAACTTTCTAGCACTGACATGGCTGTGCCAATGGGGCATGTGCTGCATCCTGCAGTTGGGGGGAAGTGCTGGAGGCCTCCTCAAGGTACAAGAATGTTTGTTCCTTACCTAGGAGCTGCATTGCCTTTTCCCAGGTGCTGGAAAAGTACCCTGAGATATGCACATTTTAAAGGCAGCAGAAAACATCAAACTAAGGGTGCAATCCTAACCAACTTTCCAGACCCTGGGGAAGAACAAAGCAGCTCCTAGGTAAAGGACAAACATTCCCTTACCTTGAGGAGATCTCCCTGACTACTATTCCACTGCAGAATGCAGAACATGCCCCATTTGCACAGCTATGTCAGTGCTGGAAAGTTGGTTAGGATTGCGCCCTCACTCATTGTTTTGCACCCTCTCTCTAGAGCAGGGGTGGCCAACCTCTCAACTTTGGTTAGGATTGTGCCCTAAGTACATACTGCATGACTAAATTCTCAGAGTCCCACTTTGCAGGGTCAGTACTCAAATCCACAGAGCATCCTGCAGCAGACATGAAACATCCTTTCTAGGCTAACTTCTCCCACTGGTATAGCCAACACCCTTTTTTTGGTCCAGTCCAAATAGCCTTAAATCTGTTGAGTCATGACCTGTCCTTCCGTTGCTACCTCACATAGCTTCTCATTCTCAGGTATCAGGCATAGCTCAAAATTGATAGCATTCAGTCTCTTTCCTTGTTGAGGGGGGGGTCCATAATGGGCCACCTGATTCACAGGACAGTAACACTTCACACTGGTGTCTAAATTGTCAGTTTTGTTCCTCTGGCTGGGCAGTCCTCTAACTTCTCCATCTACTTCAAACGATTTCATCCCTCCCTCCAAACTGGATCTTCCAGGAAGGGCATTTCCACTTCAGTACAATCCAGATCTTAACAGAAAGGGCATCTCTCCTCAAAGCACAGCATCCCCAGCATTCTTCTTCCCACATTTCCCCACTCACGGCTCTGGAAGGATGTAACAGAAGGGGGGGGAACCCACCTCCGTGACACAGGATTAGAATTCCTCTAATCTGAATATCTTTATTTTCCTGTGTTTTCCATGTCATGGAGTCTTTGATATGCTAATTCACTCCATCACATCAAAATCCGTCCTCTGTTTGCGTCTTTGCTCTCTGCATTTTTGTTTCCTTTGAAGAGTCCTGTCAGTTTCAAAAGTAAACATTGCTTTTTGAGTTTTTCCAAGAAATTGGACAAGTTGAATCATTTCTAATTAATCTGCTTGCGACAGAATCATGCAACAGCTTTTGCAGTCATGTCCATAGGAAGAATCCACAGGAAACTGTAATCCTGAGAATAAGCCCCATGGACTATAATGGGAATTACTTCTGAGTAGACATGCATTTTCCTGGGCTCCAAGATCACTGCAGATGGTGACTGCAGCCCTGAAATTAAAAGACGTCTGCTTCTTGGGAGGAAAGCTATGGTGAACCTACACAACTTAATAAAAAGCCGAGACATCACCTTGCCAACAAAGGTTCACACAGTCAAAGCTATGGTTTTCCCAGTAGCCATGTATGGCTGTGAGAGCTGGACCATAAGAAAGGCAGAGTGCCGAAGAATAGATGCTTTTGAATTATGGTGTTGGAGAAGACTCTTGAGAGTTCCTGGACTGCAAGGATATCTAATTGGTCAATCCTACAGGAAGTCAAGCCTGATTGCTCCTGGAAGGACAAATCCTGAAGCTGAAGCTCAAGTACTTTGGCCACCTCATGAGAAGAGAGGTCTCTTTAGAAAAGACCCTCATGCTGGGAAAGCAAAAAAGGAGAAGGGGGCAGCAGAGGATGAGATGGTTAGACAGTGTCACTGAAGCAATGAACGTGAAATTGGACAAATAAAACTCTGGAAGCTAGTGGAGGACAGGGAGGCCTGGCATGCTGTGATCCATGGGGTCGCGAAGAGTTGGACACGACTTAGCAACTGAACAACAAGAAGACATGCATAGGATTGGGCTCGCGATAATGGAAAGGGTCCAATATAACTTGAGTTTGCAGCCCAATGCACATCCATAATAGTATGCTTCACTGAAGCAGTAATATAATGAAAAAGAACCCTACCTTAGTGGCAGTCCTTGAGTTTCTGTGTTTGGGTTTCTTGTTGATTGACATGACACCAGTAGCATTCCTAGAGGGGGCAAAATGCTAAGTTTTGCAGGAACCTGAGCTTTTGTGTAAAGGGCCACTTCCCCTTGCCTTCCGAGCCATTTGCTGCATGGAGAGCAAAGCCTCTGAGCCAGTTCTCTAAGCCGCAAATGGCCCTGAAGGTGAGGAGGATGGGCCCTTTACACAAGTGCTTAGGCTCTTGCAAAACTTAGCATTTTGCCCCTCTCTAGGAACGCCAACACTACTTCAATGCATGATACTGTTGAAGTAGCAAAACCATGATGCTACCATAGCAAGTAACCTATACTAGGACTTCTTTTTTTCTCTTGTAGATCGAGAGAACCAGTCAATGCTGATCACGTAAGTGACTCTTTAGAGATACACACACCAGCAACAGTGAACTTTTCAAGCTGGTAGCTAGTGTGTTTAGCAGGCAGAGCACATGAAACTGGCGATATGTGCTCCTAGTACCTCTACGTGACAAAAGACATTGCTATTTTTTAATGTCTGATCATCTTCTCTTTCTTTTTGCTAGAATCTATGCATGGAGATTAATATTAAAGCATTCTCAGGGGTAAATTATTACAAGTATGCATACTTGTACTATCAATAATTATAATGCTTTCTTGATTGCAAAAGTTTCTGGAGAGGAGTCAGAGCAAATTCAAATTATGATTTCCCTTGCAAATCTCAAAAGTCTCAATGCCACATCAGTTCTCGTCTTCAGATCTTCAGGAATAGAATAGTAATTGTAGGGAGTGTCCTTGCTGATGTCGGCATTGCTCTCTATCCACATTTTCCATACTAGAAGTAGAAAGACACAGTTCTTTCCCCCCTTTGAGTCAATGGCAGAATGGTGAAGGGGGGAAAAAGTTACAACAAATACACTTTGCAGAACATTCCTGCTTCAACAAGCTCAGAACTGTTACTACCATTCTCCCTTTATCAACAGTTTAAAAAAAAAACTGTTTGGGGTTTGATAAATGCTTTCAAACAGTTCTTCCAAGGTAGGCCTGAAATTTGCAGCAAATTGTGCACATTTAGGAGCATGTGCAATTCCAAATGCTCCTTCATTTTCTAACATTATGTGTTGCACACTGAAGTGCCTTGGGGACGTTTCTACTTTGCTTTGAGCCAGACTGTGAAAGTTGTAGTGTTTTTTTTTATACTAAGGATAGTAAAAGGTTAGTTTTTTAAAAACTAAAGATAGTTTTTTACTGTGTTTAAACAGAGATGGAAGACACAGTCTAAGAGTTGATGCCAACAACTTGTTGGTTACATTTCATTTGAATTTAATGCCTTTTAAAGTAAGGGGAAAAAATGTAAATAGGCTGATTACAGTGACTAGCCTGAGATGCATAATGCCGTTTTATTTATATTTATTAGTGGAGAATCTGGTGCCGGCAAGACTGTGAACACAAAACGTGTCATTCAGTACTTTGCCACAGTAGCAGCCCTTGGTGAACCGGGCAAAAAAAATGTAAGTGTTTCAATGACTACTGTCACCTTTTGTGCAAATAATATCATCCAACAGCTGAAAGACCATTTGTGTCACCATTAGCATGACTATTATATGCATGGAAGCCTAAAGAGAAGCTGTTATGCTGATAATGTAGAGATTGTAAGTGGCTGATTGCAAGTGATGATCTTGAGATTGCAAGAGATTACCAGTGACTCTAGGAGCATCAATGTACCCTCCAGAGCTACTTGGGGCAAAGAAGGTCCACTAATTTTCATCCTTTAAGATCATGGCAGTTTGCATGGTGACAGTCCTCTACAAGTTGTAAATTTTAATTTCTAAGTCAACACTGCCATCAGGCTTGCTTTAGGGGACATCTGCACTATGAATTTGCAGGTCATGCCTCGTTTTCCACTGTAGAAAACCAACTGTGGAAAACCCATTCCAGAACCCCCAATGAATACCAAAATCAGTGGTTATTGAGATCAATGGAAAAATAGCTTTAAAGACCCACTTTCAGGTTTCTTGCTCCTCCATTGTCATCCTAGAATACATTGGTATAGACACTATACTGTATCCAGCCACTGGATGGGTGAATAATTGAATGGAATAGAATAGAATAATAGAATTCCTAATGGAATGTAGGAAGGGAGGAAATGGAATTTTGACCCTTTTCCCTTGTTACAAACATTTGCACTGGTAGGATTCCACTTTGTACACCTAAACATGTAGATATACAGTATATACAGGTTGTAGTAAAACTGCAAAATCCATCATGACTACTTTTAGCTAGTAAAAACACAATGCTCCCGAATGTCTTGGGATTTTCCTGTTCCAGCTAGTCCAAATGCAAAGCGCTGTAGCATCTTCAGAGATTCCCATAAAGCTCTGCAGTACCTTCAGAGATTTTCGTGATGAGAACTAGAACTAGAAAGCGCTGTACCGAAACACCCGATGTATTTGCATTCTGGGTACGTAGAATGTGAATCTCCAAAAACACTTAAGACTTTCACTTTTTTTTTTTTTTTTTTTTTTACTATTTGGAACTTCTAGTGATGAATTTTGAGTGTTTATGGTAGCAGATATACAGAGCAGTTCTGTGGGAAGACCCCATATATCAGCACTAGTATGTTAGGCTACAGCAGAGCAGGGGTAGCCAAACTTTCAACTTTAGGGGTCCTGGACCTTTAACATAGTGCAGCGGAGGGAATTTCAGCAGGTGCAGCTTATCATATGTGAGATGACACCTGCTGAAATTTCCTCTTCTACACAATTGATAAAGGTCCAGGAGTCCTAAAGTTGAAAGGTTGGCCACCCCTTGCTCGAGACTAGAACTTCTGCAGAACATGTCTGTATCAGACTACTAATGGTTTAATACTGATACTACTGATCAGCTGTTGGCAGGACACACAGGGAGTAGGAATGTGCTGTGTGCAACTATGTGGGTTGTGGATGTGGACTGGGTGTGTGTGAATTCTTCTTTGACTAGCATGTTATTTAATCATCTTTCTTTTTTGTTTTTAACTATTCCTCTGGTAGCAACCAGCCACCAAGACTGGGGTAAGTAGATGAATCTGCTGTTCTTGACTTTACACTCTATGAATTCTCTTGAATGCCATGAATGCCATTCACAAGCCTATATAAAACATCATTTATATTTTCTCATAACCCAAAAACTAATTCAAAACCATAGGAGTGTCATGGTAAACATGGCTCTGAAACTGTCATCTGAGTATTTTCTTGAGCATCTTTCACCTCTTAGACCAATCTGAATGTATTTTTCTAGTTTGTGCTTTTCATTTTGTATGGATGTGGTCCAGCCAAAATGAAATCCTTCAACCCTACTGATTTTGCTTGATGGAAGTTAGCACACAGTTCACTATACTGGTGGAACTATTTTTTTTTTCCTGCACAAACCCACTGTCTCTCTTTTGTTGTCCGACTTTACTATAAGGCATGGTGCCTAAACCTAAAAAGCCTGTGGACCACTGAGGCAAAAAACCACATGTCCCCCTCCCAAATGCCATTACATTTGGTAGTCCATGGGAGGGGCGCATGCTCAGTGAGATGCTAGAAGTGCCGGCTACAGGTGTTCCTTTCTCCGCACTCTCTGATGGTCCACGGGGAATGGACTGCCCACAGTTGCAACTAACACTTCAATGCTGACTCTGGCTGCGGGTGGTCTGTACTCCACCCTCTCTGGTGATCCGTGGGGGAGTGCTTGCTCGGTGAGATCAAAGTGATCAAAAGCGATAACATTTTTCTGAGACCTCGTGGACCACTTCTCAGGGTCTTGTGGACCAAAGGTTGGGAACCATTGTTATAAAGTATTCTGGCAACAAAAGTTTATTATTTTTCAGTAGCAGTTAGACAAAATGCCAAATCTACAAGGCAAAAGGCAATGCAAAACTATCAGAGTGCTAGGGGTCTTCCGAATGAAAAGGAATTGCACCCCCCCATATTTCAGGGTATTTCATAGAACCCTGTTTTTACACACAGCAATTGCCATTTTCACTGCAATCTTGTATCACAAGTTGCTTCCCCCCACCCACTCCCCAGACATCACATGCAAGCCGACGAAATCAATGGGAGAAATATTGGAGCATAATGAATTTATCACCATGTTAATGAATCACCTTGAACTGCCTTCAGATTCTAAGCACACAGTAATAACTCCACTTCTGAACTGTATAATGTTGCCTTTAATAAAAATGAACCTGAAAATGTATCACTGTACAAACATTGATGCCTCTCTGTGGCATTGATGTACTAAAGGTACTTCAATCCTTTGCATTGTTAGGGAACCTTGGAAGATCAAATCATCCAAGCAAACCCAGCTTTGGAAGCTTTTGGGAATGCTAAAACCCTAAGAAATGACAATTCCTCACGCTTTGTAAGTATATTTTATTGCTATGGTATTTTGCTATCTTTCATTAGTGGCATTTTAGTTCTGAAATTAGAGGGGCAATAGTTAGCAGGGCACATCATCACCTCTCTGAAGATTGTTTGACTAATTGAGCAACCAGCACCAGCCCAGTCTTATCTGGGGGAGGGAGCATTTGGTCTGGGCCTCCAGCTAGAAGGAAGCCACAAATGTGAACGCTTAAGAATTTGTTTTGCATCTCTGCCAGATGAAAATATTATTTATTTACATGCTGAATTTATACACTGTCTTTCTCCCAGTAAGGGTATCCAAAGCGGCTCAAAATATTTAAAAACAATAACACAGGCCTGCAAAATCTGAGGGTCAGAAAAACTTTTTTCTTCTTCAAAATTTATGGTGGTATTATATGAATTTGGGATGCTGATTCCAAACGTGGCCCCAGTCCAGAGGCGGATCTACAGGGAGGGCAAAGCTCTAAGTGTTGCAAGAAGCCTTACCCTGTCATGTAAATCCCTCCTCTCCCTTGCTGCTGTAGCCAGTAAGCAATGCCAAGATGTTGCTTTTCCCTGTGAGGATTGGCTAAAACGGTGCAGGAGAGGAGTGATTTCCACTGCAAGGTAAGGCTTCTTGCAAAACCTAGAGCTTTGCCCTCCCTTAGATCTGCCTCTGCCCCAGTCTTCTACTATCACATCTAGTTTTGGAAACACAGCATAGCCTCATGAGGAAACTACATGAACTGTTCACTAACGAGGCCACGGCTGTGTTAATCAAGGCCAGGCCCCCAGGCTTGCAAGTATTTTGGGCCCCCTCTGGCACTTCCAGGTCTTCTGCGCTTTCTGGCCTCTTCTGGTACCAAGGGTTAATACGGCTCTGGGCTGCCTTGCAAAAGAAAAAGGACATGCCCCGCCCTTATTACTTGCCCTTTCCTCTCCTTGCATGATTGCCTCTGCTCCTCCCCCGGCCCTGTAGGCTGGACTGGGTCCTCGGGGACACTCAGCATCACCACAGCTCGGCTCCTGCGGCCTGTTGTGAACAACAGGGCCTGGCTCAGTCCCTATAGTGGCTGTGCTGCCTGCCTTGGCCTCTGGGAACTGAGCTGGGCTTATGCAGGTGCAGGAGCACCTGTGCACTCCTCGCCCTGAGGCAACCGCTCTGGAATCAGGACCGGACATCTGGTCGCACAGGAACCACTGTGGGCCGGGTCCTTGTGGGAGCTTCACATTACCACTGGTTGGCTCCCTGTGTCCAGGTGTTAGGAATGTTTGATCCCCCTGATGAAACACCACAGACTGCTCACGGCTCTCTGCCCAAGCAACAGGGCCCAGCTTGGGCCTTGCGCCCCAACATGGGGCAGGTTAGCAAAAACATTGATGGGCCCCTAGTCCTGTGAGGCCCCTAGCCTTAATGGATAATATGGTCCTGAATGAAGCTATGCCGTATCTCTAAAACTAGATGTGATAGGACAAAACCGATGCCATTTTTTGAAATCAGCACTCCAAATATTCCTCAAAATATGGGCCTGACTTTTAAGACATCAAAATGTTGGCTTCTGTAATAAGACAATAAAAACAGTAATAACAGCAGAGCCCAGTGGATAACAATTAAACAACAATTAACATTTAAAAATTGATTTAAAATTCCAGTGAATCATGTTAAGTCATTGAATGCTGTCCATAATAAAAAAATTTAGAAAAAATTTAAAATGTAAAAAAAGAAATCCAAATTTTTATTATGGGTAGAAACCTCAAAAGTTGGAAGTGGCCCAGACCACATTGGATGTCTGATAGAGTCTGTGGCTATTTTATGTCCACCCAGTCTGCCCTAGTCCCTTAAACTGGATAATTTTCAGCATTCAGATTGCAATCCTAACCTGGAGTTAGGCCATCACAGTTAGGCCAGCAAAGTTTGGCCAGCAAAAGGGATACCGTAAAGTATGTTTGGACCACTCTCGGAGTCATAGAGGCCAGCACACAGATGTGCGCCATCTTCCCTGACTCCAAAAGTGGTCCAAAGGTGCTTTGCGGTGTACCTTGTGCCTGCCAAACTTTGCTGGCCTAACTGTGCTGGCTAGGTTAGGATTGCACCCTCAGCGTAGGCAGCCATTTTACTATGATCTCCCACCACTCTATTGAACATAGTTCAAACGTTCAATTTCTAGCATCGTAGTATAGTGGGGAAAGATCCTTGTCTAAAATATTGGTGATCCACTGAGAATCGATTAATCAATCAATCAGTCGTACTGGGCTGGATATGGTCCAACTCAATATAAGGGATGCAGCTTCTTTTGTGCCTAATGCCTGTTCATGCCGATCAATGGGCCCTACATTTGGAAAAATATTTATCACTTGTGAACTGACTGCTTTACTTTACTTTATCATTTATTGCGGTCGAGGACCAGAAAACAACCAACAAAACAAAACGCAGACGTATTAACTGACTGTTGCATCCATGATAGAGCTGTTGCTTTACAGCAAAATTGATGTTTCTAAGAGGAAATGGAAACGAATTCTCTAGACGTGAATGCTGTGTCTAATCCAGGGCAAGTGCCATAAATTAGGAAGGGGCAGATGTTTGTGCAAGGAGCTTGTCACAGGGGAACGCCCCTAGATGGATTAATCAGGAGGAGCGGTGAAGTTCAAATGATGGGAAATGCTTAATAGAGTGTTATACCCTGTTATATCCTGCTGCCCACCAGATGAAGGGTGAGTCCATGTTTAGGGTGAGTCAGAGTGGAGTTAACAAGAGCAGAGCAGCATGACTGCAGCAGTCCTGTCGGGACAGCCCCCATTAATAAAATACAGCAGCGTAGCACAGTGTCAGTGAAGCATACAAGTAATGTGTAACGATCCCCGAGGGATGCGGCAAACTCAGCCTGATCATGAGACAACAGAAGGGAACTGTTCTTCTAATTATGGCATGTGAGATGCAAAGCTGCAGAAACCACAGCCTGTCTCCACAGTTTTCGAGCTCACCAGCGGTAACAAGGACAGAGGAGACGGTAGCATCTCCACGCACTGAGAACGCCACAATCTGTTGTGAGCAGATTATATTTCTCTCCCTTTGTGACATGGGAGGGTGGGGGCCAGTTAAGCAGCCAGGCCAGGCAGAACCCACCACTTCCTCCATCTGTTAGCCCCACCACCGCCCATGCAATCTTTAAATAGCACCAGGAGGGGATTCAAAAATCCCACATGCCTTAGTAAGGTGATTCCTTTTTAATAGTTATGGGGAAGGGACTCCTACAAAAAGTGCTCCTTCCTTCCCTCCTGTGGACCCATTTCCTAACCACCGGCTGCTTCTATACACTAAATTTAATTTTCCCTGGTAAGGCATAGCTGTGGGAGTGATCGCACAACCCGATATTAAGTTGAGCCGACAAAACAAACTCTATTTACATAATAGATCAGATGCTTTATTTGTTTAGAGGTTCTGTGGATTATACTCTAATAATAGCTCTCAAGAATAACTAAGGTGCTAGTTCAATTACAGGCATGCCCCAGTATCCACTGATTTGGTATCCACTGTTTCCATTTTCCACAGCTACCATGGATACTGGGAAGCCTATTAAAAAGATAAGGGAACATTAAACAGATCTCTTTTTTTTACCTTGTTGCAGCAAAACCACTGATGTTCCCCAATCTTTAAAAAGGCGTCCCCAGTATCCACAGTTTCAGGTATCCACGGGGGAGTTCAGAATGGAACCCCCACAGATACCGGGGCATGCCTGTACTCCTTCCCATCTGCATCTTGTCGCACTGGCGGGCTTCCCTGGAAAGCAGGCTGGCTTCACACTTCAGGCCAAGGTAGCTGAGAGGAATTTTATCAGGGGAAACAAGGTGTCTTTTGGACTGCTTCCCTTCTCCATTGGATCATAATTTCACATGGTCACAAGATACTGGATCATTGGAATTATGATATATAAAACTATGTAGGCTTGCACAAACTGTGAATGCGAACCTTCACACAATACAGATGGGCCTGCATTTTATGCGGGTTCAAAATCCTTGAATTTGAAAATCTGTGGATGCTGAGCTATCCCCTAGCCCTGGGCCCATCTGGACCTTCTGAACGTTGCAAGGCATTCCGGGCCTACCTCAGAATACCTTACGAGGGCCTAAAAATGTCACTTCCAGTTTTCTGTGAAAACTGGAAGTGATGCTTTTTTGGCCCTAGGTGCCATTCTGAGGCTTGCACGTGGCCTCTGTGAGTTTCAGAAACCCTCTGGATCTGACCGGAGCTCAGGAAGGTGGGGGGGGGGTGTAGGCCCTGAATTCCATAGGTTTGAATACACATGAAATTCTATATTTGCAGGAACATATCTTCCAGGAACAAAATCCCTGTGGATAATGAGGGTCTACTGTATATGCAAACATTTTCTGAGATCCCAGGAAATTTCTAGCTCACTTCCTTTGGTTCCTGGGCCCCATTGTGACCTTGGTCCCAGGTACAATGTTCCCACTACGCCCCCCCCCACCCCATGGGCCCTGGAGAGATAGGAAAATGTAAGATCCTAGGAAATTTTGGGGGCCCTCACTCTTAGGTCCTCTTTTTGACCCAAGGACTGGGTTGCTGAGCTTGCTGACCAGAAGGTTGACAGTTCGAGACCATGGTACAGAGTGAGCTCCCATTGCTTGTCCCAGCTCCTGCCAACCTAGCAGTTAGAAAGCATGTAAAAATGTCAGTAGATAAATAGGTACCACTTGGGTGGGAAGGTAACGGCATTCCGTGTGCCTTGGCATATAGTCATGCTGGCCACATGACTATGGAAACTTTGTCCTCAGGACAAACACCATCTCTTCAGCTTAGAAACAGATGAGCACCGCCCCCTACAGTCAGTCACGAATAGACCATTCAGTTGTGGGGAAACCTTTACCTTTTTTTTAACCCCCTCTCATGGGCCCTGCTTTAGGCAGCCTCAAGTCTCTGGACGTTCCTTCCTAAAGTCTTCTAGGCCTCAGGATACTTGCTCTTCTGCTGAAACAGCAGGCAAAGATTCCACTGAGAGGTCAGCTCCTGATTCTTCATTAGTAGCTTCCGGGAAAGATTCCTTAAGCTCTCTCCTCCAGCTTCAGACACAAGTACCTCTTCTGATTTTCAAATACTATGTGGCTCTTCATCCTAGCAACACTGCCTCTACAATCCAACCAACCAACAACCAACCAACCAACCAACCAACCAACCAACCAACCAACCAACCAACCAACC
>JAJKFI010000027.1:4239535-4252200 GCA_029204185.1 Lerista edwardsae | reverse complement strand
TTATTATTATTATTATTATTATTATTATTATTATTATTATTATTATTGTGTAGCATCAATGTTCCTAGCACTCCAGAGGGGATGGAGCCCTGTTCTCTGAGGGTCTTATAACCTAGAAAAACAGTAGGGGGGAAAAACAGAGAAAGGGGAGGAAAAGGGAACCTGAGGAAAGCATAGGCCAATTTATTATTGTCTCTGTTCTGCCGCATGGACTTGGATTTAATTACAGTAGGGAAAATGGATGAAGCTGTTGCACCAAAGGCTTTGTGGAAAAAAAAGGTAGGTTTGTTCTGTGTTATTTCTACAGTGTGGGCAAAATGCCTGGTGCTTAAGACAGAAGGAGAGACAGGTTACTGCCCTGAGGAGCTCACAGTCTAAGCTAGATCCAAGGGAGACAACAGATGAAAGGGAGGGGAGTAGTGCAAGGGTAGTTGTAAAACAGGCTTTTACAGTAGTTCTCTTTTCACATTGTTTTCCGTGAGTGCCATAAAAACATAAGAAAAGCCCTCCTGGATAGCTTCCTGTATCTCACAGTGGCCCACCAGATGCCTCAGGGAGAACACAAGATAACAAGATGCCTGCATCCTGTTGCCACTCCCCTGCCCCTGGCATTCTGAAGTAGCCTACTTCTAACGTAAGGAGGTTGCACCACCTACCCTGGCCTATAGCCCACGATGGACTTTTCTTCCAGAAATCTGTCCAATTCCCTTTTAAAGGCATCTAGGCCAGATGCCATCACCACCTCCTGTGGCAAGGAGTTCCACAGATTAATTACCCGCTGGGTAAAAAAAAACAAAATCCATTTCCTTTCATCTAACTCTCCCAGCATTCAGTTTTAGTGGATGTCCCCTGGTTCTGGTGTTGTCAGAGAGGAAAAAGAACATCCCTCTCTCCACTCTATCCATCCCTTGCATAATTTTGTATGTCTCAATCAAGCTCCCTCCCCCCAGTACCTTTTTTCTAGACTGAAGAGTCCCAAATGCTGCAGTCTTTCTTGCCACGCAGCACGTAGAGGGGAAAGGCCGAGGGAAGGAGCAAGAGGGAGATGGAGGAGGCGGAGGCCTGTGCTGGGCCCAGGTGCCACCAATATTGCTTGGGGCAGCCCAGTAGCATAGCTACAGGGGGCAGCACTGTAAGTACTGTAGGCACTGCAATGTGCTGTATAAGCAGCCCCATCCACTTTCCGTCAGAGCATTCCAGGCGGCAACGGCAGCAAACATGTACAACACACCTACAGTACTTACTGTGCCGATCCCCGCTCACCCCACTCCACGTAGCTATGCTACTGGGGCAGCTTTAGCGAATCAGAGCCATTGCCAAGTCCTGACCATTTTGATGCTGGACTGTTGGGCTTGCCAATACTATTGGAATGTCAGACAGTTGGAGGCTGGACTGTTTGAGTTTCATGGCATTTCATCCATTCACCCTTAGGCATTGTTGCAGTAGAGTCAAAGGGACATGCCCTAGAATGTCAAATTGTCAGTCTATGAGTCAGGCCTATTTTATCCTCAATTCTTGTACAGCATTTAGAAGCTTTGTTTTGAGAAGCTTTAACTTCTGTAATAAATACAGTAGTATTTATTAACTAATGTAAATAAATGGGGACATTCTAGGGCCATTTCCCCATGATATCCTAAATAGAAATCAAGCAATTTGTGCAATGATCCTTCACCTTCTCAGGACCCCTGAGAGGCACCAGCAGGAAGAAAATGAACATGCATTTGATTTCCGTGAATGGGGTTTTTTTTTTTTACACTCAACACACAGGGCCAGCTTTAGGAGCTGCGGGACCCAATGCAAAACATTTTCACTCTCCCTGCACACTTGCAGGGGCGATGAGCGTTAGCAGCGAGGCACCCGGCAACAACATTACCGCCAACTGCTTATGGGACCGGTCCTGGGTTCAGATACAATATCAACCCACAATTTGGACTAATTGTAGCTTCAAGCTTAATGTAATTTAAATCATGATTTGCATTCCTGACATATGCCAAAGTTTGTGTGGTTTTCCTCTTTTCCAAGAATGCCCAGCTATTCTCCAAGGGCAGAATTACACCCCAGCCATGGTTTGTCAGTTTCAAACCACAGTTTGCCAAACTGATTTGCAAACTAGGAGTTCAATCCTATCCTCCCCATCCCAAGCTGGTGCAGCTGTGCCAAAAATAGTTGCGCTGTATTGGGGGTGGGAATAAAAAGGCTTCAGAGGTGAAGGGGATTTAAATCCTTTTACCCCGTAGAAGGGACTTGATGGTGCTGTGGGTTAAAGTGCTGCTGCTGCTGACCGGAAGGTTGATAGTTCAAAACCACGCGACGGAGTGAGCTCCCATCGCTTGTCCCAGCTCCTGCCAACCTAGCAGTTCAAAAGCACGTAAAAATGCAAGTAGATAGATACCGTTTCGGTGGGAAGGTAACGGCATTCTGTGCGCTTCGGCGTATAGTCATGCTGGCCACATGACCACGGAAACTTGTCCTTGGACAAATGCCGGCTCTTTGGCTTAGAAACAGGGATACAGAAACACGACTAGACCACAGGGAAACCTTTACCTTTACCCCTGTATAAGCTTCCCATTCCTCAGTGTGTCTTCTTGAACCTGTGCTAGTGATTTTGCTAGCACAAGTCCGAGGAAAGAAGGGTCTGGGAGGCTGCAGAAAAAGAGTTTAGGATCTGGTGTGTGTCTTCACCACTGTATCCACTCCCTCTTACAGCCTTCACACCCCATGTCATGCCCCCTCCCAGCCCAGTTTCCCCCCCTCCCACCTGTGTTCTGCCCTCCCCTCCCCTCTTACACTCCCCTTCTTACCCTCATCAGTGGGCAGCTGGAGAGCCACTGGAGTTTGTGGGAAGACTGGCCTTTCTGACAGTGCTTTGGTAGTGCACTACCCAGTGTGCTGCCAGAGCATGCTTTACATGCGCTTCATTATAATCCGTGGCAGCAGAACTCATGGCTGGCCCCCATAGGATTGGTCTGTAGCGTTCAAGCCCTGCTTTAGTGGCCACTTCCCAAACATGGGTTTTCAGATTTTTCATAAACATAAAAATTGTATGTTTCAGGCATCACAACATACCGTGATGTTTTCATCTGAATCTTCTTGAAAACTGCTATATTAATGCCAATTTTTATTCCATAAAACGTTGGCTAGACGATCACGGTCCTATTTGATGGTGTTGGGTACCACTTAGGTCTAACCTTTTTACTCAGTAATCCTTATCAGACCTGCCCTTTTGTCTTCACCATTGTAGTTTCCACATGACTAGGATCATCATACATCCTCTGAGCAGGTATTCTGACACTTTGGTGTTCTTTGCAATGCAGAAGTTACTCTCCTAGGGCTAAATAAAGGTCAAAACACAGCAGTAGCAACACCAAAACTTCCAAATAACTGTAGAGAAGAATGGAAGCAAGAAATCTGGAGGAAAGAAAAAAAATTAAAAAAGCATTAAGGATCCATGATCTGTAGAACTAAAGTTTAATGTATTCACATTTTTATAGGAAAGATAATTTTTAGTAGAGACTAGATCTAAGCCGGGATTACAATTTAATTAATATTGTGTTTTAATATTGTGTGTTTGGGTACACTTAGGAATAATTACCAAGTTTTGACATTTTTGTACAGGGCTCTGTGTTCCAGGAGGAGCAATTTTTACTCACTGTTATTATAATCAAACAAGCATGCTTCTTTATTGCATGGCAAAACAGGACTAAGCAAGAAACTGAAACCAACAAGAAAGAAGTCTTTGGGTAGAGTCTAGCACCACCCTGTAAGAGACACTTCTGAGGCTACTCATTAATGGCCATGTTACTACAGGTATTTGCCAAAATGCCAGAATCTGCCCTAAATCCTAGGAAGAGTCAGGTTATAAATTGGGCAGCCCAGTCCTAAACTGTGCTGAAACAGGCCAGTCGGCTGGCCTGTGCTGTATCCAACACAGGTTGGGAGGCAGCTAGAGGTCACCTTGGCATAAGGGGATATTTTCCCTTAGGACATGTTTGTGACAGCACTAAGCTGGCATAAAGAACTTACTCCAGCCCAGCACAATGTTTGGATTACGCCCTAAATCAGTAGTTCCCAAACTTTTTAGCATTAGGACCCACCTAAAAAACCAGTTTACCAGCAGCTTAAGCCTCTGTGGCTCTAATAGTGTGTGGGCAGCCGTGCTCCCTGCAAGTAGCAGAGAGTTTAACCCGAGATGCACATAGCCTAATTAAATCTGCCAGTTTTGCAAATCACCAAAAATTGGGTCGTGGTGGTCCATGGATCAAGCCAACTGGTGGTCTATCTAAATCAAGCCAACCTAGATCAGTCCCTCTCTCCCTCTCTCCCTCTCTCTCACAGGTGCTGACAAAGCTGCGTACCTGATGGGCGTTAACTCCTCGGATATGCTTAAGGGTCTGATGCATCCTAGAGTGAAAGTTGGAAATGAGTATGTCACCAAAGGCCAAAGTGTAGAGCAGGTGAGAAGATGCTTAGAGTCCATGGTCCAGCATGATGCCTACTCCATATGCACTGGTTTTTCTGCTCCTTAGATATATGGGCATGACCCAGTATCTGCTGGGTTTCCATTACGGGCCTCCTTATGGATACTTGAAACCGTGGCTACTGGGGGACACCTTTTTAAAGATAGGGGAACATCAGTGGTTTTGCTGCAACAGGGTAAAAAAGAGATTTGTTTAATGTTCCCAATCTTTTTAATAGGTGTCCCAGTATCCATGGTATCCGTGGATAAATGGAACCATGGATACCGAATCAGTGGCTACTGGGACACACCTGTATATTGTTGTTAGATTTCTACAGTGCTTCTTCAGTTCAGTCCTATCCTCATTTCCTCAGGGGTACATCTCAGTTCTAAGAAACTGCTATGCTTAGGATTAATGTCTCATGCCTCCAATCTACTGGTGATGCTAAATGTATAAGTGTATAGTGGAAGTCTTAAATCTACTTGCATGTAGCAGCCATGTAGAGCTGCAGTTTGGATTGTGACTTCAGCATGGAGGTGAACGATATTTAACTCTCCATCTCAGTGTTGCTTTTCTGCTGAAAATTGCCTCTAGGAAGCCGCTATTTAACCCTAAATGTGCAATTGTAGTAAATGGCACATTTATGGTAGAGTAAAATGCCCTTTTCAGAGAGGCAATTTGCAGTGGGAAAAGGTGTCTGAGGTAAAGCTCTACCTCCTGATCCAAATTGGAAGCATGTGCAGTTGTACACACGATGAGATGTAAGGCTGTTGCTGCACAATGATACAGTTATCTTCTTGTGTAGCTCTACCACATAAAATATTTCTGAAATTTGATGCCTTGATCTTGTGTACAGCAACAAATGAGGCCCGAGCGCACCCATGGCTGGTGCCGAAACCACGCCCCCAGGATGTTGCCCCACCCCTGTACGTCGCCCCGACACACCTCCCTGCGCCCAGAAACGCTCCATTTCGGAGCGCAGCGGACACCAGGGAGGGCGAGTGGGCTGAAAAGTGTGCTGTTTCGTGCGCAGACTGCGCACAGTGGCGCTCCGCTGCCCCATCGCTGCCTGGCGCCCATGGCTCGTGCCACCCCGGGCTACAGGCAGCGGCGTTATTCACCCAGTACGCTGGGCAGGACTTATCTTTGAGCGGCAGTCCGCCCGTTGCGTCACGCCGCGTGACGCAACAGGCGGACTGCCGCTGAAAGGTAAGTTCCGCCCAGCATACCGGGTGAATGACGCCGCTGGCTACAGGTCAGATATTCAGCTGCTTGTGTATCTTTCAAACAGGACCATGAAATAGATTGCAGAGTCCCTCACAGATGTTCAAATGAAAATGCGTAGGTGGGGGAATGAGATGACAGCAGCAGGGTCTTCTCCTGACTCAAATCCTAACCTGGAGTTAGGCCAGCACAGTAAGGCCAGCAAGGTTTGGCCAGCACAAGGGACACCGTAAAGCGCGTTTGGACCACTCTCAGAGTAAGGGAGGATGGCACATATCTGTGTGCTGACCTCTCTGACTCTGAGAATGGTCCAAACATACTTTACGGTGTTCCTTGTGCTGGCCAAACTTTGCTGGCTTAACTGTGCCAGCCTAACTCCAGGAGTTAGGATTGTGCCCTCAGTAGCATAGCCAAAGGGAGGCATGGTAAGTACAGCAGGCGCCACAATGCCTTGCATAAGCAGCCCTCCCACTTGTCATCGGAGCCATTCTGGGCAGCGACAGCAATGTACAGTATGCATTGCCATCATTGCCCAGAATGGCTCCAATGGCGAGTGGGAGGGGCTGCTTACATAGCGTGTTGCATTGCCTGCAATACTTACTGCACCACCACCCCTTTGGCTATGCTACCATCCTGACTTACAACTTGCTCATTTGAACATTTGAAGAGAAACCTTGCAAAGCTCTCATGCAAAGCTCTCTTTGTGCAATCAGAACCTTGTTTTTTTTTTTTTACTCAATCAATTCACATTCTGCAGAAAGAGCCCTGAGTGAGGAGTGAGTGCAGGCAGAGCCATATGTGCAGACAGTTGTGTACATGGAGATTCTCTGCACATGTTCAAATGAGTGCACGTAGGCAGAGCTGACTACAGAATTGTGATCTTCTTAGGTGTGTTCGCTTAAACATCTATAAGGGGCTTTGGACTTTTGCCAAGAGCAGAATTTGGGTTGAAATTTTGAATGTCATGGTGCTGTTCACTGTGAATCCTGCTTAGAAAATTCTGGCAGCCACAGAGAAACATCCCAGGGTTGCAGTGAAACCTGCTATGTTTTCAGCAAATTTGCTATATATTAACTCCTAAGGATCAAAATACACTTTGCATGGAATGTGTACTGTCCTATGCTTTAATTGGCTTTAAAGGAAGGTGGTTTTTTGCAATAAAAATAGTGTCAGGGATAGGGGGAAGGATGTGATCAGGATTGGAACTGTAATGGGGCAAAGTGCTAAAGCAGTTTGCCAATCCCCCCTGCAGTTTTGCCCCAGTTCCCAGCCCCCGATATGCTGTTTACAAAAAAATACACCCCAAAACACATGTTAGGTGTGTGTGTAATGTGTGGTTTGACTTTAAACCAAGAAGTTTTCATTGTTCCCATTTATGGGTGAGTTTTATGCATTTTTATGACACCTTTACTGCAATACTTTAATCCTTTTGCACAAAACCGTTTCACTTCTCATGACACTTCAACCGCTTCCTGAAGCTTCACCCGATCTCATGACATTTTTTTCTACACATGCAGGAGAATAAATTAAAGGTTGTGCTACAGTGTGACTGTCAATCCCATTATGCAGTAATTTAAGGCAAAATACAGCTGAATGAGAACAAGGAATTGGGGAAATATCTGTTTGGCCAAAAGATTTTTTTCCATGGAAATATACTGCTTGGGGATGAGAAAACCATCAAATTCCTCCAAGAATACAGGGTTGTCTTCATTCCCATTTTATAGGTGATGGATTGAGGGTGATATCCAACTGATTTCCCCAGTGTCACATCAAGTATTCAGGGCTTAAGGACGCAATCCTAACCTGGAGTTAGGTGGGCACAGTTAGGCCAGCAAGGTTTGGCCTGCACAAGGGCCACCATAAAGCATGTTTGGACCACTCAGAGAGGCCAGCACACAGATGTGCACCATCCTCCCTGACTACGAGAATGGTCCAAATGCACTTTACACCTTGTGCTGGCCAAACTGCCAGCCTAATGCCAGGTGAGGATTGCACCCTAAATGAGGTTTGTGCTACAACTTGTACCAGGTTGCTGGGGGCCCTGGTGCAAAGATCTGCACTAGGGGTGTAGTGCCTTTCCAATTGCCTCCCCCCGGTGATGCAATGGGTACCACTACTCATCAGACTGAGTGTTCAGGTGCCAGCTTGGCCAAGTGGGCCATCTGAAGAGTGTGAGCCTTCAGCTAGTGCCTGACCTACCCTATCTCTAACACCATCCCTGGTTTGGACCCAGTCTTCCAGATGCAATACTCTGTGAGCTGGACCACACTGGGATTTATGTAAATAACTGGACTGTAGCTTTAAACTTAAACCATCTGTAAAAGATGAATAAGTGGAAGGGTCGAAGGAAATACCTCCCCCAATCCTGAGATTCTAAGGGTCATTCTGTTTTCCACTATATATAGCCAGTATATACAGTATAATCGTTTCATCCCTCTGCTGTAGGTGACCTATGCAGTGGGTGCCTTATCCAAGGCCGTGTATGATAGAATGTTTAAATGGCTAGTTACCCGCATCAACAAGACCTTGGACACTAAGCTGCCAAGACAGTTCTTCATTGGCGTATTGGATATTGCTGGCTTTGAAATCTTTGATGTGAGTAATTTATACCAAAAATATCCATACAAGCAAGGGATTATTAAAGCAATCGGCTTTGCTCATGTATTTAGTTGCAGAGGAAGGAACATCTTCTCAAAGTAATTTTTAAATATCTTACAGTTTGGTCAATTTCTTAGGAACTATGGGGACCAAATATTGATACACAAAGTGGCAGGGTCAGCCCAATCTATTCATCTTGCCCTTCACCCTGGCTCACCTTATCTCATCCTTTCTCCCAGCTCACCTCTCTGACTAACCTAGAGGACTGGGAGGCTCCTTAGCTTTGGTTAGGCAGCAGGGGTAATTCCATCCTTTCCACTTAGCAATGTTTCTAGACCAGTGGTTCCCAAACCTCTCCTTGGAGGGCTGCAGAGGGGGGAGGGTCAGCCTCCCCAGATCCTCCAGAGAGCCATAGTGATCCCCAGGTAAGCTGAAAAATCCCTTTCCTGCCCGGCAGCAGCACAATTGTGGTGATCATGCTAGTGCTGATTGATGGGCTATTCCCCTTAAAGGAGAATCACCCTTTTACTGTTCCCCTGATGGGTTGTGACCCACCAGATTGGGAACCACTGTTCTAGACAATTGTCCCTCTGTCTGGGCACTAACTTCATAAATCACTAGGAAGTGGAAAAAGAGGGCTTCCTCTTCCTTCCCCTCCTCAATGGTCAAAAATAGTTGTTCCAAGAGACCGGAGAGCACTGTTGCTCTCTAGAAATCTGATACCAGAGTAATTTCTGGATCAAAGTTAGGGAATGATGTCTTAGTCTGTGGAACACTAGTAGTAACAAATGCAAATGCCCACAATTCTATTCAAATATGAAAATTGTGCCATTCTGCCCTCCATGTTAAACAGAAGATCATCTTGAAATAATTCAAACCATAGACTAATAGATATTTGTTATATCGATTATGCCATTTATTCTTGACGTTTGTTTCAGTTCTTTGATTCTGTGTAAAAATAAATGCGATGACTTTTTTCTCCTTTGTAGTATAATAGCTTTGAGCAACTTTGCATCAATTTCACAAATGAAAAACTGCAACAGTTTTTCAATCATCATATGTTTGTCTTGGAGCAAGAAGAATACAAAAAGGAAGGCATTGAATGGGAGTTCATTGACTTTGGCCTGGATTTACAGGCCTGCATTGATCTCATTGAAAAGGTAAGGAAAGGCTTGCAAAAAAAAAAAATTGTATTCAAAAGTATAGAAAGGTTCGCCATAAAGTGAGTATGATATACTAGGTAGAGTGGTAGTAAGATAGACCTGGGGCGAAATCCTCACAGCCATCAAGTCTTCTTGGTGCCATGGATCGGCCAATATCTCCTTGCCTATATCTTTCAGCCTTACCTATGTCACAGCACAATTCTGATGCAGGAACGCAGGTGCCCAACTCCTGATTCAGCAATGCAGCGGTGTCAACGTGGCATTCAGTGCATCTTGGAGTTTTGACCTCCAGAGGCTTCCACAGAGAAAGGGAATGTTTGTTCCCTTCCTTTGGGGTAAGCCCTTGGTGTCCCCATGGGTCAACTTGGACATGTGCCAGTGAAATAGCTGATGCAAGTTTGTGTGGACCCATGAAGATGCTTCGGGCCCAGGGAGGGTGTTAGAATTCAACAGACACAGCTCCCTCCTCACCCCATGACCATCATCAATTATTTGACAAGCCATGATACATGGTTGGTTGAGTGTCTTTAGCTTCTTGGGCCACAAGTTAGAAAAGCCGGTCCATAATCATAATGTTCAGTTGTTTTCTGACTGATTGAAAAAAAAAATAAGCCAGCCTATCTCAGCGCTTTGAAAACCAAAGCATCAATATTATGTCAGCACTCAGTATAAAATATAATATTTTCACACTGTATTCGCCAAAGCTGGTAGCAGCCTGAAGAGTAAAACGTGCTAATGCCTATGGCAAAAAAAAATAAAAAAAATCTCCATATACACTTTTCATTGATGCTAACCCAAATGATGCACTTGTAAAACAAAATATTTAAATCTGTCATCTTATTTTAATGAACAGCCCATGGGCATCTTATCTATCCTTGAAGAGGAATGTATGTTCCCAAAGGCTACAGACATGACATTCAAAGCCAAACTCTATGACAACCACCTTGGCAAATCAGCAAACCTGCAGAAACCCAGACCAGACAAGAAAAGGAAATATGAAGCTCATTTTGAACTCTTGCACTATGCCGGAGTGGTAAGTTTGGAGTATTCACAGATATAGGCACCACAGAGAGTCTCCCTGAAATCCTACTAAGGCTGCAGCTTACCTGGTTTCACAGCTTAATAAGTTCTGAGAACCAACGGCGTACTGAGGTCATTTGGCACCTCGGGCCCAGAAATTTTTGGCATCCCCCCCATGACAAAATTATTTTCAGTAATAGTCATGACATGAAATGAATAATAATGGCAAGAGAAGCATCACAGACCGTGAACATTTTCTTTTATTGAGAACAGCATTAATCCTATGTTTTAAGATCATGGGAAGATGCCAGTGGTGTTATTCTACCGGAACGCTGGGTGGGACATCCGAGTGATCGACAGCCCGCCCATCACGTTCCGCAGAGTTACGCCATTTGTGTAACATATGGAAGCAGCATAATTGGTTACGCAAACAGCGTAACGCTGCAGAACGCGACGGGCGGGCTGTCGATCACCCGGATGTCCCGCCCAGCGTTCCGGTAGAATAACACCACTGGAAGATGCCCTATATTGTCAGAACCACAGTCCATCAAGCTTAGTATTGTCTGCATTGGTGGGAACAGCTCACCAAGTTACATTTAGGGGTCTTTTTGTTCCCTACCTGAAAGATTGTGATAGGACCATTGCGTCCTGGACAACTGTGTCCCGATCAAATAATTGTGCAGCTCAAAACGATGCCCCAGAAGTGACACATCTAAATGATGCCCTGGATGTGACGTCACTTGTTACAACAGATGTGGTGCCCAGGCTTTTCAAAAAAGTGAAAAGTGGGGGGATTGCTAGAACAAGAGGCAATGAGTGACTGTGTTGGCCGCTGCCACCGCCTCTTTAAAAAAACACCACCACCAAACTCTTTGCAAGAGACAATAGTGGCAAACATAGTCTCTTGTTGCTGCCTCCTCTTGCTCCACCGCCTCTCCCCAGCCCCAGTCCCCCTCCTGCTGCACGCCAAGCCCCCAGAGCAAGGGGTGACGAGCGGCTGTATTCAACGCTGCCTCATCTATCAAGGAAAAAAATGGAACCGTCCAGGTTCCTCTAAGCAGCCCAGTCCCCCAGTTGACTGTGGCTATGCCGCCCACCTGATGGCCTCCGACTCTGGGAGCAGCTTGTAGCCCAAGGAAATTGCTCCCACCCCCTTGGCTACACCACTGTGTCCTGGTATTGGACATTTGCATCTGTTCTTTTTGTGTTCCCTTCCCATTTTAAATTCATCCAGGCTATTAGCCATGACCATATCTTGTTGCACTGAATTGTTGTAGTGAATTTTACAGTTTAATTGTGTGATGTGTCAGGAAGTACTGTCCTTCCTTTTGTCTTGGAAGATTCCTTTGTCTTCCATTTGTTTCATTCTCCTAGCCTTCTTTTTTAGCTTGTCTATGTATGTCCTCAGGTGCCCTATAACATCGTTGGCTGGCTTGAGAAAAACAAGGATCCACTCAATGAAACTGTCGTGGGCATTTTTCAGAAATCTTCCAACAAACTTCTGGCAAGCCTGTTTGAAAATTACGTCAGTGCTGACAGTGGTAAGCAGAATGATATTGTTTCTTTACTCCCCGGATTAAAGCTTAGAAATGTTAAATGCATAATATCATGATTTCTAAGAGACTTACAGTCTTAAATGAAATTCCCTTTATAACATCTCTGTTGGAAACGGAGACATTCTCAATTCCATTGAATCAAGCAGTTCTTCCCTTAGCTCAAACTGAGTTCCATTAGAATATCATGCAGACTTCATGCTGCTGGCTCAGAACATATCAAGCTATTCATATGGCCATTTCATACATTAAATTTTCAAGGGATATCTAATTATCTTCAAAATACTTTACATGATTGCGCATGAAAGCATCAGACATGTGGTTGCAAAGATGTGTATTACGAAATGGTCCCACAACAAGATGTTGCATCTGTTTGAGCCTAAATTGTTCACCTCTGGCCATTGATGACTGAAGCAGCTGGTTGCTCCCTGCTCCCTTTCTGCCGCTGTCCCCCTGAAACTGCCACTTCATCATTCTGCAGTGCCTAAGGTCACTTAGCATGCTCAAGCTGCAGCAGGCTTTTCTTCTTGGAAGGGAGTAATTCCATTAGGCTTTATGGAGCTTGCTTCAGTGTAAACATGTCCTGGAGCATATGTCAAAAGATGGATTGGAGTCTTCTCTCTCTCTCTCTCTCTCTCTCTCTCTCTCTC
>JAJKFI010000027.1:4198294-4233196 GCA_029204185.1 Lerista edwardsae | reverse complement strand
CTATTGAGATGAATGTTCTGAAGAAAACAGTAAGTTTTATTTATCCATTTCACAGATGTAACTCTCAATGAACATTGCATTTGAACCAGATTGAGGCACTGGCCATAGTTCCTTCTTTGTTTCCTGGATTAGGCATTCCTTTATTTTTAGGGAATGCCAAAAAGGTGCAATTGCGGCTAATTCACACTTGAAATGTGTTATGTGTAATAAAACATGTTCTTCTCTACCCCTCCAATGTGGCGCACTCCAGACTGTGCGCCAAATCCTATTCAAGTTTCCAGTACTAAATGCAGCTGTGCCAATGGGACACGTGCTGCATCCTGCCCTGGAGGGGCACTCATGGAAACCTCCTCCAGTAAAGGGAATATTTGTTCCCCTTCCTCAGGGTTGCATTGTGGCTGCATCGGCACTGCAAAGTTGACTAGGATTGGGTCCTAAGTCTCCACCCTCCATGCAGATATAGGAGAACTAGAGAAGGTACAGGAGAGAGGGACCAAAATGATTACTGGGCTGGGGCACCTCCCTTATGAGGAAAGGCTACAGCGTTTGGGGCTCTTCAGTCTAGAAAGAATTTTGACTGAGATGTACAAAATTATGCATGGGATCGATAGAGTGGATAGAGGCAGTGGTGTCATTCTGTAACGAACTAACGGAATGGTGGGCAGGACTTACCGCCTGATTGGCTGTGCGGGTCTGACGCGTCGCCACCATTCCGAGCCCCGCGCGGGCACCCCTGGCTTCGGAGGGGGTGCCCGCTTGCCTGGGTGGCGCGCTGGGTGCTGCGGAGAGCCGCGGAGGGGCGCGCCACCCGGAAGAAGCCCTCCGCGGCGGAACAGCAGGCGGCGACGCGTCGCAGGGCCCCTGTCAATCAAGGGGTAAGTCCCGCCTGCGTTCCGGTAGTTAATTATAGAATGACACCACTGGATAGAGGGATGTTTTGTTCCCACTCCCATAATACCAGAACCAGGGAACATCCACAAAAATTGAGTGTTAAGAGTGAGAACAGATAAAAGGAAATACTTTTCACCCAGCAGGTAATTTGTAGAACTCCTTGCCTCCATACTTTAGAAGTAAGCTACTTCAGAATGCCAGTTGCAGGGGAGTGGCAACAAGATCCAGGTATCTAGTTGTCTTGTGTGCTTCCTGAGGCATCTGGTGGGCCACTGTGAGATACAAGAAGCTAGACTAGATGGGCCTTTGGCCTGATCCTGCACGGCTCTTCTTATGTTATGTTCATGCTGTTTACACAACAGAAAAAGCTTACATTAGAGCCACTGAATGCTTTTTTACTTGTATAAACATCTCAGGCACGGAACGATCAAGTCACAATGTTCTGATGTGTCATTCTCTGTCTTTTAACCTAGACTGAGATGGAAAATAGGTCAAATGTTGTAATATTTAGATGCATTTAGATGATATTCCCAAACGTCTATTAAAAGCAGACACATTAACAGCCTGACCCTTTAACTTGAGAGGGCTGAGCAGGAACAAGGAGAATAGCTGATGCGTTGCATGAACATCTTTGCTTCAGCACAGCACTTGACGTCTAGCCCACTCTGTAAATATTACACAAACTCTGCCGTGTTCATTCCTTCTCCTCTCCTCCCCCACCCTCCCTGCTCTATCCTAATGCTACAGCATAAAGCGTAATTTTAAATTGACTTGTTGCTGACCTCACGTGAAGCTTATTTTGCTTCATTTACAGAGGAGCTAAGTGCACACCAGGAATTTTGGTTGGATAAGCAGCTCAGTTTTTACAAACCTTAGCCAGAGATGCTGAAGCTTGAATAGACACAAGAATTGCCCAAATTGTGGCCCTTTTCTTAATAACCCAAAGCACCTATTTGGGAAACTTGTTTAAAAAAAAAAAAAAAAAAAAAGCTGAAGCATTACAAAGATATAAAGCTATCAGGACAAAAGCAAACCATCATGCAAGGTATTCAGTAAGAATAAAAAGTGAAAGAATTTGATCAGACATAAGATCAGTAGTCTACCACCTTGCGACATATAATTTACAGGTCTGATTGTACCTGCAGTGCTTTAAATGATACTCATCTTTACTAATCGCTGCATTTTCAAGTGAATCAATGGATACTGTAAGAGAGTAGAACTAACAGTGACTCACATTTTTTTTAAAGGCAAAGAAGAAAACCAGAGAGATTCCAAGTTTTAAAATGTGATGTGTCTATCCTTCACTTTTTGAATCTTCAAGAGTTCACATGCATTTCTTTTAGCAAAGCGAAGTGTCATTGCAATGCAGGATGGAAGCAAGCGCAAATCTGCAGCATCGGAGCTTATCTAATGAGCAATAACACATTATGTGATCAGACCACACATAGGCCACTGTGGTGCCACTTCACCAGCAGCGGGCACAAGATTTTATGCCATACAGCTATTACTCAGGGCCCAATCCTATCCACGTTTCTGGTGGCGATGTAGCTGCACTGCAGACCCAAGGTAAATGAACAAATGTTCCCTTACCTTGAGGAGGCCTCCCTGACTCCCCCTCCACCACAGAATGCAGCACACAGCCCACTGGGACAGCTATACCAGAGCTGGAAAATTGGACAGGATCTGGCCCTCAGCTTCTGCTCCAGAAATGGGCCAGTGCATGTAGCAGCATTCCTACTCTGACCTGCTTAGAGCACAATCCTAATTTGGAGTTAGGCCGCACAGTTAGGCCAGCAAAGTTTGGCCGGCACAAGGGACATGGTAAAGTATGTTTGGACCACTCTCGGAGTCAGAGAGGCCAGCAGACAGACATGCACTATCTTCCCTGACTCCGAGAGTGGTCCAAATGCACTACATGGTGTCCTTTGTGCCAGCCAAACTTTGCTGGCCTAACTGTGCCAGCCTAACTAGGTTAGGATTGTGCCTTTAGTATTTTTAGACCTAACAATAGTTATATTATTACAATGAACAACTGAACTTGAATTTTGGCATTATGTTTCAAAAAAGAGCTTTTGTGGAATTTCCTCTGCAATGAATTCTAACCCAGTGGCATATTTTCAGGTGTTCTTTAAAGCCGGTCTCTTGGGCCATCTGGAAGAAATGAGGGATGAAAGATTAGCCAAGATTTTAACTCTGATTCAAGCCAGAGCCCGAGGGAGGCTGATGCGCATTGAGTTCCAGAAGATTGTCGAGAGAAGGTACTTCAGTGTAGTCTTTTTATAGCACGCTTGCTGTGAACAGATGCTTCTCCTGGACACAAACGAGCCGCATTTGCCATAAATGCCTTTTAAAACCCTTTCTTTAGCTGATGGGTGGGAGGGAAGGCGGGGGAAGAACAGCATTGTCCAAGTGACAAGACTGTGAGCAGGCTGGAGTGCTCAGCAGAGATGATAGCCCTGCGGCAGAAGGAAAATATTTGAGGGGGGATACGGGCACTGCAATGATACTGTTGCCTTGGGTAAATGGTTTCTTATCACATCCACCTCATGCAAAATACAGGCCCAGCCCACTCCTCGTATTCAGCACCTACGGTATCCAGCACCTAGGGAGCAAGCCTAACCAATTTTACGGCACTGGGATAAGTGCAATGCAGCTATGAGGGAAGGTACCGAACATTCCCGTATTTTGAGGAGGTCTCCTTGACTGCCCCACCACCACCGCAGGCTGCAGCACTTGCCCCACTGGCCCAGCTATGTCACTGCTGGAAAGCACAATTAGGATTGTGCCCTTAAGTTATTTCGCAATGCATATAAACATGGTTGACATGGAATTCAAATTCAAACTCACTGAGCAACAAAGTTCATTGTTACGTCCGAAGCCACTGTGAATCCTTGTACTGCAAGAAATAGTAATGGCGCATTTATGGCTTTGAAAATGATCAAATAGAACTGAGGTGGGTGTGATGGATAAGCAAACTACCATGTACAAACATTGGATGGTTGAGAGCACAATCCTAACCTGGAGTTAGGCTGGCACAGTTAGGCCAGCAAAGATTAGCCAGCGCAAGTGCTTTTGGACCACTCTCGGAGTCAAGAAGGATGATGCACATCTGTGTGCTGGCCTCTTTGACTCCAAGAGTGGTCCAAGCATAATTTACGGTGTCCCTTGTGCTAGTCAAACTTTGCTGGCCTAACTGGGCCGGCCTAAGTCCAGGTTATGATTGTGTCCTTAATAATGGAAAACAAAAGAATAGCAACTGGGGGAAGCCAAAGAACCAAGAAAAAAAGTTGCCCCATTTCAGAAGTCTTAGTTAGGTGACATCCATAACTCAGGGTGTGAACTATGTTCTTTTTTCAACTAGAGATGCGCTTCTTGTGATTCAGTGGAACATCCGAGCATTTATGGTTGTGAAGAATTGGCCTTGGATGAAGCTTTTCTTTAAGATTAAGCCCCTGCTGAAGTCTGCAGAAACGGAAAAAGAAATGGCCAATATGAAAGAAGAGTTCCTAAAACTAAAGGAGGCCTTGGAGAAATCAGAAGCGAGGAGGAAGGAACTTGAAGAGAAACAGGTTTCGCTAGTGCAGGAGAAGAATGATCTGCTCCTTCAGCTGCAGGCAGTGAGTAGAAAATAAATCAAGCTTTGTTGTTGATGCATTTGAATCTTGGGCACAGCAAATTAGGCTGATAGTAGAATAATGTCTTTGAAACACAAGCAACATGAAGATGTAGTGGTCCCTTAAAGACTAATAGCATCACTGTGGCTTAAACTTTGGTGGATTTGGACAAATGCATGAAGTGTCCTTGCTTTACCCAGAAGACTTGCATTTTTCTTCTCTATAATGTAGCACATACAATTCGCACAACATTTAATTACCTAGTATAGTATTTCCTATGAATCACGTTGCAGTGAAAAGAGATACAGAGATGCGCACAGCCAGAGCGATTATGAATTTGCTGTTTGGTAGTTCTTAAAAATAGATCCTAAAGACACCAGTGCAGTTTACATATGTGGCTTTGACTGAGAACAGATTGTCAAACACATTCACAATTGTGGCGGGGGGGAGGAACAGAGGGGATAATTTGAAAATTTCTCAGCCGGCAGTATCAAAGCCTTTTTGTTTGGTTTGCTCTGCTTGCTTGCCTGGGCGCTGGCAAAATGTGAGGAGAGGTGAAATGGGAATGGATCTGAAATGATGGGCTCAGAAGTGAGCAGGTTTTCATGGCAGGATTTTGCTACTTAACTGGTTTATGCTTTTGGTTGTATCCAAAAACGTTACTCATGGGTCATGGTTAAAGTTCTGTTGTTGTAACTAACTTACAGCCCCATCCTATCGTGCTTGGCCCCCGTAGAAGCAGTGGTACCAAAATGGCTACTGCTGTATCTTATGGGCATGGTGGTGACCGTTTGAGGCACCTCGGTAGAAGGGGACATTCATCCCATGGATAAGGGTGCTGGCCCTGCAAACTTTTGCTGGCACAAACTTGAGAACCACTGTCTTGGGCCACGCGGCCTGACACGGAGGATAGGATCCAGCAGTGGAGGCCACCACCGGTCCCACACACCCTCTGCCCCTCCCCCTGCCCAGTTCCACCCTCCCTATACCCTCCCACCACCCAAAAGGGCTCACCGCCAGTGGCAGTGAGACTTACCACCAGTGGTGTCATCTAAATGATTTAAGAACAGGTACTCACTTTTGATTGGCACGTGTCGGGACCCGCCCACCGGAAGTGACATCATAAGCCAGAAGTGATGTCGTGGCAGGAAGTGACATGAAAAAAGCCCTTTTTGAGGCCTCAGATGATTTTAAACTGACCCAACAGTTGCGACAGGATTCCACAGCACCCCCAGAACATGTTAAGGGGGCCTGGCATCATGTTAAAACCCCAGAGCAACTCATTTTTCAGTGGCAAGGAAAGGAAAGGCTCTGCTCGCTGCCTGCCTGCCTGCCTGGCTCTGAGAACATGCAGGCAACTCAAACATGCAGGAAATTCAAATGTTGCAGAGGGCGGAGTTGACGAGTGGGCGGGCGAATGGGCGGGGCCAGCTGTAATCCTAGAAACTGGTACTCGGGTACCCCCGCGTACCCCCTGCATGACATCACTGCTTACCACTGGCGGACTCTACACTGGGTCGTCCTGGCATGGGGCCTGACGCCAGCGGTAAGACCTTGCATCTGGAGCTATAAGTGCCTTAAGTTGCAACCCTGGTGCTGGCAGTAAGGGCTTACCACCAGCACTGGGCCACATAGGATTGTTAATAACTAGCTTATTGTGGTAATTAACTTTTAATATTGAATTAATTCTAGTGGGATCTAATTATCTTTGGATATTCAGTAGCCCTCCCCTGCCCCATATCCATGGGTCCCCTATCTGCAGTTTTACTTTTCTGCAGTTCATAAATCCCCTCATAGTGCACATGGCTTATCTGTCTCTGTTTGCAGCCCTCCTGTGGCAGACTCCCGTGCTATCCATTTCTTGTTAGTGTCGCGCTGATTGCAGCATGCTTCCTGTTAGCGTTTGCCTTGCGTGGTGGCGAGAATAGTCACCACTGTTTTTGTAAAGACAAAAAACAACCAGGCAGGCAATCCCATGCTGGAGTTAGGATGCAAGTTAACAACTTCTTAAAAGATAATAAAATATCATCTTGAGTTTCACAATTAAGACTGTGTAGAGTTTCTTACGAAGAGCAAAAATAGCTTAAGAATCAGGGAGGTGGGGAAAAAGAATATGAAGAAAGAATAGCTGAAAACATCAAGGCACACAATAAAAATGTCTTTCAACACATCAAAAGCAGGAAACCTACCAGTGAAGTGGCTGGACCGTTAGATAGCAAGGGAATAAAAGAGAAGATTGCAGAGACACAAAATGAATTCTTTGCGTCTGTCTTTGCTGCAGAAGATGTAGGGCAGATACCCATGCCCGAAGTGACCATCTTAGGGAGGAAGCGAGTTGAATAGATGTAACAAAGGATGAGGTTACAGAGCATACTGAACATGTTGAAAGTGAACAAGTCACTGGGTCCAACTGGCATCCCCCCAAGAGTTCTCAAGGAACTCAAGTGTGAAATTGTTGGTCTTCTAACAAAAATACTGTATGTAACCTGTCATTGAAATCAGCCTCCATGCCAAAGGACTGGAAGTTTGTCAATGTGACACTGATAGGTAAAAAGTGATGGGGTGGATGCAAGTAGTTACAAACCAGTCAGATTAATGTCTTCCCTGAGGAAACAGGTGGAAAGCATAACTACAGATGAAATAATTAGATGTATAGACAAAGTCTCACTGAAGGAGAAGCAGCAAGATTTCTGCAAAGAGGAGCTCTGCCTCACTGACCTTCTAGAGAAATGGTTCCCAAACTGTGGTTGGAAGCCACTGGTGGGTCAAGAGCCAATTTCAAGTGGGTCACGAAGCACCTAAGGCAGCCATATTGAAAATATGGGAAGATGGGATGCTAGAAAGGGGAAGGGCTGTGTGGTTGTTTTGCTGGTGTCAAGGTTGTAAATAAGCTTTTTTATTTCTGATTCACTTTGCTACTGGAAAGTGGCTGAGAAATAACCCAACGTATTGCTGCATTCTCAGGAAAGCAGCAGGCTCTGGCGTCACAATGACGGCACTTCTGGCCATTACATCACTTCTGGTGGGTCCCAAATAGATTGTCATCCTAAAAATTGGATTCCAGTGCTAAAAAGTTTGAGAACCAGTATTCTAGAGTTTTTTGTGAATGTCAACAGGCATGTGAAACAATCCGGTTGAGACTGTATGCTTGGACTTACAAAACACTTTTGACAAACATTCTCGAGGCTCTTCAGTAAACAGAGAAATCATAGAATAAGAGAAGTCCTTTTCTGAATTGATAACTGGTTAAAGGACAGGAAGGAGTGAACAGGCATAAACGAGCACTATTCACAGTGAAATAATAACAGGAATTCCCCAAGGACCTGCCTTGGGGACTATTGCTTTTTAAATGGTTCACACATGATCTAGCATGGAAAAAAGGTAATGGGGGAGATGACATGATTGAGGGCACATTCCTAACCTGGAGTTAGGCTGGCACAATTAGGTCAGCAAAGTTTGGCTGGTGCAAGGGCCACCGTAAAGCACGTTTGGAGTCAGGGAGGATGGCGCACATCTGTATGTTGGCCTCTCTGACTCTGAGAGTGGGCCAAACATATTTTGCGGTGTCCCTTGTGCAGGCCAAACTTTGCTGGCCTAACTGTGCCAGCCTAACTCCAGGTTAGGATTACACTCACTTATATAATTATGCATAGTTGGGAGCCAGTGGAAAGAGATACATTTTTATTTTTTCCCCCATCATACTAGAACCAGGAGTCCTTCTGTGAAAGTGATTGGTGGGAGATTTAGGACAGACAAAATGCTATGCACTTCTACGCAGCACAGAATTAGTCTGTGGAGTTTGCTGCCAAAAGATGTGGTGATGGCCACTGGCTTGGGTGGCTTTAAAAGTGGATTGGACAAATTCCAGGGGGCGGGGCAGATCTATCAGTGGCTACTGACCGTGATGGTCATGCACTACCTCCAGGTACAGCGACAGTATGCCTCTGAGTACCACTTGGAGGGGGAGCAGTGCAGTGGTGTCATTCAAATGATTTAGGAACAGGAACTCACTTTTGATTGGCACTTGTTGGGAACCCGGAACCAGCCACGGAGCCCATTAGGATCCGGAACGCCCGTTCTGGTCCGTTCCCCCTGAATGACATCACTGGAGCAGTGGCAGGAGAGGCATGTGCCAGGAGTATCCAAACCTGCTTAAAATAATATATATTTCCTACCAATGATGCGCTGGAGATTACATTTCTACCAATGTTGCTCTAACGCTTTGCATTAAGAGCCACATATGATAAACTTCAGACAATATTTAAGAAGCATTTAAATTCGTACATATATGTCCTCACTATGAACATTAAACTTAAATTTTAATCCAGGGGGCTCTCAGGGTGAATAATTATAAAGTTTGAACATTTTTTTATTTACCTTTTATATTAATTGGGATGCAGATAGGAGCTCAGCCAACATATTTCTGCGAGTGACCCCTTATACGTCAAAGAACTGCATGTGGCCCTGGCATATGCCTTCATCTCCTGCTTGTGGGCTTCCCAGAGGCAGCTGGTAAACAGAATGCCAGGGCTTTTCAGTTAATCCAGCAGAGCTTTTCTTAATTTCTTTTGAAGACATGAGGAATGTTCATGTTCAGTTATTAAAAATATGACCGTGAATCTATTTTGTGTTCCATTTAGACTTCCCAGGACTCTAAATACATTTTCTCACATAATACATACATGCAGTCTGCATAATTCATTCAAATAATGAATTATTGGTCTTACTCTGCATTCGTTTACATTACTTTACATGTAAATAAATGAACTGCAGAACTTAAAAGGCTGGGATATAAATACAACCACCCTTATCCATATTCTAATCTGTTGAGGTGGTTACCATGGTAAATCACTGAAGCAAGGAGATGTTAAACTTGGGAGATGTGACATTTTACATACAATTTGCAACTGTGCTGCAGAATTAACTCGGCAATTAGTTTTGAAGATTACAAAGAAGGTATATTTTAATAGTTGATAGCTTACAATAATGACCAAGTGTTTATCATGACGCACAGCTCCCATAGCTCACAACAAATCCAAAGGAGTTCAGCTCAGAATTCAAATCTAAGTGGACTCAGAATGTTCACCAGTATTATGTTTCGGAACTTTCCTCTCTGATTCAGGGCGCAAGCCTAACCTGGAGTTAGGCTGGCACAGTTAGGCCAGCAACGTTTGGCCGGCACAAGGGACACCGTAAAGTATGTTTGGACCACTCTCAGAGTCAGAGAGGCCAGCACACAGACTTGCGCCATCCTCCCTGACTCCAAGAGTGGTCCAAGCGTGCTTTACAGTTACCCTTGTGCTGGCCAAACTTTGCTGGCCTAACTGTGCCGGCCTAACTCCAGGTTAGGCTTGTGCTCTGAATATGAGCAAGAGAAAGTTTTCACTTGAAGATGCAGGCCTTCTTCTCCCAATATCGTGCCCTTCTGCTTGGAAGCCCATTTCCAGGAGCCTTGAAAAAGCAATTATTGGGAGCATAGACATGGGGGCTGTCCTAGCCCTTTGCCTCCTATCTGCAGTCTCAGCCTTCTGCTTGGCTGTTCCATTTCGACATGTAGGTTTTAATGGCTGCATTTTATTGTTCTCCTCCAAGGAAACCCAGGAGGGGTCATTTGGTAGGAAAGAAATTTGAATCTAAATAAATCCCAGCCTTTTTTTGATCTATCCTCTGGGTTACATTAGCACTCAGAGTGAATACATTTTCTCACATTCATGTTAATTGCTTCCTGGAGTTGTTCCTGGAGTTGTTCCTGGAGCCCATACCTGAATAGGTAGTAAATGTGTGAGTGGGGACCTCTGGAGAGAGGAGGAAAGTGCCGTGAAGAATCGGTTTGCTAAAACAAAAGTTTCCTTCCTCGTCACTAATGCAGCCTTCCACCCACCCTGACAGGAGCAAGACACCCTGGCCGATGCCGAAGAACGATGTGACTTGCTGATTAAATCCAAGATCCAGCTGGAGGCCAAAGTCAAAGAGCTGACTGAGCGGGTGGAAGACGAAGAGGAGATGAACTCTGAGCTGACATCCAAGAAGAGGAAGCTGGAAGATGAATGCTCTGAGCTGAAGAAAGATATTGATGACCTTGAAATTACACTGGCAAAAGTGGAGAAGGAAAAACATGCTACTGAAAATAAGGTGCCTTTGCCATAAGACACACTCTCCTGAGGCTGCTTTTTATATACAGAAATGTGCAGAGCCATATTAACCCATGGCTGGGCCCATAGGCCTTCAGTTATTTTGGGCCCCCTCTGAAACTCACAGGGCTGTATTATCATGTATTAGGCTGCCAAGACATGCCAACATGACTGGCCCTAGTCCCTGCAGGGGCCCCTAGGCTTCAGCCTAATGGATAATATGGCCCTGGGAATGTGCAAATTATTAATTTTTCAGGGAAATAAAGCTCCTGATTAGAAAGAAGCTGTCTCTTCAATTTAGAGACACATACAAAGTTGCATGTTCGCGCTTTCATTATGTTACCCTATTGGAAGGAAGCTATGCCTGGGAAAATGCGCCAGTCTATTTCATGCCCATGTGAGCAATCCCGGCAATCCCTGAACAGCACGCACAGGGGCCGTTGCAGTACGTGAGCCAGGAAATCAGAGACTTGGCTATCAGCAATGTCTGTTATTGCAGTGACTGCAAACAAACAAACCATTATTCTGCAAGTTGTTTCTGCCTTCATATTCCATTGGCCTCAACTTTGCATTTAACAGCAAAGTATTAGAAAGTAGCCGGTCATACTGGGCTTCCCAGGGCTTCAGCATGTTTTCCTTCCTTTAGCATCTGGTGTGTGTGTGTGTGTGTGTGTGTGTGTGAAGCAGTAGTGTAGCTAAGGGGGTTCGGGGGGCAACAAGCTTTAGGGGAGCAATAAACAAGTGGCCAAAATTGTGAAAACCTGGGTGAATAATTCCATCATGTGCTATATCATTGGACAGGTAATCTAATGCAGAATGCAGTGAAACATGCTGTAAAGCAGGTCCCCACCAGTGCTTCTAGCACGGGGCCGATGCAGGCAGTTGTGTCAGCCCTGCACCGCTGAAGCACGCCCCCAGTAAGCTGGTCCTGAGCCAGCCAAGTTGCAGGAGCTATTCTGGGTGGAGAGAAGGCAGGAGTGAGGGCAGAATGGGGTGGGAAAGGGTGTTCTGATGGTGGGGTGCTCTGGATTGAGGGGTGGAGCCTGGATGCAGTCATTAGGCTGCATCTAACCCCCTGGCCCCGTGCTGCATGGTGTGCTCAGACTTGCATCTGCTATACAGCAGGCACAGATCCAAGCAGCCCCATAGGGGTCAAATGTGCCCTTGCCCTGTGAAGGCTCCAGCCTGCTCCCCATCTGCACTGTAGGCAGCACAGCACAGCCAGCCTGCTTGTTCCAACGCAGGTGAGGATTGCGCCCTAAATTTGATTTTGTCATGGAGGGGCAGGTACTACCAAATCTTCTTTGACCTTCGCTACGCCATTGGTGTCATGGATTTGGTTCACATGAGTGCATGCTCAAGAAAGCACAGCATTGCTTACATGAGCAATAGCATTCATTGCTCGGAATTGGGTCCATGTCAACAGAGCACAATACGACAACTTTTCCCAGTACAACTGTTTTAAAAGGCCTCTTAAGCCAGGGATGAAAACGTCAATGACATTACGAGGACCTCTGTTTCTTTGCGCTTGTGCTTCGTTTTCCCCGCAGGTTAAAAACCTAACAGAAGAAATGGCTGCGCTTGATGAGACCATCAGCAAGCTAACGAAAGAAAAGAAGTCCTTGCAGGAAGCTCACCAGCAAGCCTTAGATGACCTGCAGGCGGAGGAAGATAAAGTCAACACCCTGAGCAAAGCTAAAGCAAAACTGGAGCAGCAAGTAGATGATGTAGGCTTACTCAGGTTGCTTTTGATGAGAGGCAAATTAAGGAGAAGGGCTGTGGCTCAGTGGAAGAAGCCTTGCTTTGCATGTAGAAGCAGTGGTGTCATTCAAATGATTTAGGAACAGGAACTCACTTTTGATTGGCACTTGTCGGGAACCCGGAACCAGCCACAGAGCCTGAATGACATCACTGCCTTCGCCCCCCTAGGAATCCGGAGTCGCTCCCTTTAACCCTCTGAGTGCCAGCCAACCAAGAAGAAAAGCTCTTTGCTTTTCTTGGGAGGGGGGAGGAGGGAGAGTGAAGTGGGCGGAGTCAGCCCTAATTTTAACTAGTGGAACTGAGTTCCCCCGCGTTCCCCCTGCATGACATCACTGTGTAGAAGGTCCTGAGTTCAGTCTCTGCAGAGGGAGGGTGCCACAGGGGGAGGCAAGCGTGGCTGGTGCTGGCTGTGGCAGGGCACAGCAGCGCGGGAAAAACCTGCACACTTTTAGGCCCTCCACCCTCCCCTGCGCTTGGATTGCTACTTAATGGAGCTATTCTGGGTGTAGAGAGATGTGGCTGGATGACACAGGGTGGCGGGGCAGCTGCACTGGGGACGTGGTGATGTTGCCCCACCCCCAGGCAAGCTGCGAGCCGAGAACGGCTCCGAGTCCTTGGCATCTTCAAATAGGGCAGAGAAAAATTCACTTCCGAGGCCCTGGAGAATTAATGCCTGTCACTGCCGACGATATTGAGCTAGCAGCCCAATCTAACTACCCTCCCCCCAATGATGCAGCTGCACCAGTGGGACGCATGCAACATCCTGTGGGGTGGGGACAGTTGTGGGGGTGTTTTTGAGGTAAGCCTCCATTGCCCCAATGGGTCTCCTCAAATCTGCACCAGCCATTTTGCTGGCAGAGAACTGAGGAGACAAAGGAAGGGAGAATGAACCAGGATACTGATGCAGTTGTTGCTGCTAGTCACTGCCCTCCCTACCTGTTCTGCTTCCTACCTGCCCTGCCCTTCCTAGTCTCTTTCCTCCCCTTCCCTTTCTCTTTCCTCCCACTTCCCACCCCAGCTTACCTGCACTTCTGTGGGTAGCCAACTGCAGCCAGCAGCTCTGCCACCATTAGGGCACCATTTTGCCACCATTTCAGCAGAGGTTTCAAAATGGCCACTTGCGGCACACTACATGCCCTGCTATATAGCAATTTACAGCAGAAGATCTGTGTTATAAAACATAGTTAGGATGGGGCCATAATGCTGTAATTGACTATAAGGCCGCTTCTGTGATTGAGAAGTGTTGTAATTCTATTATAAACATCAGAGCCATTCTACAGTTAAACTTTTAAATGGGGAGTAGATAAAGAGACTGCATTTATAATCCTGTTCTTCCAGACAGGTATAGGAAATGGGCTGTGTTCTGGTTGTTTTCTGTGAGGTAGATGAGGGTATCTTAACACACCTGTGAAGAACAGGATTGCATGTCTCCGCTTCAAGATGGCTTACTCAACGTTAAAAGGCACCGTCAACTTCTGTGTTCCAACAAGAACATGAAAGGTTCAGTGAGTAAGGGCCCAATCCTATCCAACTTTCCAGCACTGAAGGAGCCACGTCAAAGCAGTGTGCACTGCATCCTGAGGTGGGATCAAAATGGCCTCCTTGGGACTGCATTGCGGCTGCATTGGCATTGGAATATTGGATAGGATTGGGCCCAATGTCCCTCTGCCATACTGACCCTTTTTCATTGCTTCTGCAGCTGGAGGGCTCTCTTGAGCAAGAAAAAAAAGTGAGGATGGATCTGGAAAGGGCAAAACGTAAACTGGAAGGCGACTTGAAGCTGACTCAAGAGAGCGTCATGGACTTGGAGAACGATAAACTGCAACTGGAGGAAAAGCTGAAGAAGTAAGAGAGTGGTTTAGAATCTGCTTGAAGTCTGTTTATACTGTTAAAAAACAGAGAGAGAGAGTGAGAGAGAGAGTGCACCTAACCTTCACAGCTCGCTAATGTTTTCTACTCCGCATAAAATATGAGCAGGAAGTACCATTCACAGCATGAAGTTACACTCCTTTCGAGGCCTGCAGTGCAGCCTGCCAGGTGCTTGACAACACTTCTGCTTTCCCAAGCCCAGGAAGGCAGCCCAGCACAGGAGTTTTTCACTGAGCCCCCTGGTGAGTTGCCATGTGTGGCTGGCGGGTACGTTCCGCTTGCTGGGTCACACGTTCTGCAGGCCTGCTATATGCCAGACTAGAACCAGGATTGCCTGGGGGACTCAGAAGAGAAAAGGAGGGAAGGGAAGGAAGAAGAAGCTTACCATCTCCAGGTGGGCCTAGAGGGGGCTCTTATGTTTTTATGATATGTTTAAAAAAATTCCCCAAGCATTCCAAAGGCTGCAATCCTATCCACACTTACCCAGGAGTAAGCCCCACTGACTGTCATTGTTAAATGCATGTATCATTGATATCATGTATCATGCCGGTTAAAAGTACAGATCTGCAACATTTCCCCAAATGCAGTCATATACCATGGTAGCTTCAAGTCTAATAAATTAAAAAGAAAATACTTACTGAAATGAAGGGGGACCCATCGGAAATTGGCTCGCAACCCACCAAGTGGGTCTCAACCCACAGTTCTGATGGTCTAGAGGGTAGACCATCAGGCTCAGTTTCCTGTTCTCCAATACAGGGGTTTGCTTTTTAACTTATCTGGTATGGTCCCGTATTGGAGCCATGGCCAAGCCAGCCATGAGGCCACCTCATGTGGATTATATCAGCTGCAGACTGCAAGGGATCCAGGGGTGGTGCATCTGGGGTATCTTCCATCCTCAGTGTGCTGCCACTGCCCAGTAGTGTCAGCTTACCGGTACGCTGGGCGGGTCTTCTGGGTGATCGGCAGCACGCTTGCTGCGTTCCGTTGCGTAATGGCAAAAGCCCACCCGCTGCAGCGTACCGGTAAGCTGACACTACTGCCACTGCCTCTCCCCAACCTGCCACCAATGCAAGCTGCTATGATCTGCTTCGTGAGGTGTAGGTAATTTCCCTCCTTAGCATGCTCTGCGCATGCTGCTGTCAAACCCAGAACTGCAGAATTTCCAGTTTCATTTACAGGAACACTGCGAGTTTGTGCTGTCCTTGTCAATTAGGCTTGACAGCAATGCACAAGGTTAACTTCTGCTTCCTGATAACCTTGATCTAGTCATTTCAAGTGTTCAGCATGTTGCTATAAGCTTGTATGCTTACATTAACCCTGTAAAAGAAGAACATTTTCGCTGGAGTCATTTAAATAATGATAATGAGCGTTGGGGCTGTTGAGACAGGGTTTTTGGGTGGGTGGGTGGGTTTCCCTGGAATGGATCTCCTGTGGATATGGGGTCATGCTTGTACAATCCATCAAAACCCACACACTTCTGCTACAAGAAATGTGTTTATCTTTAAGGTGCCACAAAATGCTACTGTTTTTGCCACTACAGACTAGCTTGGCTACCCCTCAGGAAGCAAAAACAGTAGTAGCTGCTGAGATAGCTCTCCTGCTTAGAAAGTAAGCAAATGATGTTAATGAATCAGCCCCTTGCATTCCACATCTGTTCCATTGACATTGCGTTCACAGGAAAGAGTTTGAAATTAGTCAGATGAACTCCAAGATGGAGGATGAACAGGCTGTCGTGATGCAGCTCCAAAAGAAGATTAAAGAGCTTCAGGTAATTTCTCGTGCTTAATTTTCCCCAACTCCCTGTGCTGGATCCTGTACTGTTAGAAAGCCTGGTTTGTTAGAAAGCAACAAGTCTGTTGCATCTGAACATCAGGTAATTCAAATCTTCCTCATGATCATTTTAAGAACAGTAGAAGAGCCCAGCCTGTTTGGACTCAGAATCCAGCTAGTCTTTTTTTTTTTCTCCTTCCAAAAGTGGCCAGCCAGATTAGGGGTGTCAAACTTATTTCATATAGCAGGTCAAATACAGCATTCATATAGCATTCATGATTCCTGCTGAGGGCCAGAAGTGAGGTAATGAAGCAGGACGTGATGTCATTTCATGAAATGATTATGTCATGACATAGTCAGGTCATGACTAGAAATTGTTTCTCACTTAGCAACTCATTAGCTGCAAATGACAGAAGAAAATACAGAAATCATTTTTTCAAGATATGGAAGAGCCCAATTATCATGCGAGCTGCCCTTTCAGCAGTGTTACCTCACCAAAGTTTAGCTGCTGATGGTGGTGCTGGGCGAATTCAAGGGCTGAATAAAGAACTTTTGAGGGCCACATCTGGCCCCCTGGATGTTTCTGGGAAAACAGGGCATGAAGGCGATAGCCTTCCCCCAATTGCATGCCTTCAGCAACTGATAACCGGTGATGTAGTTGAACTACGTGGGTTCCATATGACTTCCATGGTTAATAACTACTGATAGATGTATCTTCTAAAACTTTTGTAAGCAGTTAACTTTTGTAAACCGCTTTGGATTTTAGACAAGCAGTATATAATCTAATAAATAAATAAATAAATAAATAAATAAAAGTTCTTAACATGGATCCATGGAACTTCATAGGCTTTAGGGAGTCTGTGAACCAGTCACAAAAGAACATTTTGTGTATATATGTTTATGTGCATTTTTCTGGAGAGGGTTCCATACAGTAGCTTTCATCAAAGGTGTCCATGATTTAAACAAAAAGGTTAAGTACCACTGTTCTACAAGTTTGTCAAATTCCCTTCTAAAGGCATCTAAGATCCCAGTCATATCCTTGGCTGGACGGCAGGGGACAGTGGCACTGCTCTGGCCTCCACCGCACATTGCAGACCAGCAAGGAACCATGGAACGATGGAGAAGTAAATAAAAGAAATGTTTACTTACTTACTCTGCCATGCAATGGTGCCTGGTGGCTGTATTCTGATCTGTGCCAACTCTTTGCTGAAAGACGTGCACATGTTGAACCTGGGCAGGGGGCATAGCTTTGGCAGCATTCCTCTTTGTGCTAATCATCCCCCTTTGTGCTCTGATACTTCCCCTCCCGCCTATGCCCATCCCCCTTGAAAATGTACTGCTATAGAGGGAGCCAGTGGAGTCATTGCTGGGCGTGCAGCACTGCTTCCTATTTGCTGCAGTGGGCCAGCAGTGCGCAACAGTGGTCCAGCTTTCACACCGCTGGAACATGCGCTGCACTGCTGGAAGCATTGTCCCAGCAGCACAGTCCGCAGACAGGATTGTACAGTAAGTCGGTGAAAATCACCACATCCTGCGGCAGCAAATTCTGTGAGTAAATTTTGTGGTAAGTGCAGATGTGTGCTGTAAAAAGGAAGGAATTTTAAAACCTGGCATTATTTGGCTTTTTAAGAGTGCAGTTAGGAGTTAGGTCAGCAAGGTTTGGCTGGCACAAGGGCCACTGTAAAGCGCATTTGGACCATTCTTGAAGTCAGGGGAGACGGCGCATGTCTGTTTGCTGGCCTCTCTGACTTCAAGAGTGGTCCAGACTTTACAGTGTCCCTTGTGCCCACTATACTTTGCTGGCCTAACAGTGCCAGCCTAACTCCAGGTTAGGATTGCGCCTTAAAATTACAACTTGTTCTGCTGACATCATAGAAAACGTTAAAAACTGTACAAGAAAAGACTGAAAATAAAATTGCTGAACTACTATGTTTGAGTGAGGTGTAGGTTCAAGTTCCCACTTATTATTAGAACTCACTGGGTTGTTAAGGGCATGCCATAGCCTAGCTTACCTTATAAACTTTCTGTAAGGATAAACTGGAATAAGCTATTGTATGCTACTCTGAGCTCCTAGGAGGAAAGATGGAATACAAAATGAAATGAAATAAATGTGTAAACCCATTCAAATCCCAACAGACTGAAAGCTCCTGGAAATTAAAGGCTGCCTTTTTACCTGTCCCATTGTTATGCCTATATGGTATGGCAAAAAAGACAGGTACACCCTGGACCATGGGTTAAAGAAGAATGATGAACAATTATAAAGTGTAGACAACTTTGCAGTCCTGTGCAGTGAACTTATGGAACAGTGGCATTCTAACCGGGGGTGGATATGCTAAGTTTTGCAGGAGCCTAAGCTTCTGTGTAACATGGCCCCTCCCCCTCGCCTCCAGAGCCATTTGCAGCTTGGAGAGCAAAGCCTCCAAGCCAGCTCTCAGAACTGCAAAGGGCTCTGAAGGTGAAAGGGAGGGGCTGCTTTACATAGGAGCTCAGGCTCCTGCAAAACTTGGCATTTTGCCCTCCCTATAGGACTGCTACTGGTATGGAATGCATGTGGAGGATAAAAACTTGGATCACAACCACTCTTCCCACTCTTTGCTTCCACATGTTTATCCAAAGGAGAACAGAGTTTACAGAATATGGTTTGCTCAATTAAGAATTCTGCTTAATGCAAAACAAATAGTTGAGAGGCCTGCCACATACAGGCAGCCTGTTAGCACATAGGCCGTCTTTAGGTTTTCAGGCCAGTGGATCCATGGTCTGAAATTGGAAGAGTGAAGTGTGATCTCAGTCCGTTCACTTGTTCAACATTTGCATAAGGTTTATTTTACCAGACTTCAGGAACGAAACCAGTGAGCCTTTTGGACATGAAGGCATTTGTGTCCCTTCTTGAGCCACATGATTTTCTTAAGAGTCGATGGGGCTTTGTTATGGGGCGGGTGATTTTAGAAGGATAAACTTGCTAAAGGAAAGATGGTGAACAGAAACAAGAAAAAAAAAGGGGCTTGGGACAAAATATTCTTAGAGCAGAACTAAGCGTCCGCTTTTGACTGTGATGTCCTTGGTGACAGGCATCTGAGGCTTAAGAGTTAGTAACAGAACAGGCTGTTCCACCGACCAAGGCTAGATGAATCCCAGGGATGAGTAAGATTGGCATTGAAGTTTACACCGAAATCAGAATTCTTTGGGGAATGCAAAGAGTCCCCTCGGCTGCTGATCCATGGAGGCTCACTGACCTCATTAGTTTTGCAGCTGCCAAAGTTGCTCCCTGTTTCCCTCTGGAGGGTGTGGGATGTGCCATTAATAATTCCGCAACTTGCTTGTTGCCAGAGGCAGCATGTGTGTCTAACTGGCTTTGACAGTTCCAGGTCAGAGGTGAAACATGGAGAGGGACCACAAAAGCTTGTATTTACCCTGTATCTTTACACATTGCTTCCCCTACTTCCAATTTTAGAGTGTTAGTGGGCACCCTTGGTTTCAGAAATAGCCACTTCCATTATCCACATCTATCTGGTTTTCAGCTGAATCCTTTGGAGAACCTTAACGAATTGCACGCCTGATGCTTAGGGGCTAGGCTTGTAACACAGCATTTTCCAGGTCTTTGAATAGGTTACTAACTAGGGATCATCACTCTGCGTGATAATTTCTACAGCTGTTAAGGACTTAATGGGCTGACCTGTGTGAATGGTTGTGGGGCAAATCCAACTGTGAGCATTGGGATTTCACACAATTACTTATATGGTTTCCGACATTTGTTAGAGAAGACAGTGTGGTGTTCAGGGGGGCTATTATTATTTAGGGCACAATCCTAACCTGGAGGAAGGCTGCACAGTTAGGCCAGCAAAGTTTGGCCAGCAGAAGGGACACCGTAAAGTATGTTTGGACCAGTCTCGGAGTCATAGAGGCCAGCACACAGACATGTATCATCGTCTCTGATTTCAAGAGTGGTCCAAACACTCTTTATGGTGGCCCTTGTGCCTGCCAAACTTTGCTGGCCTAACTGCGCCGGCCTAACTCCAGGTCAGGATTGCGCTCTTATATGTGCGCTTCTGCCTGATAGGCCCGCATAGAAGAGCTGGAAGAAGAACTGGAAGCGGAAAGAGCTGCCCGGGCAAAAGTCGAAAAGCAAAGGTCAGACCTGGCCCGAGAGCTGGAAGAGCTCAGTGAGCGGCTAGAAGAGGCTGGCGGAGCCACTGCAGCCCAGCTGGAGATGAACAAGAAGCGGGAGGCGGAGTTTCTGAAGTTGCGGCGGGATCTTGAGGAAGCCACTCTGCACTATGAAGCGACAGCCGCTACTCTGAGGAAGAAGCATGCAGACAGCATGTCAGAGCTTGGGGAACAAGTGGACAACCTGCAGAGAGTCAAGCAAAAACTAGAGAAAGAGAAGAGTGAGCTGAAGCTGGAGGTGGATGACCTCTCATCCAATATGGAGCAGCTGATCAAAGGAAAGGTAAGGCCACAAGGCTGGGACGGGAGTTAACTTTCGGGATGACACAGGCTGGGTGGGGAACTGGATTGTTCCAGACCTAGGCTGGTGGTGTCTGTCCAGCTTGCATCTGTTGTAAACAGGGGTAGCATCCATGGTATCTTGCTTTGGAAAAAGGGAAACTGGACGCTGCCCCAACAGTTCAACCAATCACAGAATGTTGTGCACTCACTGCATTGGCCCCTGATTAGTGGGTGAAAAGTCCATTGGCAGTTGGATTCTTCATAGCTTTTTGTGATTTCAAACACTTCCCATTTCAAAAGTGATGACCCACAGTTGTTGATGAACAAACGCGCTTTCTCAAATAACAAATGCACATTATGCTGATTATTCTTGGTGTTGTACAATGGCTAGAAGACTTAGCCACAAATCAGTAATCAATTCTCACCTCTGCCCTGGGCTCGCGAGGTAGCCTTAAGGCCAGCCACTCTCACTCACCTCTAATCTGCAATTGGGAATCATAATACTTATCAGCTTTATCAAGTTGCTGTAAGGATTACCGAGATACGTATTTAATGCTGTAAGTATTCTGAAGTGCTTTATAAATGCTACGAATTAATGCAAAATGAATATTTTAAAACATCAAGGATTCTTAAATAGGTTATAAGTTTCAAAGCTACAAACAGTAAGAAGCAGGCACAGATATATGAAAAAAAGGAACAGAGAAATACCAAATAAATCAAGCTCTGGAAACGTTAAAACAGATGTTCGAGTCAGAGGATACCGCACGGCCCGAATTGGTCCAGCATGGCCTTAGGATGAGGTTTAGGATTTGACCTTATGGCCAAATCCCAAACCCACCCTCCTCCCCAGGCTGGCCTGCCCACTAGGCCTGCCCACCATTTCAGGCACACAAAAACACATGAGATATTTTTCAGCTTTACTTTAGTGGGCATAGATAAATCCCATGCTTGCCTTTGTATTTCTGAGAGCGTAGTAAAGCCACAGTTAAGTCCCTTATGTTTCAATTGGAGAGTTAACTTAATGAACTCAGTGAATCTAAATCTCACTCAGTGGAGTTTGAGGGGCTTAAAAGCACATGCAATTCAATCCTGTGAGTATTTACTTAGAAGTAAGTCTCACCAGTTCAAGAGGGCTCAGTTCCAGGTAAGCATGCATAGGCTTGCAGCATTAATGATACATCAATTTCTCTAGTAGCTTTCTTATTGCCTTCTGTTTTTCAACGTGCACACACATTGGTCAACAAGGTTCTTTATCATTATCAGCGAGTGACCTTAAGGGACAGGTGGAGTCTTGCATATTGATTAGGCTGTGATCACCTTTGTTCCAAATGCATTAGGCAAATGCAGAAAAACTCTGCCGCACCTTTGAAGACCATCTGAATGAGGCCAAAACGAAAGTGGATGAAATGACCCGTGTGATGAATGATCTCAGTGCCCAAAAAGGGAAGCTGCAGGCCGAAAATGGTAGGTTGGGCAAGCACAATCACTAATATAGGAAGTATGGAGGTCGCACCTAAGCGCATTGACAGCCGTGCGCACCTTTGACATTTGCAGGAATATCCTTCACTTCTATTGCTGCTGCTTCTCTTACAGCATGAGAGGGATGAAATGAGCAAGTTCAAGCTGACAACACATATTAGGGTCTCTTCCAGCATCTATGCTGCTGCTCTGCATTGGACCGTAGGGTTTTCCTGATGCACAATGTGCTCTTTTACACACATTCGCACACGCTTCCAGCCACCCATTCATGGCTGTTCCAGAATTCATTCAGGGTAATGACTACTTCCTGGGCTCTTTTCCCAACTTGATAATATTTTGATTGAGTTCCTGGACATGTTGGCATGAACGCAATACATTGGCCAACCGAGCTGCCAGAATAGCAAGCCACCTGTCTGTTCCATGCTTGGATCCCTTTTAGAGATGTTTGCCTTGTTTTCAAATCAGCATTTGAAATGATGGTGGCAGAATTTGTGGGCAGAACAAGGGAAACAATGTTCTGAGCTTAAACCTGCTTTGCAGCTGTGGTGAGATGCTGCGGTTCATGTTGAGCAATAGCAGACAGGAAGTTTCCTAGCTGGTCAGAAGACTAAGGGCGCAATCCTAATCTGGAGTTAGGCTGGCAAAGTTAGACCAGCAATGCTTGGCCTGCATAAGGGACACAGTAAAGTATGTTTGGACCATTCTTGGAGTCAGAGAGGCCAGCACACGGATATGCACCATCCTCCCTGACTCGAAGAGTGATCTACGTTGGCCCTTGTGCTGGCCAAACTTTGCTGGCCTAACTGTGCCCACCTAACTCCAGGTTAGGATTGTGCTCTGAGCTAGGGTTCCACACAACAAGCCCCCACCTTTCTTCAGGCACCATTCTTCAGGCACCGTGATGTAATTTTAGTACTTAAGCTCAAAAATGCTCGTATTTCCTTTAATTCCTACCAAGCAGTTAGCTGTGGAAAACAAATAGCCTGCCAACGTCTTGGATATAGGACACGGTTTTGTGAGTTTTTATGAAGATGCCAGAATTTGAGCTGCCAGAGCAAAGAGCAGGGCAGTAGCATAGCCAGAAGAGGGCAGCGCAGTAAGAATGGTAGGTGCTGCAATGTGCCATATAAGTGGCACTTCCCCCTTGCTGGTTGGAGCCATTTGGGGGCATTGACGACAATGTGCATGTGATGCAGTTGCTGCTCCGAGTGGCTCCGACGGCAAGGGGCACAGCCAATGTGACCAATGTCATAACATTGAGCCCTGTGCTTTGGGGGGCCCATACCAGGGCAGTGAGCATACCACCCACTGCTGCAGCCAGAATCTGTATGGACTGTAAATCAGTGGGACTAGCAGCTTTGCCTCGGGCCCTCCCACCTGCCCCTGCCTCCAATTGGCCCAAATTGGGCCTCCTGGAAGCAGTTGGCCATGACATCACCCCTGCGCAGTCTTTCTAGTGGCTGTTGCTGGCGGTCTGCCTTTTTTTTAGATTGGGAGCCCTTTGGGGACAGGGAGCCATTTAACTTTATTATTACTATTTGCCTGTAAACCGCTTTGTGAACTTCATGTTGAAAAGCGGTATATAAGTACCTGTTGACTGACTGACTGACTGACTGACATTATCACGTCACCACCAACGATTTCCAACTATTTGCAGGTGCCGTGTTTTGCACGTGGCACCACAAGCGCTCTTCTTGATGAGTGTGAGGCCCTGTGGGGAGGGTGGAGGGCCCTGTGGGAATGCCCCTCATTGGGCCCCACCATTCCTGGTGCCTGCCCTGGTAAGGGGGGCCACTTACACAGCGGGGTGTAATGCCTGCCGTACTTGCAATGCTGCACCCCCGCCTGGCAATGCTCCTGGACCAGGCCAAGCTCTTCCACTCCCCTGTTCCTGATGGTGGGGAGTGTTTTCACACATGCCACTAAAATCTCCTTTTAGCCAATCTTCTGCTATTTATGTTTTGGAGTACTCATTTTTTGAATACTTCCGAATGCCTTTTGGCATACTCATGCAGAAATTCGTCATATGAACTAGCATTTCCAGGAGACAGGGGCTTTCTGTTGACCTTGCACACCTGATTAAAGTATTGATGTGTGAAAATGTCAGTCAGCCACAGGTACTGTGATTGTTCCCAGTTACTGTGCCCAGAGAGCCTTTTTGGGATGCTTTCTGTCTTTGGCACAATGTGGCCTACACCATAAACATCCAATCTATCTCCTCACAGGAGGAGGTAGCCTGCAAGGTGTTCAGGGCAGCAAAGCAGGGAGCATGTTACTTTCATTTCCTCGGAACTGGCGGCATAGCTGCTTCTGGTAGCCCAACCCTCTCTCTGTTCCTTTCCTGTCACTCCAGTCCTTAGGTGAGGGTAGCAGTGAACATAAGAAGCTGGTGCTCATTATCTTTTTGTGTGTTAACCCGCCGGCAGGGGAATTTACAAGACAGCTGGAAGAGAAAGAATCGCTTATAAACCAACTTTCCCGAGGGAAGTTGTCTTTCACTCAGCAAACAGAGGAACTTAAAAGGCAGCTGGAGGAAGAGACGAAGGTAATGCTGTGAGGAATTCTCCCAACTTGATTCTGCATGAAACGACTACTCGTTGAACTGGTCCTTTTGTGGGTGCAGAGCTGCATACCAATGGTAGAATTGCACTGAATGGCAGACAGGGGCGTACCTGAGGAAGGGGCAAGGGAGCAAATGCCCTAGGCACTGGCCTTGGGGCGGCCGGTGACACCAGCCGCTGCCCCACTACCACCACCAAGAATGAGAAGCAGCTGTGTGGGGGCAAAAATGTGACCCACTCAGCTGCTTCTCTGGCTGGTTTTGGTGCTGTGGCAGCGCCCAGCTGGGAAGCGATTGTATGGGAGAAAGTGCGCCACGCTCAGCTGCTTCCCCTAGCCACACCGCTGCCAGGGAAGCTGATAAGCCGTGCGAAGTCATTCCTAAGGAGCAACCTTGCCCTTTGCGTTGCTTTCGTCATGTAATTGCGGTGACACGATGATGTCACTGCAATTACTTCCAGGGTAGGGGGTGGCTGACTAGGGGTTTTCCTCTGGGTGGGGAAACCCCTGGGACCGCCTCTGATGGCACAAGCACTGAGGATTTGCCTCTGTCTGCAAATATCAGAGAGAGTTACGGATAGTACCAAAATGATTAAGAAATAGCACAATTATTGCTATTACATTCTCCTTATTTTTGCTAATTATTATTGCTAATAATTATTTTATTTTGCTAATTATTGCTAATGTACATATACATTAATATAGTATTACATTAATATATTATATTAATGGCTCCATTCTTACCTACGTGTGCATGTAAGTCCCATTGAACTAAGTGGGGGTGAACTTACTTCTGCCCAGTCACAGGAGTGGCCTCCTTGTCCTTGCTTCCATGTGATCAATGCCGTCTTCCCACCTTGCAGGCAAAGAATGCTCTGGCCCATGCTCTGCAATCTGCCCGCCATGACTGTGACCTCCTGCGTGAGCAATTTGAGGAGGAGCAAGAGGCAAAGGCCGAGCTGCAGAGGGCCCTCTCCAAGGGCAATGCAGAAGTGGCCCAGTGGAGGACGAAATATGAAACTGATGCGATCCAAAGGACCGAAGAGCTAGAAGATGCCAAGTAAGTTATGCCGGGGTAGCCCTCTTCTGTGCCCACATGTGCCTTTTAAAAACCAAGGTGGCACTCCAGACTGAGGGCTGCAAACAGGTCAATTCAACTGAGCTGAACTGTTCTGTTTGTGTGAGTCGTCCAGGGTGAACTTTCAGTGAGAAGCTGTGCAAACGTTCCCATCAAGTGAAACAGACCCTTCTTGAGGAGCCCCCACTTCTTTCAGCAGTGCCTGACAGCACGGTTGCTCTTTTTCTAACTTTTTCCAGGCCAAGTCAATTCTGTTTATTAATATGGACCAGTCTTCAGCCTGGACAGGTCCCCTACCTGACTGAACTGTATAATCTGGAACACCTTTTCCAAGTGCCTCAATCATAATGGGGATCACTTTGATGGGTTTAACCATAGCGGTGAGATTTCAATGGCCGGTTCTTGGTAGTTTGTCATTTTTTCCCAGTTCTTTTTCATCTACTCTGGCATCCTCAGATGCCCTAATAATAATGTCCTGTGGTGTCATAGCCCACCAGATGTTTGGATCAGGATTTTTGGGTACTCACAAGTTCGAATTCTAACCAAGAGTTTAAGAACTGGCAAGATATTGCTGTGTAATGTTTGATGTTAACTAGTAGTGCAGCTCATTGCTGTTGTTTAACTGTTGTCAATGCCTATATCGACCAGATAATTCTTGAGGGCCTTGGAGATTGTGTCTAGTGCACCAATGACAATAGTGGTTTGTTGTTGTTGTTGTTTGTTTGTTTGTTTTATTTTCTCTCTGTTTGAGTGTGCATGCATGTGCGCAAGCACGCAAGCGCGTGGGTGTAATGGTGTAAACTTTGTGTAACCCTGTGTAAACTTTGGTCTGCAAGGCCAAAGAAATATTTAAGGGTGCAATCCTAACCTGGAGTTAGGCCAGCAAAGTTTGGCTGGCACAAGGGACACCATAAAGCAGTGATATTCAAACTGTGGGTTGGGACCCACTTGGTGGGTCGCAGCCTGATGCCAGGTGGGTCGTGGAAAGCTGGGAGCAGCCATCTTGGAATCTGCAGACCTTAATCTTGTTACATTCCTTTTGTGAGTATTAACAGATTGAATTTTCAAGTGAGAGTTTCTTTAAATTTTGTTTTTAGTTCCGTGCTTTTACATAGTATTTTGTCCTAATCTTGCTTTCTGTCAGGGATCTTTCATGGTTGTGCAATTGCTGCAGTCCAAAAATGCCAGTTTGCATTTCGGGAGTGTCATTTTATTCTGTCACAATGAAAGCACTTTCTGCTCAAAGATGTCACTTCCTGCCATGACATCACTTCTGGTGGGTCCTGACACAAGTGCCATTCCAAAAAGTGGGTCCCGGTCTACATTTGAATACCACTGCCATAAAGTATGTTTGGACCACTCTTGGAGTCAGAGAGGCCAGCATACAGACTCCCTGGCTCCCGGAGTGGTCCAAGCGCGATTTACTGTGGCCCTTGTGCCAGCCAAACATTGCTGGCCTAACTGTGCTGGCCTAACTTCAGGTTAGGAGTGTGTCCTAAATGTAGTAAATAAAATGTGCCCTCAAATGACAAGATACACTGATTACATTTCTCTAATAATAACCAGGAACTTTGGGGTAATCATCATTTTATTGCACTTCCTTTCTGTTAGGAAAAAGCTGGCCGCTCGTCTCCAAGAGGCCGAGGAAGCAATTGAGGCAGCCAATGCCAAATGCTCTTCTCTGGAGAAGACTAAGCACAGGTTGCAGAATGAGCTGGAAGACATCATGATTGACTTGGAAAAGGCCAATTCGGCCGCGGGAGCCCTCGACAAGAAGCAGCGCAATTTTGACAGGATTATTGCTGAATGGAAGCAGAAGTACGAGGAGTCCCAAGCAGAGCTTGAAAGTGCCCAGAAGGAAGCCCGAAGCCTCAGCACAGAGTTATTCAAGCTGAAAAATGGCTATGAAGAAAGCCTGGACAATCTAGAGACCTTAAAAAGAGAAAACAAGAATCTCCAAGGTAGGTCATGCACTGAAAATGATTCACAGTTCGGAGGAGACAGTCAGTGAGGGAGCTCATTTGAGCCTGAAAGTAGCATAATTGACATGCCACTCAGCGAAATGGGCAAGGGGACATTCATTCTCTCCATTGTATTATTTGTTTGGCTTAAGAGCTGAGTGAAACAGTGCTGTTAGACCCTGTTTTGTCATGAGCCCATGACTCCAGCTTCCCCAGTACAGCCAGCTAGTGTCCGATCTCTCTATTATCTGAAATGCTGGCAACACAGCACACAAAGTGGGTGAGACAGCGGCAACCGCATTCTGTCCCTTTTGTGCTTAACATGTAGTGGTGGTGGGTGGACTTATTTTAACATAACAGAATCTTTCCCCACCTTTCCTCCCCTACATACTCAGACATTCCAACCCCTTTTTTTTCTAATTTTTTACTTGAGTTTTAAAAACAATATGAGGATGACGACGACAACACTGTACTTTGCAACAAGAGAGATCCCTGCCCTGTGGAGCTCACAATCTAGATATAGGCACAAGGGAGATAACAGAAGAAAGGGACAAGAGTAGTCTGTAGGGTAAATGCAGGAATCCTTGGAACAAGGTGTGCAGTGATTCCCTGAAATATTATCAGAGCTATTTTCTTGGAAAATGTTCAATGTTTCAAGCAGTTTTCTTTCAGTTTGGTTCTGAGACCAGTAGTGAGCTGGGCTGAGGAGAAAAGTGCCAGAAGCAACAGAGTACAGGGAGAGAAGATGGGTAAAAAGTCTCCTCATCTGTGCATTGTGTTACAATGAGACGACCCTCACCTTCTGCTTCGTGCCAGCATGAATAAACATGGCTACCTCATCACATTTAGTTTGGCCTTTTCTCCTTCTGTGACTGGCTCAGTGCTTCCTGTAATATTGTATCCATTACAATACCTTAACCTAACCTATCTGATATTTGATGTTCTCCTCACACTTAATTATTGTCTTTGTCCACTTTTCATAATTAAATAGCTCTTGAATTATACAAAATATCTCAGGCTCAATAAGTCTGCAAACCTGTACAGTTTCCTGAGAATGAGCCCCACTGAACCAGTCGAGGCTCTGACCTGGGGCAAAGTCCTAGGAGCCTATTCTGGCTCCCCGCCCCCTGTGCCGCCCCAGCCATGCCCCCACACCACGCCGGGCTCCATTTTGGAGCCATTCTAACACATTCTAACACAAGGGTGGGTAGGCCAAACTGCACTCCCGCAGCTCACCTCTGTGTGAGGTGAGCTGCCTCGTTGCCGTTGCCCCCCGCTCCACCAGTGCAGCATTTGGGGCATTTGCCCCCCCCCAGCAATAATGGTAGGACTGCCACTGCACTGAACCCAATGGGACTTGCGTCTGAGTCCATAGAATTGCACTAGAAGTTATTTGGATTGAGAATTCCCTTCCTCTGTAATTGTTTCAGCTACAACTTTCTGCTTTTAGAACTTTCTGATCTCTAGTTTTTTTAACAATCTTTTCAGAGGAAATTACTGACCTCACTGACCAGATCAGTGAAGGAAACAAGACCCTTCATGAGATAGAGAAAATGAAGAAACAGATTGAGCAAGAAAAATCAGAAGTCCAGCTGGCCTTGGAAGAAGCTGAGGTAAGATGGAGATTTTATTAGGAGGGATGGCATGTCTTGTGTCACTGTCCTTTCCAAATGCACACCCAAAAAATAAAGCAAGAGCTATGCCTATGATTCTGTCAAGTGCCACGGGCTGCTGTGGTACAATGCAAGACTCACATCTCCAAAGCTCACTCGGAAAGGCTCTGGAGCTGCTCAGAGGTGACATTATTGCCAGGTGCTTCCGGTGCAGCTGAGATTGTCAGCTCCCCAGCTGCTCCCCAGCAGGGATTATTACTTCTGGGGGCTGTACCGGCCCTTTAAAAGAACTGACAGGAAGGAAGAGATAAAGGAGGGGTGGAAAAGCAGGAGAGCAAAAAAGAGAAGGAAAAAGGGAAGCAAACGAACAGAAGAAGAGGAGCAACAGGAAAGGAAAAATGAAGAAATAGCCCAGAACAAGGGAAGAACTCAAGTGGGGACTTAGAAAAAGGAAAGAAGGGGGGTCTCTTAAGTGAAAATGCGCTAGATCGTTTTGGCGCACAACCAAAAGCAGGCAGAGTACTTGAGTACATTCATCCTACAGGAACTGATGTGAGGCAGAGCCACACCCCAGGCAGGAGGACTTGGGCCTCCTTACATATGGGCATCCCCTAGAGATGGGAGAGAGCTGGTTAATGACCGCCCAGGCCCCTGTCTGGTGCAGCAGATTAGCTAGACCCTCAAGAACAGCTGCTCACCCTGCAGTGCACGGCAGTGCCAAGCATCCACCTACCCAGACTGATAATCAGCTCAGAGTGAAGTAAGTGATGGGTATTTGATGTTTTGAGTGGGATTTTGTGTTCCTTTTGATAAATTATTGCAAACCCTATCATGGGATGGGTCACAGCCTTTTTTAACTAAATGGTGCTTACTACTCCTGGTCCCAGGACACCATTTGGAGAACTGAAAGGATCTGTTCCTGCCCTAGGACATACCTTAGGCCCAGACCAAGTGTACACGTATCGCATGGGAAAATGCATCTGTGACAGCCCAATCTTAAGCAGTTCCGGCATAGCAAGGCTGGCACAACAGGGCTGTACCCTAAGCCCAGTAGCAGGCGGCAGCCCCAGCACAGCGCAGGGCAAGGGGAGGTTTTCCCCTTGCATCCAAGTAAGCCCCATGGGGCTGTTCAGATCTGCGCTTGTTGATTTTCAGGCGTAGGTCAACAACGCAGCAGCGGCCCGAATTGGGGCCACCTTGGCTAGGGACAAGGTTTAGGATTTGGCACTACGGCTGTCTGCCATTTGCTGCCCCCATCGCCGGCCACTGTGCTGCCCAGTTATGCCCCCGGCACGCCTCTGGAACGTCCTTTGCAAAGTCCTGCGGCAACTGAGCACCATTGGCCCTCAACCAGCGCATGACCATTGCAACCAAAGGGCTTGGTGGCGCCTGAGCAACAGCCCTGCTGCTTGCGCCTGTCCAGTGCCCGACTCGCTGATACAGATGCGCCTGACAGCATGTTTGCAACAGTGCTGGATCGGCGCAAGAGCGCAGTGCCGGCACAATGCCAGTATAGGATTGTGCTCTGAGGCACATCCATGGGTTTCAATGTGGAATTTGCAACCACACATTCACCACAATCCAGACCTTTCTTTGTGGTATAAGCCACTGTTCTTCAACCTTGGGGTCAGGATCCCAATGGGGTAACAAAGCCTCAGTTGTGGGGTTGCAGCAACTTATGGGAATGAAAAAGGTTGAAGGCCACTGGACTAGAGCACCGCCAGGTAAAGGGGGAGGCATCTGGTGCACCCCTTGTGATACCAGGAGATTGTGTCCCATTCCTGCTCAGGATCTTAGCAACTGTGCTAAAATACCTTTCACTAGTGCCAGATGTCATGGTAGCTTTTGTTGCTCTCTCTAACAAGAATATTTGGTTTCAGCGAATAGTGCTGGGAGGGCGTAACAGAGGCGCAGAGTGGGCACATAGAGTCCCAGAAGGGGTGTGTGATCAACAATGGATCCTCAGTCTCATGCTTTATTTATTAGATCGTGGCACAAAAGGGGTTGAAGACCACTGGCGTTAAGCCATAGCAGTCCTTCTTCCCATGCTGCCACTAATCCCTCAGCAGACTTTCTGGGTCTGCAGAAATTCAGTTCTGTAACCACAGGTTCAAAAAAACTTATGTGGAAGAAACTCACAGATTAGGATGGCTACGAGCAGCAAAGAGATACTTGGATATTACGTGGCACAAAACCCATAGGATAATAAAATCCACTCGAGTTTTGCATCATGAAGTAAGCTTATTCCATGAAAATGCCCTTTACTGCATTTAGTTCTGCACAGGTGATTTGGGCCTTAGAGTCCTGGACTAAGCAGAGAACTTCATAGCAGGCAAGGCAGCGTGCAAAAAGTTCCCTTAGGCTTGGAAATTTGAAAACAACCATATCAATCCAAGCAAACATCTTAACCAGCTCCTCTGCAAATTAATTAAGGCAACCTTTCCTGCCTCTTATCTGCTCGGGTGCTCAAATATTCTTGCAAGCAGGCCTTATTGGAGACATACAATGCAGACTTTGCAAACAAAGCCAAGGGTTGGAAGGCATGTTCCATTTGTGGAAAGTTGCTTTTTCACCTCACACAAGAGCGCTATATGAGAAAAGTGAAACTTAATCCCAAACTGTGTGCTTCCCCATGCACAGCCTCCAAGCTGTTGCTCTGGCACAAGTGTTAAGTACTGCCATAGGCCCCTAGGTATTATAGCACAGCACGAGCTCTTGGCCAGACATTTGCAGAATAACACAAACAGCTATTTTCCTCCAGTCATGGTTCTTTGAATCCAATCCAAATTCTCAAGTTACTCAGCAGCGCATGAAAGAATGGGAATGGAATGGCTCCTATGCCATTGGGTTAATGTGAGTATTGGAAAAGCGTATCCAGAAATTGTGGTCGGTTTGATGGAGGATAAAAAGTCAATGTTGGAGCTTATTGGTTTGAGTTTTTGTTGTTGTTGTTGAAAAAAATCATCTCTCTCAAGTGCACCTAAATATTATTGGCTTCCACATCTGGTGTCTGTCTGGCCTGTGATATCTACAGGGTTTGTGGGGATAGTTCAAGACATTGCAATGTTATGATTTCATGTCTGATATCGCAAGTTAATTGAATACTTTTCAAGGCATTGTCATAAATTAATGTTAAAAAGCGTGCCTCTACTTTTAACAGAATGGCACCACATCCCTTCATCTTCCAGCAGCTTTTGAAATGCACTGATACTTGGAAAAAAACCCCACTCATTTTATTAACCTCTTCTTTTATCTTGCAGGCTATTTTATATTTTGCAGGGATTTCAACTCCAACTAAAAAGGTGCTGCTAGATCAGAGGAAGCAGCATGTTTTTGTTTGCTGCTCTGAAAAAGCTGAACATGATATATTATATGTTGATATAATATACATTGCAGCGATATTTTAGCTGATTGGTTCTAATGCATCCATTTGTAATGCATTGAACAGCTTTGTCCTGACAGATGCGAGGAGTGCTGCAGACCTGAGAGCCAAAGAGAAGGGAAGTGCCAAAGAGAAGGAGAGCAAATCGTCTCTTCCCCAGTAATTTGTCTTCCTAACAGGCTATTTTTATACACCTTCATTAGCTGCCAAAGCGCTGCTGTGACACTCTCCCAGCCCTTTGACTGCAAGCACTGCGCAGAGAAGGACCACCTTTGATCCTACCTCTGCCAGCACTCCGTCTAATTGCTGCTTTTGTGCTGCAGCAGTTGTTGCGCTCAAGTTTTCAATGACACCAAACCCACCGGCCAGGTCCTCACCTTGATGCTCAGTCCACACAGCAGCACATAGAATGATGCCATAAGTCATTTGTGAACGTCAGTGTTATTATAAATAAACAAACAAATAAATAAATAATGCAAGTATTTATATACCGCCTTTCTTTGGCCATTAGATTGCTCCTCTGGCTTTAATTCAAGGCGGTTTACGTAGGCAGGCTTTATCTCTAAACCTGCAAGGGGTTTTTACAAATTTCAAAGAAGTTCTATCTTTCAAGAACTACAACAACATACAGATGGAACTTTCATGGTTTAGTCCTTCTTTCTGGTCACATACTTGCCTTCCTTGCTGGCTTTTCTGCTCCCACCAAAGAAACAGCTGGCCCAGCACAACTCCTCTCTCACAGGCGGCTGGAGACAGCTCTTATCAGCCGCACTTCTCAAGGTCTGCCGCTCACAGAGACTTTCGGTGTTGTCAAACTGGCAACCTTCGGATCTTATCTTTGGGCAAACGGAGGCATTAACCCTCTCGACTAAACCTCCTGCCTCCAAAAATAAATTGCTTTTGCTTCGTTATCCGATGTTTCTGGATGCAAGGATGCAGTAATATCTATGCTTAAAAGAGAACAGTCTCCAAAGTCCCTGATTTAATTAAGCTGTGTCAGCCTGACCCTAAACACACACACAGAACACAGTCCTAACCTGGAGTTAGGCTGGCACAGTTAGGCCAGCAAAGTTTGGCCGGCACGGGGGACATCGTAAAGCATGATTGGACCACTCTCGGAGTCAGAGAAGCCAGCACGCAGACATCCTCCCTGATTCTGAGAGTGATCCAAACGTGCTTTATGGTGGCCCTTGTTCTGGCCAAGCTTTTCTGGCCAAATTGTGCCTAACGCCAAGTAAGGATTGCGCGTGCGTACACACACACACACACACACACACACACACACACACACACCGTGTGTACATGGCGGAATCATTCTTTATCCAAGTCAGATGCCAACCCTGATACACCCTACTGCAGAGCCAGGTCAGGTAGACAACTTCTTGCTAACTCAGAATGGGTATAATATATGGGACAGAAGATAAGATCAAGGATAAGAATGAGATATATTGAGTGGTTAATTTTCATGAAGTACCGAGTGCAGTGTTACAAATGGTGCATGACTTTCTGCATGTCTTTTTAAAATTGTATTTGTTGTCTATTATCCTGAAATCAAAAAGTCTCTTCTTCACATTATATATCCAAATCCTGTGGCTTTTGTCACAGTCCTGAAAAAACTATTCAGTAGGATATGGCCTCCATCTTTTATTTCCAAATGTATATCGAATGTACAGTATACATGTAGGGTATATAAAGACCTTCCTTGTATTATTTTAAGATCAATGTGTTCCTTCACGAGCACGACTATTACTTGGATAACCCATTGCTGCTGTTGTAGGAGGGTAATCACAAACAAGTGGATAATCTAGAAGTCCACAGTCCACAACAGCAGTTCACATTCTGGCATCTGTCTATTGAATAGAGTGCTTTCATCACCTTCCATACCTCTTTCCCTCCTATCTTATGGGGGAGTCTCATATATGTTTCATAGAACCTCTGAGGAAAGATGACCATCAGTTAGGGGGCTGTTTAGGGGATGGCAGCTTATTTATTTATTCTCTGACTAGTTCTGATATCATTGTTCTAAAGGTCAGTGTTGAGAACGAGTCTCAAAATTTGAGTTGAGTCAATTCAGAAGTCTGCAGTCCCCCATGACTTGTGCATGCTATTCCATTGCACAGAAAGGGGAAATGGCACAAGGTACTGCAAAAGCACTGCGAAACTGTGGTGCAATTCAGATTCTTTACCCCCTTTCAACAAGTTCCAGGGCAATCGGTTTCCAAGGCAAGCTCCTCTTCACAAGCAGCATTCCTCAAGTTTAACCCCCCTGTCTTATCCAAGGGTCATGGAACATTCCATTACTGTGTGTGTGTGTGTGTGTGTGTGTGTGTGTGTGTGTGTGTGTGTGT
>JAJKFI010000027.1:4169054-4191600 GCA_029204185.1 Lerista edwardsae | reverse complement strand
TTATTTTATTTTATTTTATTTTATTTTATTTTATTTTATTTTATTTTTCTATTAAATTTATACCCCCCCTTTCTGCCCAAAAGCATCCAAGGCGGCATTACAACAAATTAAAATACAATAAAACCATTATATAATAACAATAGTTAATAGTTATATAAAACAATAGTTATATAAAAACAATAGTTAATAGTTAAAAAACAATAGTTAAAACAATATTAAAACAATTAAAATTTGAAACAGCCAACCCTGTGGATCATAAAGTATACAAAGTATAAAAAGAGGATGCAAAAAACCAGCCAGCCTGTCAACAGCTAAAAGCCTGCTGAAACAAAAAGGTCTTCAGCCCCCGCCGAAATACCGCCAAAGAGGGAGCAGTTCTTAACTCTAAGGGGAGGGTATTCCAAAGTTGGTGTGCCACCGCCGAGAAGGCTCTCTTACTGGCCGCCACCCCTCTCACCTCTCCTGGTGGCGGCACAGTCAAAAGAGCCCCCCCCCAGATGACCTCAGAGTACGGGTAGGATTATATGGAAGGAGGCGGTCCCTCAGATACTCCGGGCCCGAGCCGTAAAGGGCTTCAAAGGTCAAAACGAGCACTTTGAATCGGGCCAGGAAAAGAACCGGCAACCAGTGTAGTTGCCGAAGCAACGGCTCAACAGTGTCAAACTGATGTGCCCCAGCAACCACACGAGCAGCCACATTCTGTACTAGTTGTAATTTGCGGACCATCTTCAGAGGCAGCCCCACAGAGAGCACATTGCAGTAATCTAATCTAGATGTCACTAGGGCATGGGTCACTGTGGCCAGGTCCGCGCAGCTCAGGTACGGTCGCAGCTGGTGGATCAGCCGAAGCTAAGCAAAGGCTCCCCTGGCCACCGCCGACACTTGGGCCTCCAGGTGCAGCTGTGAAATTACTTTAATTTTAATACTGCTCTTTAGTTAAAGTTATCAGGACGGACGATTAATAGCAGGTAAAACAAAGCAACATAATGAAATATTTAAAGCACTTAATAAAATGGCATATTAAAATGGCAAAAAAAGATATTGTCATCAGACGTTTAAAAGTCTCGGATATTAAAATCTGGGGAAATATTTAAACCTTCACTTGAAGCCAAAAATGCATGAGCATGGGTCCTAGATAAGCCTCACAGGGCAGTGTGTTCTATGGATAGGGTGCTACAACTAAGGAAGCCCTTTCTTCTATGGCCATCTTCCTCAAGTCACATGGCAGGAGCTTGAGTGAATGGGATTAATGGAATGAATGGGCAGATTGATATGGGAGATGGCATTCATTCAGCCATCCAGTTCTAAGCCACATAAGCAGGGGTAGCATCAATCCTAGATGGGCCTTATGCCGCTGGAACTAGCATTCTGTCAACACCAGATTCTTGATGACTGTGGCAAAATGTGACAAACCTTCCAGAGCAGCTGGGCCAATGCATCAGGCTGCGGGCAGTGGTGGGTTGCCAGTAGATCCGTCATGTCCCATGACACTAGTAAGTCAATGTGGGAGTTCGTGGGAGGGGCAAAATGGGGCAAGGAGAGGAAGTATATGAAGTGGGGGAACCAAACAACGTCTGGAAGAAAGCAGAATCAATGTCAGCAACACTGCCAATATCCTATCCGCCTTCCAAGGCTTTATCTAGCTTCCTGGTTACATAATCAGCCAACATTTAGCACTTGTAGACCCATTACTTCAATGGTGGAGTGCAAATAATGGGACTTACAGTATGAGGCAGGATCATGCTCTTTCCTTTTTGGCAGATTGACTTAAAATTATCAGCCCAATGTTGGTGAACAACTTATATGCAAGGTATTACAATGAGGACAATGTCAGATGTCATTTTTACAAGCTGTTTATGGCTGCATGAAATACAGATCCTCGTCTTCTAAGATATTCCTTTCCCATGCTAAATAGTGAGATTAGCTCAGACCATGACTAACAAGATAATTCTTAAAATTCTCCGCAGACAATTCCATTCTCCACAGAATTAGTCTCTTTCACAAGAAAGAGGAGAGCTTAAGGCAGGCAGTTTCATGTCTTCTTCACACTGTCTTCTCTATACCGTTAGTTCGCAACCACAAGATGCGATGATTACCACTAACTTGGGAAGGGGTCATTGGAGATTGACAAGAGATTGGACAAAGTAATGAAGAACAGGTCTACCAATGGCTACTAGTCATGACAGTTATGTGCTACCTCTGAGTTCAGCAGCACGTTCCTCTGAATATTTGTTGCAGGGGAACAACATTTGGAGAGAAATATGGTTTTTTTCTTCTGCTTATGGGCTTATAAGAGCATAAAAAAAGCTCCACTGGATCAGGCCAAAGGCCCACCTAGTCCAGCCTCCTGAATCTCACTGTGGCCCACTATATGCCTCAGAGAACATACAAGACAACAGTTACTTGTATCTTGTTGCCACTCCCTTGTGTCAGGCATTCTGGAACAGCCTACTTCTGAGGAACTTCTGCTTCCCAGTTGGTGGGCCACTGTGGGAAGAAAACAGGATGCTGGTTTATATGGGCCTTTGGACTGATCCAGCAGGACTTTTCTTGTGTTCTTAAATTCTAATGTCCTGGAGCAAAATGTGGAGATTTTGATCTTTTGTCTCCCTCTGAACTCCAATGTGTGCCTAGAAAAATATGGTATGTTTCAGAATATTCACTTGTGCTCTTATATGCAATGTATGAATCATACACCCAGGTAGAATGTGTAAATAAACCCAGTGGTGTTTCATCTGACCAGCACTAGTCTAAGAGGTGCATTCTACCTCAGAATGCCAGATGCAGGGGAGTGGCAACGAGATGCAAGCATCTTGTTGTCTTGTGTCCTCCCTATGGCATCTGGTGTGCCATTGCAGGATACAGAATGCTGGACTAGATGGGCCTTTGGCCTGATTCAATGGAGCTCTTCTTATGTTCTTATGAGTGAGATTACCATGTGTCACTGAAAAAACGGTTATTTTCCTGTTATCTTTCAAAATCAAGAATACAAGCCTGATCGGTCAGAAGAAGAAGCTGGAGACCGATATCGCTCAAATGCAGAATGAGGTAGAAGATGCCATTCAGGAGTGCAGGAACGCTGAAGAAAAGGCCAAGAAGGCAATCACTGATGTAAGCAAACTGCTTATTTCTTTTTCTGCCAGTATCAGATTTTATTCTTCTTAGCTTGCTGGTCTTCTGCCTGTGACTAATTCCTGAGTCAGGTACATTGTTGTATGTCGTTATCTGTTAATTAAGATTTTTCAGCTATCTGTGTGCATGGTACTATACAAAGTTGCCTACACTGAGCTAGTAAAAGGATAGAAGGATAAACTAGAAGGGTAAACTAAATGACCTTCAAGAACCCTTCCAACTCTAACTTTTTAAGGTGCTGTGCCAGAATTAGAATTGTACTAAATGATCTAAACCAAATGAGTCTTTTTTATTTCTTTGGGACATCATCTCACAGTCTACCCTTTGTTTTATAGGCAGCAATGATGGCTGAGGAACTGAAAAAGGAGCAGGATACCAGTGCTCACTTGGAGCGTATGAAAAAGAATATGGAACAGACCATTAAGGATCTGCAGAAAAGACTGGATGAAGCAGAGCAAATTGCTCTGAAGGGAGGCAAAAAGCAGATTCAAAAGTTGGAATCCAGGGTAAGTTTCTAGCCCTTATTAAAGGCTCTCTTGTTGCTCTCACCAAATGGATGCAGGAAAGGAGAGAAAAGAGTAGCCAGTTGTATGTAAAACTACATAGAAAATGAAGCTGAAGTCTAAAAAGACCGAGAATCCACCTCTTATCTAGTGCCTATTTCAATTGCAGCTTCCTTTGAACAATTTTTAATATACTCATTTTTTTAAAGACCACATTGTTGGTTTAAAAAATGATAATAATATTGAAAAGTGAAAAGGAGAACATAAATATGCCATATATCTATCATACTCAATAGATATGTGGATTTCTTTTACTATATAAACAACTTTGTGAACTACTCTTGTTGAAAAGTGGTTTAAAAGTATTGATTATGATGATATATTTTGAAGACTGATCTGAAGACTCAACTCTAATACAATGCTCTGCATTATTGTTATGGGGTAGAGCCATTCTGAAGACTTGCTGCCCAACTGACTCTATAAATGTTGTGTTCTGGTGCAGATCCGTGAGCTGGAAAATGAACTGGAAACAGAAGTCCGTCGTAATACAGAATCTCAGAAAGGTGTCCGCAAATACGAGAGGCGCATCAAAGAGCTGACTTACCAGGTAATGTTAAACTAACAGCCCAGGCTTATCACCTACGTTGTATGCCCCTAGCATGCAGCACGGCTGGTGGGGGGGGGGGCAGAGAGCGACAGGGCGGTCCACAAGAGGTAAGTAGAAATTTTTTATTTACCTCTTCTTACATCCACTGGCCTCCAGTGGCTCTCCTTAAAACTATACCAGCTCTTTTGCTGGCATAAATCTCAGGAGACTCCTGGGGGCGGATCCAGTCTGGAAGGACGAGATAGGCTCTTGGCATGGGCTGCTGTCACTGAGATCTCAGACCAGGGCGGGAGGGAGACTGGGGTTCAGTAGGCTTTGTGAAACTTGTGTTTTATAAAGTTAAACACCAACCGCAGTCTGATGTCTTCCTTGGGGGTGGTGCAATGGTAATAGGCTACCCTGAACCTCTCACTATCCTCCCCCAAACTGTCCCACCACCATTCTGATGGCAGTGGAGGAAGGTGAAGGCTTACCAGGCTGCTGTCACCCACATGCAGCCTCCAGCCATTCATGCTGGTGGCCACAGCCCACCAAACGGTAGAGCTGCTTGAGCACCACCAGCCAAGATCTGCTGCTGTAAGCCCAGCATACGAGTTGGCTTACCTTCAATGTTATACACTAGCGGCCCAATCCTACCTAACCACCACCCCCCCACTCAATGTGGTGATGCAGCAATGCCGACGTGGCTCCCCCTGAATCCCACAGAATAGTTTTGGTCTCAGGAGGCCTCCTCAAGGGAAGGGAACATTTGTGTGGAACTGTCAATGTTATTTCCCTCCCCAAGCTGCTAACAAGCAACTCAACGGGCCACATCGCACATTTACATGTAATGTGGCTCTTAGTTAAATTCTTGGCAAGGGTCACTACTGCTGTGCTGCAGTGTGGTGTCGTAAAGAACATCTTTGGCTTGAATGCATGTTTGGCCACAAAATTCACTAGATGGCCTTGAACCTGTGGCTCTCCAGGGTACCTTACAGTTTGGTTGTAGGGAAAAATGGAGGAGTAACCCCACATAGGCCATCCGGATTTCCTAAGGAGAAGGGCAGGACACAAATATGATAAAGCAGTGGTTCTCAAACGTTTTAGCACTGGGACCCACTTTCTAGAATGACCATCTGTCTGGGACGTGATGTCATGGCCGGAAGTGCTCTCATTGTGGCACCAGAGCCTGCTGCTTTCCTGAGAATGCAGCAATAAGTTGGGTTCTTTTGCAGCCATTTTCCAATAGCAAAGTGAATCAGAAAGAAAAAAAACCTATTTACAACTTTGACACAAGCAAAACAACCACAACCACACAGCCCTTTCTAGCATCCATCTTACCATATTTTTAATATGTCTGCTCTAGATGCTTCACGACTCACCTGAAACTGGCTTACAACCCACAGTTTGGGAACCATTGTGATAAAGTGTAAATAAATACATCATGTCTCTCCAATTCCGAAAGCTAGATTTCTAGCAGAAGAAACAGTTTCCCTTGCCTATGAGTCTGCAGTGGATGCGTCAACATTAATCATATTCCTTTAATTTGTTCTACAAAGGCTGAGGAAGATAAGAAGAACCTAACAAGGATGCAGGAACTGATTGATAAACTGCAGCTGAAAGTGAAAAGTTACAAGCACCAAGCAGAAGAAGCTGTAAGTGCCTTGAGCTTGTTGCATGCATTGTAATCACTCCTGAACTGTCTGTGCAACCTCCACTAGGTGTGGTTACTCAGAAGCAAGTTCCATTTGCTTGTTCAGTGGGGTTCATTCCATGAAGGTAAGATGACAGGAGATGACATGCCTTAAGAAGAGATAGCAGCCAAATGAGGCCAGGGGGCGGGCTTAGCAGCCATGTTGTTACGCTCAAAACAATCCTTATTCCAAGCATTTCAGATTGCTTTGCTCGTACTGTTTAGGACTGAATAGTTTACTCCTGAAATAAAAACTCACAAAAATAAAAACGTGTGATCGTGTAGAAACATTATTGGTAACCTTATTATGATTTAATATACACTTACAAGGTTTAATTCCGCATAATTATATTACTGAACATACCGGACGAAATGCCACTTGCTGTCTATTTAAACTCAGATTGCACTGTTTTGACAGACTTATTTTTTGAAATCTACACAAACAAAAATAAAACGGCCATGCCCCATAAAAAAAATTCTGATACTGTTCAGAATTTCATAAATATTACAGTAGAAAATGAAAGGCGGAAAAATAAAGTGTGAACGGGAAGGAAAGAAAAAAAATGGAAGGCGGGGAAAAAGTATAAACGGGAAGGGGGAAAAAAGAAGGGGGGAAATACATATTTTTTACCTTCTAGACCATTAACAGTGGGTGTCAGGAAATGGTGAATACGACTGTACAACAAAAGGAAATTACACAGCTTCAAAAATAATGCACTCACTGAACTGTAGTTTTATTGAACCGCGATAAGATAACACGCAGTCATTATTAAAGACGTTGAGATTAACTTTTACACACGTGCGGAGAGATTTTGATTCGTGAATGCGCGGCAATCCTCCTTGGCGGGAAAGATCTGAGTCAGCCATATTGTTACGCCCATGGCTTCAAGAAACTGATGTCATGTCGTCTCCTGTCATCTTACCTTCATGGTCCATTCCCTAGTAAGCAGCGATGGGATCTACAAACGACCTGGGGGAACACTGGGCGGGACTTACGCGGGGCTTCCGCATGATTGGCTGCCCGTCTGCAGCGTTCTGCAGCTGTCCTGACCTCGGGGGGGACTGCCCCCGGTTAGCGCACCCCACCACTGCTCGCCCAGGCATCCGGTGTGACCCTCACCCGAGCAGGAGCCCCCCCCGATACCAGGGCAGCTGCGGATCGCCGCAGACAGGCTGCCCATCACCCGGATATCCCGCCTAAGTCCTGCCCAGCGTTCCCCCAGGTTGCTTGTAGATCCCATCGCTGCTAGTAAGTGTGTTTAAGACTGCAGTCATCCCGTTTGCTCCTGCCCTGTGAATGGTGGGGACAATGATAACCAATAATTGGGATTTTCTCATGCAGGGAAGAAAGACAAATTACAGACCACTTTTGTTTATTTTAACGAAATGACTAAATTCAAATGTTTGCTGGACTTTAAAAAAATGAAATAGTTCACACTGAGAGAGCAATCCTAACTTGGAGTATACCTGCACATTTAGGCCAGGAAAGTTTAGCTGGCACAAGGGTCACTGTAAAGCACACTTGGACTACTCTTAGAGTCAGGGAGGATGGTGCACATCTGTGTGCTCATCTCTCTGACTTCAAGAGTGGTCCAAACATACTTTATGGTGTCCCTTGTGCCAGCCAAACTTTCCTGGCCTAACTGTACCTAAATCCAGGTAAGTATTGCACTCTAAATGTAATGGCAACTGGATCTTGCAGCACAGAAGCAGAGAGGGGAAACCAGAAGCCTCTCTGGCCTATATTAGGCAATATATTTTTCCAAACAAGTCCATCATGTTGAGTGAGTGCTCACTTTTCCTCTTGGTTCATCAACTGTGCCTGTCCTATCTGTGTCATTTCCTGTAAATCCACATAAGGACAGAACATCCAAATATGTGTCCAACCTTTTCATACACTGACTTTTGATCAATGGATTAGACTCAGCACTCATGGCCACTGAGATAAGAAGGACCCTGCCACACCCTGGAGGAGAAAAATGCATCCATTCAAAATTCCCATTCTAAAAACTGCTTTTCTAGGGAATCAGTCAGCCTGTTAGAACTGCTGTTTTGCAGCTCACTCTGAAAAAAGTTATTAATCACTTTTGCATTCCGTTCCTAGCAAGCATGGGCTAGGAGCGGGGATCGCTTTTCTCAGAGCAACTTGCAAAATAGCAGTTCTAATTGACAGCCTGCCTGACATTTGTTTTGACTGCTTTTAATGCCTTTTTTCATATCAGTGGGGGGGGGGGTCCCCCCAGCAGATACTGAGGTCCCACCTGCACAGTTTTATGCATACAGTCCAATGTGCTCTAGTCAAAATTGTGCAGTGGATTACCAGATTTTTCCAGAGAGATGAACATTGGTTTTGGCCTAGGTGTATTGGACTATATGCGTGAAAACTGTATTTGGACACTCCTGTGTGAGCATGCAGGGAGGGGGGCACAATGGCAGGGCAGCCTGGTGAGGTAGGGAAGCTTAAACTTTCTCCCTTCCATGCAATAGGTTGGGGTTGGTGGAAAATTATTGTCCAGGTTGGCTGACATTAGAACACAGACTGCTGTTTGCTTTTTATATTACCATAATTATCTCTGTAGCTTGAAAATCAAGAGTAAGGGGCAAAGCACAACAAGATAGGGAAACTTGCCATTAAGTGTTCTGAAACAAGACTTCCTGGGGTCAAGAATGTGTCTTTCCTCTTGATTCCAACGCTATATATTTCCATTTCTCAAAAATGATCTGCACATTTTTTTCTCAATCGCACCAGGCTTTCAACACAAAACAAAAGGTAATATAAAAACACAGAGTAAAAAAGGTATTATTATCTTTCATAAATATTTCTTATCACAGAGTGGAAGCTTTCTCATTTTATTTGGAATAGCTGCAGTTCTTTAATACAAATATGCCTCTTTCATTTTTTTCCCCCAAAGAATAAAATATTCTGAAAATGTATCACACAGGATGCAGTCACAGATCTAAATATATTTCATCTCACAGAATAGAAAATGAATGTTAGTTTGGTATCCAGTCATTTGTCTTAGCATTCCAATTCATGAGAAATGACATGCTCTGCCACAAAATGCTTTACTTTGCATTCTGTCCTCGCCTCTCTGACAGATCCTCTGATTTAGTACACTAAAGATTAGAAATGAAATAGGATGTATTTAATGAAAGCATCTAATATATGGAAATCCATGAAAGACAATGCAACTTGCACAGGGTCTTTTGTCTAAAGGACCAGAATTCGCAAAGGATAAGACAGACCTTCTAATGGCAATGTAGCACATTGCAGGCAGCCCTGTCCAAATTCCCCTGCGCCGATGCAACACCACCAGCTTGGCTTGCACTGCATTCTGCAGAAATTGTGCCTGATGGAGGTCTCTGCACGGTAAAGGGACAGTTTTCTTCGTGCCCTGGGGTGAGCACCGGGTGACAACTTGGACCAGCACCTGCTAAATAGCTGGCACAAGTCCACATTGTCCCGTGTTGGCACCTCAGACCCCAGATGGGGGATAGGAAATGATGTGCTGCACTGCTGCCAATCCGGCCCCCTTGTCGTCACCCTTTCCCTGCCCCATTACATCACACCCTCCCCTTTCCATGCCCTTGTGCTGCCCATCATGGAACTTACTGTGTCCAGCATGTACTGCTTCCTGCTCTGGGAACACCAGTGCAACTAACTGGCATGCATGCTTTACAGCCTGTTCAGCATACACTCTGCAGGTGCAGAAGGGGGATAGGATTGGGCCATAACATGGTCAGAAGAACCCTTGTGTTCCCAAAACTCAGGTGTTGGTATTTAGTGAGTACAGCACATTAGACTGCCTCTTCCTCTTGCTCTGAGTTCCAGTCAGTGTTTCCCCATCTGTGTTGATCAATGTTTCCGAGGACCAATGGAGAAGGTATGAATGTGAGGAGATGTAGGGGTTTTTCTGTTTTCCTGAATTCTTTAGCTCAAAGCCTTTAACTGACTAAGCTAGGAGTCCATGTGAGTGGTACTGATATATCTGGTTCCATGCTTTAGCCAGGAGTGATTTCTGCAGCTTAATTTGTTTTTCATTGCTACTTGGAGAAACCTTCTATGACAAAGGTTGTGAATATTTACTATTGCATCAGCACAGTATGTTATTTTTCCAGGCCATTTGCTTACTAACTAATGATTTGAAATAACTAGCTGCTGCTTACAAATACCCCATGCAAGCAGAGAACGCCAGTTGCTTCCTGGACAGAATAAATGTTTTTAATGAAACTGCACTCCAGCTTAGGTCACAAGGAAACCTAGGAGATTCGATGAAATGTTATTGTTTACTTGTACATGTTTCAGATGGCCTTGTCTTGCTTGCATGCTGTGGAGGACCACTGCCTGCTAGATTCCCAGAGTAAAACATTTTAATGTCCTCCTTTTTTCCTGCTAGGAAGCACAAGCTAATCAATACCTTGGAAAGTACAGGAAGCAGCAGCATGAGTTGGATGATGCTGAAGAACGAGCTGAAATAGCTGAATCCCAGGTCAATAAGCTCCGGAGCAAGTCAAGAGATATTAGCCTGAAAAAGGTATGGGAGATGAACCACCTGTGACAGAGCAGAGAATTCCAAGGGCCTCCCTCTCACTAGAGCAGTGGTTCTCACTCTTTTAGATTGGGACCTACTTTTTAGAATGGCTTGTTGGGACCCACCAGAAGTGATGTCATTAACCTGGAAATGATGTCAGCCGGAAATGACATCATCAAGCAGGAAGTACAGTCATTCTGACATAATCAACACTCCTGGAATGCAAACTGGCATTCTTGGCCTGCAGCAATTGCACAACCATGAAACATTCCTGAAAGAAAGCAAGATTAGAACAACATACTATGTAAAAGCACTGAAATAAACAAAACTTTAAAAACACTCACTTGAAAATTCAAACTGTTGACACTAAGAAAAGGAATATGGCAAGAATAAGGTCTTCAGCTTCCAAGATGGCTGTTCCCAGATGGCTCTCCGTGACCCACCTGACATCAGGTTGTGACCCACCAAGTGGGTCCCATCTCAAAGTTTGAGAAACACTGCACTAAAGGGACCACCATTTCCTCTGTTGAAGAACCCACAAGAGGAGGAGGTGATGTGAAGAGCCAAGCTTAATATTACACCCACCACAAAGATGCCCAAACTAGAATCTCCTCATGGTGGATTCTACCATCCTGCCCACCCTTGGCTCAGAACGACCTCAAATAGTGCCCCCCTCCCCAGAAGCATATTGGCATTGGTGCAATGATGCACCAGCATAATCATGTCACTTCCGAACTACTTCCAGTGTTGTTGCACCTCTGTGCCAGATTCCAGCAGGCCCAGGCCCACCTCTGCTCTCCACACCCACTGCTCAACATGGTAAGAGGGTGTCATGTCGCGAGAGGTATCTCCCACCTTGGGAGTGATACACCCCAGCAACACCACTGCCCCAATGTCTAGCTTGACTAGATTAGCAAAGTGTGATTGCCGTGCGGGGATGAAAACTGGTCAGTCTCATCTTTCACAGAATCCAAGATTTCTGTCAAGGACCAGCCCACAATGAAATAACACTGCGAAAGTATAGTGATACATGAAGCCTTATAGGCCGTTAGACCCTATTCTGCTACAGAGTCTTTTGTATTCCCATCTAATGCATGGTATCAATGTACTGTTTTAGTCTAGGTTAAATTTATTAAAGTGTTTCCACCACAAATTAACCATCCAAACTATACTTTTTGCCCATGTAATTATGTCTTTGGAGCTACCATAATTAATATAAGAATTAATCATTTAAAGATGCAATTCAGAACTGTTAACATCAATGTGGGGAGTTGCCAATGGGCTCTTGTTAGGATGTGGATTCCACCCAAAAACAGCTAGAACTGGCATTTACAGGCATGCTATAGAGGGATTTGCACTACGTTGGCAGCTGTAACTGCTATTTTCTGGTAGTATCAGCATAATTTCCTCTAGTAACGGGTATTGAGAAAAATCTTATTCAGTAATATATATGCACTGAAAGCTCTCACGGCACAGCAGAGTCTAAGAAGGAAGGCTTCCACTGCCACGTTGCCTAACCATATGATGCTGTTGTCATGGCCACCATTTCAGGGCTCAACAGGAGCACACTAAAGTAACAAGTACAAATACGTGTAGGCTGACAGAAATAGCCAGGCTTCAGCCTTCACATAATGTCTGTAACATACACAGACCCACAAGCACTTCCTCTGCCAGGGAAGAGAGTGCCCATTCTCCTGTTGGTTCCTGTTACAAGCAGTTACATATGATTAAAAACAACAAGAAAAACACCCAGCTTGAACTTATAATGCATAAAAGGATATGGCAAAGGCAAATCCTAGCAGTTTTTTGGAAACCTGGAGGTGGCTATTTTTTTCCTAATCAAAATACAATGAAGGCATTGCTGCCTCCTCCTGTTTTTCAAGTACCACCCAATCCATAAAATGCACCACAAAGCACCATCCTCAACTATGAGTTGACCTCACAGATAAGTCGAGGAGAGGGTTTGAGTCAAAAATCATGGAATTTTCTATGACTCAGGTAAGTCCGGGGTAAAACCTATGGGTGTGTGTGTGTTTGAGCATATTTTTGTCTGATTTTTCCTTCCCTTGTTTTTCACACACTGGAAACCCACACTGGAAGGTCAGGAACCAATCACTGCAGCGAGGGGAGAGTAAGGGAAACGGTGCTTATGAAGAGGAGTATAAAACACCCTAAATAATGACGTAAGATAGATAGCATTGAATTGATGTTATTAAAAAAAAAGATTCAAACAGCAGGAAACTAAATCACCAGTTTAAAAACACATTACAATATAGCAACTTCAGAAAGAGATGGAAGTTAAGGAGTTAACAGCATGCTCAGAAAAGCTAGCTGCTGAACTCTGACCAATGCAAACAATGAAACAGAGATCAAAGGACAGCTCTCTGCAAAGCTTGGAAACTCTCTGCCATTATAAAAGATGGTCCACAGACACTTTGCAAACAAGTTGCTATGCTGTGGTGTGTGTTTTTTTTTCTGCAGTGTAAAACCTATTGTAAAACCACATTCCTGCAGTTTGAATGTGGGTTTTTCCACATTAATTCAGTGTTATCTGCCTTGTGTTATTATTTGGGAGTGTATCATGCTCCTTTTCACAAACACCATTTCCCTTACTCTCCCCTCGCTGCAATGATTGGCTCCTGACCTTCTCAGTGTGGGATAAACGAGAGAGGATAAAAAAAATCAGACAAAATTATAGTCAGATGCACACTCCCTAGTTTTACCCCCAACTTATCCAAGGGGCATAGAAAATTCCATTATTTTTAGTTCAAAACCTGCCCTCAACTTATCTGTGAGATTAACTCAAGTATCTATTATATTTACTCTTACAGGTGAATCCCATGCATGTTTACCAGAAGTAAGTTCCTCTGAATTTAGTGGAGATTATTTCCTAGTAAGGATATAAATCAGTGGTTCCCAAATTATGATCCATCACTTCCTAGGGAGCTGCAGAAACCAGCCAGGGGAGCTGCAAAATCCTTGTGAAAACCTGCCACCCTATATATAGGATAATAGCCCTAATGGGCCAATGGCGCAGTAGGTCAAGGAAGCCAATAATAAAAAACATTTGGGAAACATTGGTATAAAGGATTGCCATTTTAAGAAGCCACATATAGTAGTCATTACTATTGTACTAAACAGTGTTGGCATCTTTTATAATTTATTTTTATAATGTATTTCAGGTTCATGATGAGGAGTAGACACATCGTGCTTTGAATAGCTAATGGATGGAACATTTATTATTAAAGAGCCGAGGCGAAATCAGGCCAAGGCGAAATCAGAAGAACATAGGCAATGTGACAAATAAAGATCAAATTAAAAGCTACTGCTGTCTTGCTCTGTGATTTTCTGTTACATTTTTCAAAGTAAAAAGAAGAAGGAAAAAACATTCCTTTACAGTTCTATACTCTTATAATCATTCTGAGGTTCATTTATGATTGGAGATAAGGTGCATACACCCCTGAGAAGCATCTTTTGTGTCATTTCCCCCACAGTAATGAATGAAAGTTGTTCAGCTATTGTGTTTCTTATGAATGGAGCTTGTGCAGGGTTGGTTCCAGCCACTTCCCTAGAGTTGTGTGAGTCAAGAAACCAATTACAGATGGTCTGGAGGTAGCTATTCGAAGTGATTAAAACCAGAAGTGTTTCAGATCATTGTAATGTGTACTAATAGCTCTGAAGCCAAGCTTCTACATTTTTGACAATGCAAGCCACCCAAGCACAGCAACAACTATTTGCACATCAAAAAATAATCTCCATGAGGAATTTTTAACGTGTAACTTTAGCTAAGACTGGCCCATTGCCCTAACATTGCCCAAAGACTGCTACCAATGCTACGTGGGTTAGCCTCTTGGGATACAGCATTTCCTTTGTGATATCTTCTTGGACAAACCGAGCTTTCAATTTCCTTTATATGGGATGCTGAAGAAAGATGACAACACAATGCTAGGCATGTCTACTCATTTGTAAGCTCCATTAAATTCAATGGGATTTACTCCCAGGTAAATGTATGTAGGACTACAAGCCGGGCAGCCCAATCCAGAACTGTCTGGCCACCCGTGTGAGCCAAGGCTACTTTGGCAGCCAGGTCCTTCCCCCACAGTAAGGGCACAGGGTGGATGATGAGTCTCCCAGTGATGTCATTCAGGGGGAACGGACCAGAACGGGCGTTCCGGATCCTAACGGGTTCCGTGGCTGGTTCCGGGTTCCCGACAAGTGCCAATCAAAAGTGAGTTCCTGTTCCTAAATCATTTGAATGACACCACTGGAGTCTCCTTGTGTCTGCACCAGCTATTTAGCCAGCGCAGAGGTGAAGGCATCTGTGTCAGGCCTGTCACGGAGGTTGGGATCCAGCAGTGAAGGCCACTGCTAGTCCAACCCCCACTCTGCCTCTCCCCTCCTACCCAGGAACTCCCCTCTGCCCTGCTCAGAATCTCCACAACACTGGCGAAGGGTAACCTTACCAGTTGGTCAGTTTTGTCCCAGCAGAAAGATGATTCTACAGCCAAAGGCAAGTTATGATTACAGCCCAATCCTACTGGGCTTCCCTGCTACCGGAACAAGCATTCTGGCAGTGGCACCTGCCTTAAGGCGGTTGCAAAAGCCACTCCAGCAGCATGCTAAGCTACCTGCTTCTGGAACGCCACCAAAGGGGCCAGAGCAGGTCCACAAGCAGTGGCGGGGCGAGGAAGGCCTGCCGTCTCAGGTATGTCAGCAAGGGGACAGAATGGGGCAGGGGAAGGGCTAGGGTGCGACAGAGGTGGGAGGGGGCGGCACCAGGCAAGGGTGACTTGCACTAGATGCTCTCTCCTCCCATAGCAGCCAGCCTGCCTGCCTCCTTGGACAATGGAAGAGACTCTGGCTCAACAGAGTACGGTAAGCAGAACTTTGCCTTCCCTCTCTCGTCACATCATGGCACACACAGGAGGATACAGCACAAGCCTCCTTGGCTTGGCAGCATCGGACAGAATAGGACCCCCCCCCCCGCTTTTTAGTGTTGCTTCAGGTGATGCCTTTCAATGGAAGACAATATTATCTGGGCCACTGCATGCATTTGCAGACAAATTCATGACCTTCTCTGGGGTATCTTTAGAGTTCTACAAAGGAGCTTTCCAATCACAGCTGGCTGCCCAGAGAAGCTGAGAAAAAAGCCCGCTACTCATTCTGCTAAGGCCAAGGCAGCATTTCCCACTGCAACCTATGCAACTTTACTCCGAAGGCAGTCTCACTCGATTCGGTAAGGCTTCCTCCCTCGTCTGTGTTGAGCATTACAGCCTAAACAGTGCAAGACCCTGTTCCTTGACAGAAAATACTCTTCCGTGCATTTTGTCAAATTAAGTCTGGTATGTTTTATAACAAGACATGAGGAAATAACTGTGTGCTAATGATGCCAGACTATTAGTGGAGATAGTAAACAACAAAAGAGAAAGCTTAGTCTTTGACTTTGGGAATTGTCCCTCTGCCACCAATTTCCAGTCTCCTTGTCTTTAAACAAAGTGGCATGAATGCATAATTTCTTTTCCACAGAGCATCCCCTCTTTCATTATCCAAGGCTTGTATTAAAACATGAGCAGCATTTTGCTAGCGATGTCACTTGGGCATTACGCATCTCATACTGAGAGAGACTGACAAGGCACAACCTCGTCGCATAATGGCAAAGATTCAAATGCACTACCCTTAATAATTGACAGAGCAATTAGGGAGTGAAAAAGTTCTTAATATTTCTAGGACTCTGGCACTTGGAATCTCTCATACTCAGCTTGTTCGCACTTGCACAAGTTAGCCTCAATGTAAAAGGAAAGCACATTATTTATAAGTTTGCTAATTCTCTGACACTCATAACCTAATAACCGCAAGGTTCTACAAAATGATCAACTACCTTCTAGCAGGAAGCAAGTTGGAGGGCTGTGTTGGAGGGCTGTGTTGATAAACACAATACTTATACAATTCATAGTGTTATTTTCAGCCCGCCAACTTGCCTCCTGTAAGCACGTCCTGCATTTGCAGACAGCAAAAAGGCAGCAAGGCGCAGGAGACAGCAATAGGAGGGCAAGTCATTTGCATAATGGGAGGGTGGAATGTTTGAAACACGGATGATTGAAACTGAAGATCCATGGATATTTGGGGATGCTTGTATAGTTGTGCCTCGTTATCCACTGATTTGGTATCCACTGATTTGACTCACCAATGATACCAGGGTCCACCTTTAAATGCCTTGTAGCAAATGGGGGAAGGGGTCAAAATCCCATTTCCTCCCTTCCTACATTCTATTATTCACCCCATCTAGTGGCTAAGTGCAGTATAGCATCTATAAAAATGCATTCTAGGGCAACAATGGAAGTGGTCCATTGTCTGGAAATGGGTCTTTAAAGACATTTTTCTATTGATTTCAGTATCCACTGATTTTGTTATCCACTGGGGTTCTGTTATTCCCCAGTAAATAACAAGACACAACCTGTATATCTTTTCAGATCTGATGAGAGGATAGTCTCCAAAAGAAAAACCCTGTGGAGATGCACCAGAATAAGTTATGTTTGACTGCAATTTTTCCTCCTTCCTTTTACACACGCGACAATTGAAAAGCGATGTTTTCCCCAATGGCTTCCAAATGTCATCCTGCCACCATGGGGAAAGTTTCCTGTTTGTTTTCATTCAAGCAGTATTGTTCCATCTGATCATTTTCCTGAAAGACAAAGTAAGAGCGATTAGAGCTAGTACTGTAGAAAATGTCTCCAAGGACATTTAATTGAAAAGCTCTGTACTGCATGTTCTGAAAAGTTTCAGTGAGCTATGCTTGCTGCTCCTGCATTCTCTGTTGTAAACAAATTCCAGAAGTCGGTATCTGGCACTATTTCCAACAATCTGGTGTGTTTTCCCCTAAGTTTTCAACCATAGTTTTATTTTTTCCCAAAAACATATTGAATTGGTTATTTATTCATTTTTTTCTGTTTTAGGGAAAGGGGACTTTAGTACTACTCAAATTGCCAAAAGTCAACTGGGGGTGAATTTTCAAAATCAATTTTGCACGAAAAAATAAATAAAAGGGAGAGAAGAGGAATGCTTTGAAAATAAATTCTTCTGTTGAAGATTTTTTTTAAATTATCAAGTCAAATTATCAATACTTAGGATAAAGATTTTATAACTGGATAATTTGTTGCATTAAATTCATACGAGATCAAGTGCACCTCCCACATAAGAGATTCCATTATGAGAGGAACTTTCCTGGTCCTCTTAAGTGTAAGAAGTACAGGCATGCCCCGGTATCCGCAGGGGATAGGTTCCTAGGCAGATAGGTACCTGAAACCGTGGATAAGCCTTTGTTAAGTATAGGGTTTTCCCCTGCAGCAAGATTTTTAGAGACCCCAAGTAAGGAAGGTAAGGGCTTCCCCCATCTGTGGATACGGAATTCATGAATACGGGGGCTCACCTGTACAACTTACAGCCCAAACCCATCAAACCGCCCCTCTGATGGAAGATGCATCCCACCAATGGATGCATCAAGGTTCAGGCAGATATTCCAGCATGTGTCACACAACATAATTGAGCTTGTCAATGCCACCAGCGAACACAACACCATCGCCAGCACAATCACTGGAATGGTCTAGCAGACAATAGGGACAGAGGCAGAGATGGAGAACAGGGGTATTTCTGGGCAGGGAAGGGGGCAGGATCAGTAGAACTCATGCAGTCATATCCTACCCCGCTTCTCTTTTCCCTTACTCTCTTTGGATCTGCACTAGAAACATAGCTGGTATAGAACCCAGGAGACTGATAGGGACAGTGGAGACTTTCCCCAGAGTAAGGGAACTTTTGTTCCCCCGAGACTTCTGCAGCTCCCCCCCCCATCACCACCACATAATGCAGTGTATGCCTCCTTGGTACATGTGCATTGGTGGTAGGATGTGGATAGGATTTGGGCTTATGTGCATATGGCCCTGTCGTTCACTGTGGGATGCAGAAGCTCTATTTACCAGCACACCAGGTCAAACTTCATTTGCCCTAGTTGCAATTGTTGTGTATGAGTCAAGCCTAGTAAGCCTCAGGAAGAGGAAGGCCATGTGAGAGAACCAGGAACTGAGTCTTATTGATTATAATTTTAACTACAGTATAGTTTAAATCTACTGTATAACTCATGTTAGTTTTGCAGCAGAAACCTCTGAATGGTTGTGTCCCTGTATGATCTCTTGAAAGACCTGAAGAGTGAAGGACCACAAACAGACCACAGTAAAATTATAGCCTCCAATCTTAGTTTGACTGCCATGGGTCCTTTCAGTGAATTGTAAGCAATAGAAGATTATTGGGAACGGTCAAGGTAGATAAGGAACTAGACACTCTGCATTATACCTGCTTACTCAGAAGTAAGCTCCACTGTGCTCAGTGTGGCTTACTCCTAGAAAAATGTGTATGGAATTTGCAGGCACAGTCTGCAGATAAGTTGTACTTGGGTATCCCCTAGTACTGCCCAGTCTTTTTGCACTGTTTTTGCTCTGGACCATTCCAGTAAGCAAATCAGTGATGAAATGCTGTGCATATTACATAGCAATGATACAAAAATACAGGCAAAGTCCCTGCCTCCCTCCCACATGCAGACCTGTCCCTGCACAAGTCTTGAAGCAGTCTGCATTGGCTGCCCGCCAAACAGGCTGGAAAGATCTACCCATGAGTGTGACATGAGCACAAAGTCCCAGACTGGATTCCTTGCCGAGTACATTTCTTTGCAAACTGCCGAGTAACCTTCCCAAATCTCCTCACTGTGGTTTTTGGCTCAGTTCATAACAATGACATCTAAGTAATGGGGGAGAGAGAGAGGGAGAGTTCAAAATGTGCACACGTGTTCTCCATATTTCAGGTAACACGCAATCACACCAATAAATACAAAGTAATGGAATTCAGTAGTATTAAATGTGTGTTCCTTGTGATCATAGCTTCTGTTGTTTCCAGAGCTACATTCCAATAACAGCTGTACAAGCAGCTGCCACTCAGCTCCTGGCTATGCAATTTTAAGGAGGGGATCTTCCCTCGGGGTTTTTTCCATGAAAAAGGGCTGTTCAATTTCAGTACTTGGAGTTTTGATTCAGTAGTTGATCTTGCTTTTAACAGTGGAAGCACAGGTTTCTTCCAGGGAAATGCTTTTGTTGTTACAGGGAAAATTCAGCAAGACAGGATACAGTCTCTAGACAATTGCCGTTACTTCTCTGCAGTTTTTAAAAGGCATCACAGAGATGAACATTTAGAAAGAAAACCATGCCTTCCATGTTACAAATGCAGTCTCGGAGTACCGTTCTTCCACGCAGAGGAAGCACAGTTTGTTCTCTTATTAAAATGCACGACCTCAGATACAAAATCATAAAGTGTTGGAATTGGAAGGAATTTTAGAGATCAACTAATCCAACCCTCTTCGCAGTGTAAAGGTAAAGGTTTCCCCACGACCAAATGGTCTAGTCGTAACCGACTGTAGGGGGCGGTGCTCATCTCCGTTTCAAAGCCTGTAGAGCTGGCGTTTTGTCTGAGGACAAGCTTCCGTGGTCATGTGGCCGGCATGACTGTACGCCGTAGCGCACGGAACGCTGTTTCCTTCCCACCAAAGTGGTCCCTACTTATCTACTTGCATTTAGGTGCTTTCAAACTGCTAGGTTGGCAGGAGCTGGGACAAGCAACAGGAGCTCACTCCGTCACGCTCACTTCGCAGTGTAGGCAGTTGTTATACAGTATCCCTGACAGCCTCTACTGGAAAATTCCAATAAGGAGAGCCCACTACTGCATAAGGCAGATCTTTCCAGCACCAGGCAGCTCTTATTATGAGGAAATTCTTCCTTGTGCTTAGCTTAAATCTACTTCCCTGTAGTTCAATTCACTGGTTCTAGGCATCTCAATATATATAGAAATACTAGCTTGTCCTTACCCGGCCTTACCTGGGTATTTATTTATCCCAAGCTTCTATTAGACCGGAAAAGGAATGAATTCTATCTATAGCGTTAAATCAACGTACTTTTATGTACCGGAAATTAAAAGTGTAAGTACAGTATAAAAATTATAAAGTAAAATCTTTTACAAATTCACTATAATATTAATTTAATTCAGAACTTGATTATAAATAACATCTTTAGTTTCACCTCTAGGAGCAAGAATACATAAATCCTTGGGTGAACCCACCCTTGAGCAAGCAACAGAAAGTTGTCCATGGGAGAAACATGGTGATCTCAAATCCGCTCCGCAGTACCTAATAGACTGCCCCTGTTGATCATGATAGAGAATGCAAGTCTCACTGGAAATTGCAATTTCTTAAAGTTAAAAGGCAGATCCGTTGAAATGAGTGGTATCCGTGGGATAAAAACTGTTTCACCCTCTCCCTTTCTTGTTAAGATAGTTGCTTCAATTACAGTACCCAGCATCTTCTTGACACACAGCCTTGTGCCATTGCAAAGTTTTGGTGGGTCGAGGTTCCGTAGTAAAATAATTGGAGATCCCACTGTAAGTAAAAGACGATGTGGTGGCAATGCAATTGGATCAAGTGAGTTTAGGAAGTCTGATGGGAAATTGACGACCTCATAGTAGAGGCTACTACGCTATCGATAGCCTTGTACTCAGTGACTACGCCTGGTAACATGGCAAGTATTTGATTGGAGTCCAAGAACGGGGCATAATGATTTCTAAAAATTTCCAGAAGGTTCTAGAGTTCTATTCGTTCTATTCGACTAAACGTGGGCTTAATGTCATCGGGACTGTCACCAATCAGCTTAGCGACCCCGAAAACTATGGATTTGACACTAATGTCCGTCATTTTGGACATTTTATTGTTCACCCCTTCTCACCCCCATACTGATGGGGGCTGAACTTGGACGTAAACGGCATCGGGAGTGTCACTGTTCATCTCAGCGACCCCGAAAACTATGGATTCAACACTAATGTCGGCTGTTTTCGATTATTTTTACATGTCACCCCCTTCCCACCCCCACCCCTGGGGTGCTAGGGGTGTCTTACCCCCACAGTATTTCTAGAAGTGGGATGAGTTTTGAAATCTGAAATCAAATGGTGTCCTCTACACCACCATCAGCGTGCTGCGGATATTCTATTTCCAAGCACTGTATTTTGCACCCCTTCTCACCCCCCATGCTGATGGGGGCTGAACTTGGACTTAAACGGCCCCGAAAACTATGGATTCGACACTAATATTGGCCGTTTTCGATTACTTTTACATGTCACCCCCTTCCCACCCCCACCCCTAGGAGTGCTAGGGGTGTCTTACTCCCGCAGTATTTCTTTCCAGAGAGGAAGGCATATGTGTACCAAGTTTTGTGCAAATCGCTCCAGGCGTTCCAGAGCTAATGCGGAACATACACATACACACACACAACCGATTTTATATAAATAGATTGTTGTATATAGATTGTGGTGGAGCTAGAGGCTGCAGTGCCTGGGGTGGTGACATTGTGATGCCATGACATCATGTGACATTGATGTCACTTCTAGGTTTTTCTCTCCTAGGAATATAACTTCTGGCTCTCCTCTCCTGAGGAGATGTTGGTGGCAGCAGCCTTGCAATCAACCCTTGCAATCATAAGAACATAAGAAGAGCCCTGCTGGATCAGGCCATAGGCCCATCTGGTCCAGCTTCCTGTATCACACAGTGACCTACCAGGTGCCTCAGGGAGCACATGAGACAACAAGATGCCTGCATCCTGTTGCCACTCCCTTGCATCTGGCATTCTGAAGTAGCCTACTTCTAATGTAAGGAGGTAGCACCACCCACCATGGCTTGTAGCCCACGATGGACTTTTCCTCCAGAAATCTGTCCAATCCCCTTTTAAAGGCACCCAGGCCAAATGCAATCACCACCTCCTGTGGCAGGGAGTTCCACAGAACTTCCCTTCTCCGGATCACCTCCTCATATTTTGGCAGCCCACAGAGAGAGAGAGAGAGAGAGATCCCCTCCAAATCCCCTCCCTTCCTGGGAGAATCATGTCAATTTAAGGTTAACTAGCTCCTCCCTTTCCTCTGTACTGGCTCTGGTCCGGTGACAAAACACAGCTGAACCCCACCTTTTCATAAGCTCCTGTTATGAAACTGTAGTTTCATAGGAACCTGGTAAGTTTTAAGAGAA